>CM075303.1:8700803-9048921 GCA_037672795.1 Lagerstroemia speciosa | reverse complement strand
CCCTTTTGTTTCAAATATAATTTTCCTTTAGCTTCTATAGAAATGTAATTGACAGGGAAAAAAACACCTGAGAGATGAAACTATCACTCAGAGCTTCAAGCTTCTGGGGAGCAAGGTGATCCTCGAAATCCCCATGACCTAGTTGGCCATACTTACTCCACCCATAGGTGTACAAGCCACCTGAAGCAGAAACACATATCGTGTGTCGCCACCCACATGCAACTAGAACCATTTTCTCCCCCTGCAGCTAGAAGTTGTTAATAAATCATCAAGAGAATAAATAAATAATGCAAACACAAGAGGAGAATCATGAAATCTGAGATTTATCTAAAGCTATGATAAATCACATAGCGACTTAAAGTCGACAAGTCAAGTGTACATGAACAGAAGAAACTTTCTCTGGTACGAGCCGGTCATTTTTGTCTCCTAAGCCCAAGTTTCCATAGCGACCCCAGCCCCAACCATAAAGCTCCCCATCATCTGTTATAGCAGCGGTGTGCTCTGCTCCAGCAGCCACCATTTTCACAGACAGGCCCTATTTCATTGATCAGCAAGAACAGAAAATGTATTGATCTCTTGTTAACACCTTTAAGTTTTAGATGATGAAAATACTAACATCTCCCAAGCTGATGGCAAAGTCATGTTTGATTTTAAATGTTCAACATAAAGGAATGAAGACCAATCTACCTGAAAAGCTTGGATTTTTTGTGGCAAGAGACAGTCATCGGTGTGGCCAAGACCAAGTTGACCATTTTGATTTCTCCCCCAGCTTCAATGGAATTAAGTTGGACTCATGAATAATCTCAATAAGAAAATTATACATGCAAGCTACCCAGAAAATTGGCATGAGCAATATCAAATATGAACAGCTGTATGCACAAAGAGCTTGAAATAGGGCAAGAGAGAAGAGGTCACAGGAGCTTCTGGGTTCGACCAGATAATATCCAAATTTCTTCATGTTTAATCTCGCTCATGCTCAAATTCTAGACAGCTGGGGCCTAATTAAGCTTCTTTTAAAATTTTCAAATGATACAAATCCCACATCAGCAATATAGTCAATCTGGGTTATCCTAAATCTTGAAATGAGGCTCTAGTTGAGTAAGATTTGGACTGAGCTTTCTCAGGCCTGAGTTTATCCAAATTTGAGATCATAAAACTAAACTGAACCAAGTTGAATCAAGCTTGACCATGATGAACAGACTTCCACCAGTTTTAAAGATTTGACCTTAAAATCCGATCAAATATGACTAAGGTTGTTGACAAAATCTAAGATGTGATTATCTATACAGACCTCTGAACTTCTCCTTCCATAGTCACTGCCAAACAATGGCTGTCCCCACAAGCAATTTGTTTGATCCTCAAACCTTGCAAAGCTTTGATTGGTTGGGGAGTGAACAAATCACTAGAGTTGCCATGTCCCAACCTCCCAAAGTCACCCCTAGGAAAGATCAAAGAGTAGTTGAATTTCATAGTATTGATGTACTCTATAATATATGTGTGTGCGAGCGCGCGCACAAATAAAGAATAAGTAGAAAAATAAGGGACCAACCATCCCCAGCTGTATACTTCCGAACGAGACTCAGAGTATGCAATTGTGTGGTCAGCTCCGCAAACAACAGAAACCACTTCATGGTCATCAAGTGCGTTCAACTGTGTAGGGTAAAGGCGATCTTCAGCATCTCCATGACCCAGCTGACCATCTTCTCCACGCCCCCAAGAGCAAATGATATTTCCCGCTGCAAAACCATGAAGCAATTATCATATATTGCCCCAACCGCATGGAATGGAGTTCAAGATCTTCATGATATACCATTTTCAGCTACAAAGATTTTCCATTGCAGGAATGTAATAAACAGGCTCTGCTTGTTTTTGCAGCGTTGTATCAGTTGTTCTTGGCAACATGGAAGCGTAACAGAAACTACCCAAGGAGTTCATTCCATAATTTCATCGATTAAACACAGGCAGAAAAGTTGGGTTTATAATTGGGCATTGCCTGTGTTTCCCTTTACTGTACAGCTTCGAAAAGAATGGAGACAGGAGAGACAAGATAGAAGAGCAGAGAAGTCGAATAACCTCTTATTCAATGTTTGTTCTGCAATAAGAACACTTGCAGGTGTCACCAAAAAAATTGCAGAACCAAACAATGAGCAGGTCAAATTTGAGAAGTTGGAGCACCTTTTACCATAATAGTACAGTAAGTTAAAGAGGGGACAGAGAAAAGGAAAGCAAATAAAGATTCGAATCATCAACTATGAATCTCACCAACTTTGGTAAGCAACATTATTAATGCGCCAAACAGTGTATCCTAGTTCACATTGGAAAATGACGGAACAGCTCATTGCGCTCTTGAGTTAAAAGACTCCTGAACCTGACAAAGATAATAAAGAAAAGGAACTTTTTCGCCATTCCCAGCTTTGGCCACGTCAGATTTGTAAAGAGAAAAATGTAATTACAAAAAAAATTAAAATATTGTATACCACTCAGAGTCAGGGGTGTAAATTGGATCAAGCCATTTGCAATATACTCAGGAAGGAATTGGCTCCACATTGTTCGAGTTCCGGTAGAGCTTAAGTGCCAATCCGGTGAATTTGGGATGCCAGTGGTCACCACCAGTACTTTGTGAGTGTAATCGAGTTTCTATCACATCGTTAGTTTTAAATTACTTCACCTCTTAAAAGAAAGAAAAAAGCTCCTCATGGAAACTATTAATTTTTTTAGTTCAATCTCTCTCAAGCTTGCATTCGTTATACTGGACTTCCAATTTAAGTAACCAAGTCAAGCTCGATTCCTGTCTTAGAAAATGCTGTTCGATGGAATTCTGGCCAAGCATTGAGCTGCTCCTTTCAAGTCGAGTCAAAGTTAAGCCCGGCAGCGGCCAGGAGGGGCCAAACTCTGTTCGACCCCCAACTCCAATGCAGGGTAGTTAGAATATAATTATTAGCAAGAAATTAGACATGAGTGATTCAAATATTGCGAAATAATCTCCCAATTCACCCACCTACTCTAGCGCTCTCATTTGAGGATGAATTCGCAAAACAGAAAGCAGAGAAGTTGAATAAGAACATGAAGGGAAAAGACATACGGAGCTCAAAAAACAGAGGAGTGTGAACGATAGCTTACAGAGGAGAGCGACGGAGTGGTTAGCACCAGCGGAGACAAGAAGAACGCGGCGAGCCGGGACCTTCGTGGCCACTTCACTCCCACGATCAGCTTCCTCCACCACCATGGTTGTACTATCTCTTCACTCTCCCCCGGCCCAAGGATGGAACGGCAATACCCAGTAAGGTGAAAAGGGCAAAACCAGAGAGGGAGAAGGAGAGTAATTAGGGTGCTAAGATCTTCGAGCAAGCGGTGATTTTTTATGGGGGGAGAGGCAGTGTCATAATGGTGGAGAGGTTGGGCGGGTTAGTACGCTGAGCAGGACAGTACGGTGAAGGAGTATTTATAGTGAAAGTGATTGGACGTGTGCTTTCAACTTCCTCTAGTAGTTCGTTAAAAACAAAACCTCAAAATTTCAAACTTTCATGAGTTTTAGCTTTATTTTTTTTTTTGCGGATTAAAAGACATTTTTAAAAAATAAAATGGATTGAATGGAGTAAAAAAATTGAATAAAAAGACATAAGATTTCTTGATTTAAAATATCCTAATACTAAGCAGGAGGCGACAACATTTTATTTTTTTAATTTAATGTTTTTTTTTATCCAATGGGCCATTAGAGGTTAAAATTCTCCAAAGATAAATTTTCTCCATTGACAATACTCAATTCCGAGACTTTATTTAAGTGGAAGATGCGTCGTATTATTTTGACCAATACACTTTGATAGGCACTCCTTTACTACCCGTTAAAAGTAATAATACGCTAGAATATGAATAGCCATCGACCCATGAATGGAGAGAGTCTTTAGTGAAGCAATCATATCATGTAAGTAATGCTGATGTGGTATATCCGTCTGATTATATTTTAATATGTAATCAATAATTATGCTGTTATAATTATTAAGTTCCAGAAAATCTTAAACAAACATAAAAAAATTGTTAAATGGTGAACTCTAATTAGAAAATATATAAATGATAAAAAATTACTAAAAAATCCTAACAAATAGTGAGTTCTAATCGAACAAATATATAAATGGTGAATCCTGATTGGACGGATATATCACGTCAACGTGATATGACCGCTTCATCGAGGACGTTCTCTTACAAACGAGGTTGGTTGAAAATAGTTCAAAGTTAAAATTGATAAAGCGTAAGAAATTAAAATTTTTTTGGGAGCAATTTTTTTTTTTAATTTTCATTTTGGTGAAGTTATTTATTGCAGTTTCTGTGTAAAGAAAGGTACTAGAGTGATTGGTCTCAATTATTACATATATGTTCTTTTTTTTTTTTGATCATTACATATATGTTCAACCAAAAGAGAATGGGACAATGAAGGACGTGGAGATAGGGGTCAGTTCTTACTTCCTTTAGGTAAAAAAAAAAAGAGGAAAAATAACATCAAATTTTCGCCGATTAAAGGTCCAACAATCGACATCACGTTCCATGTGAATCCTCGTGTGCATTCCCCCCACCTACTTGTTACGGTCGAGTCTCTGACCGGGTCAATCAAAACCGGCCAAAACCCAATAAAAATGGCTGACCAACGCTCGAGAGGGAGACATAACTGAGGATCAAATGAATCTTAGGAGGGGCCTTTCCGAAAAGTTTATAAGATTTTATTATTTTAATCTCCTTTAAAATCCGTATTTTAACTCTCCATTGAGGTTAGTCCCGTCATTTATTAGATGTTTTAGATCTGTCCATGGCCCATAACGGAGGCTACTACCACAGGCACCAGTCACCTCGTGTCAAGGAGGCCAGGCAAGATGAAGACCCTAATTCGATTCTTCTCTTTTAATTTGAATAAATTTATGTTTTATTTTTTTATTTTTTGGGTGATAATACCCTCCTTATAAGCTGAAAGAGTCCGGGCCGAGGCTGGGCCATGTGACTGGGCCCACATGGCTAGGCCCATGAAGGTGGTAGCCCGAGTTTATGTATCATCCTGGTTCGGCATGCTAGAGCCCCTCGGAGTCTGTATGCTCTGCGAGGATTTGAAAATGTAGCGGTGTGGGGAAGAGACGGATAATGAATTACGATATTCTCGCTGTAAATCTTATGGATATTCCCGTAATTTTAAGATTAGAATAATAATACCGCTGAATAAGGACAATAATGTAATATGATCTACTAGTTTAAAATAAAAAAAAATCATGAATTTTTATCATGTAGAAATATCAAATTATTTTAAGAAAATAAATATTATTAATAGATAGACTAAATTCACATTTTTAATTTCTTTTCGTGATCAACTAATAAAAAAATCTATTATCCCATTGACTTTCACGTTCAAAGAAGCATAAAGTGGACGATCTATGATTGGCCTAATGATTTCTTTACCGGACTCCTAGATAGGTGACCTCATGATCGATTCCCAGATTGGGAGGGATGACGGGAATTTCTACGAATCCTGGTCCGACTGCAAATTAGTCTCGATATGCGTTTCGACTTGTTAAAAAAAAAGGGAGAGAGAGAGGGGCACATTTCTTGTAGATTGTAACTAGCCAATAAGAAATTCCATGGCCATTTTACTTGTCAAGCACGCATGATTTTCTTTTTTTTCTTTTAAGAAAAAATCCCTTTTGTCATTTGCTTAATAATGAAGTATTTACCAGAACGGTGAGATAATATGCTACTAAGACTGTTCGGTGTTAGATTCACAATTATATCTAAAAATCCAACGGACCCTCATCAATTCAAATTCGAGTCAAGTCAGCACCTTGAAAGAGTAAATATCTTCCTATCATAGATTTTCTTCGTATATAATATTCGAATCAGATATTATACTTATTTAAGGAAAATGAAATACCGAATCTTAGTTGGTAATTGATATACCATCTATTAATTATATACATATATGCATATATATATATATATATATATTCAATGAAAGGGAGACTAGTCAAATGGTGCTTGTGAATTAAATTTCTTGGTTGTGATGTTGCATTCATACATCCATACATATATATATATATATATATATATATATTCAAAGGCAGCAACTGGTGGCGGCCCATATCCTATGTTCTTGAAAGATATGTGGAGGGAATCGAACTTCTAGAAGCATTTGTAGTCGGTTGAATTATTTCTGAAGTCTTGGCCCGACCAATTGGGGTGAATTTGTCATTACTTCTTTTTCTTTGTAGTCAGTTGTCATTTGCCTGTTTGAACAGATAAGGATCAGGGAGGGGAAAGATTCTTAGGTAATTCTTACCCGTCACGTGTTGTGAGTAAATCAATCAGATTATAATAAATGTGTAAATTTATATTAATCATCCGATGAGTTATCGTAATTATCACTAATTATATTAATTTAATTGATTTTTTTCATCATATCATCGTGAAGTAAAACCACTTAAGAATTTTTCGGGAGAGGAGTGGGGAGGGACACATTTAATTAAACATTAATAGTACCAGCTCCAGCTGTAATCGTGACTTCTATGCACACGATACATAAAAATGGTCTCCTTTTTACAGCTTCTCTATTTCTTTTCCATGTCAAATACAGGTTGTAAATCCGAATTTATTAAACAACAAAATTAAGTGTTATGCAGGAGAAAGTCTTGTATATAACGTATATAATACGTGATATTACCAATGTCATGTCACGAGCTAATTAATTCAAATCATTTTTAGGATCGATTTTTTCTCCTTTTATAGTTTTTTTATTTTAGGTTTTATTTAAAAAATCCTAAAAATAATCGAATCGTATTAGCTCGTGATACCACATCAGCACGGTCGCGTGGTGTACTCGTTACACACAAGACTCTATTGTTACGTGAACGGACACGGCGGTCCCGACTGCTTTTAAGAGTGCAGCATTCCGACCGTGAGATCTTCAGTTGAAGGAGATGGCATTTAAAGAAACCCTTGCTGAGAATCGATACGGATATGAGAAGGGTGAAAAGAAGGTTACGGAAAATTTTATTAGTAACGGTTGAAAATAAACAAGATAATTTTAAAATCATTGTACCAAAATTCTTTTTCTTTTTTAGATCCATTTTGTGATATTTTCCTTCATTATTTGTTCCCTCATATTTCCTGAAAAATTAGTTCCATTCATATCCGGCAGCTGCCCCGCGATAATTTGTAAGGGTATGCACTGATACATATATATATGTATATATATGTATATTGCCCACGTGATTATTTCGCGAGAGACCGCCAGTGGCCGCGGCGGCGCAAATCGCTTTAGGGATTAGCAAATTTGACGAAAGTATAATAATATAATATACAATTGAAGAAGGAGAATTAACACGTGACCACAGTTGTGGAGTAATTCCATTTTCCCATGTTACATTAACAAGACTATTACTAGTATTGATTGTTCGGTCAGTCCGATATATTTATCATTGTACATAAAACTTCAAATATTACGTGATAGAGTGATTGGATTATGTCTATTATTGTTATTCTCATTTTTTTATATGTGTATTTTCATCTTTGGTGGGCCCCCTTTGCTTGTTGCCTGACACATCTTCACTGCCTCAATGATCCAAATGCTCGTAGCGAGTGCTTGGCGAGGATACGGCCACGTTATTGCCTGTATCGATGTTTTTCTCGAGACACATCACTCAGCATTTGAAAAAATAATAAATGTTGATTAATTCATATTTAAGTTAAACTCACCCACCGGTAAGCAATGCTCTCTTGATTTTTCTTGTACAAGAATGATAAGTAATAATTAACTAGATACGGATCTGTGTCATGCACAGAAAGAAAATAAAAATAAATAAAAATAGAATATTGGGATTAACTATTATAATCATATCATTTATTTGTGGCATAATATAATATAATTTATTTAAAATTCATTATTTATGAGAGAGCATTCTCAATTATTATCAGTAATTCTACTACTTCAGTTTTATTTTAATTTTTTCTAATTTTTCAGTTTCAAGCCGTTTGCCGACCCTGCTGACGTCGTCGACCAATCGTCATCTTACGTTCTTCGCGCGTGCCCTGTCAGTGGGCCCCCGATCACATGCCGCTGTACGAACAAACTTGTAATTTTATTTTGTTTATTGAAAATTGCTAAAAAGACCCAGAACCCCACCCCCACCCCACCAATGGCTGAATTTCTGTAAACAATTGGCAAAGCTAGCAAGTATGATCGAGATAAATGTTGAAGTTACAATATGAAGAGCGCGAAAAAATACTTTTTCTTGTTACGGTGAAGTTAAGTTTACTGTCAAATAACGTAAGGTGTGTCGATTTGTTATGAGCGGATTGCCGACGTGTCAGATGAGACTATCGGAAAATAATCATTAATTGGGCCTTGGATGTTACATTATTGTTGGTTGATGGGTCTCATAAAGAGATGAAATCTATTTTCATTTAAAAGAGTGAAATATTAGGTGCTAGTATAATTTTTTAATAAATTTAGGACTTTTTTGACACCTTAACGATGTGGAATTTAATAGATGGATTGATCGCTAAAATTGAAACTTGGGCTAAACTTTAACAGGAAAATTGAACAAAAATTAAACTTCATGGGCACAATGCAACTATGACCCAAAATTCATGAATTTTAGCGGAAAAAAAATGAAAAGAAAAACCCTTCAATCATATGCGTTTTGTTTTTGCTTCACGGTACAGTACTGCACTAGAAGATCCAACGAATATCATTAATTAAGGCTTCTCTCATGGTTAAAGAACCCTTAATTATAGTTTTTTATTTATAAAATTCGAATACAAACCCTTTATTTGATTAAAAAATACACAAACAACTTCAAATAACCCACTTAGGTAGTTTAGTAAACTTTCATGTGTAATAGTAATTCTTTGGACCTTTTCTATTCATCATCTATATAAGAAACTCCGATACTCTCCTTCTCCGCAGTCCCTCTATCCTCAAAGGTCTTGTTATCGGAGTGGTCCGGCCATCGACAACCGATCCCACCAAGCAAGCAAAGGATGGACAACCCGCCGCCGGCACCTCCTCCAGCAATTGGCAGGCCACATCCCGCCCCCACGTTCGGCAACCTCCCTCCTCCGCGTGGACAGATTATAAAGCAAATCGTCAGCGGGAAGTAGGGCTGGCTAGCTAGCTAGTGGAGGAGCGGGGATGGCGATGATGAAGAAGAAGCCTTCAATTAATCTATGTATGTATGTATGTATGTATGTATGTATGTATGAGAATTGGGGGAATCAGCTAACTCATCAATCGATCAAGCGGGAGCTGGCGAGCCATCGATGATGATCGGTGAACCCGTGGAGCCACTCGCGATCTGTTTGCTTATATAGGGTGTGCAATATTGTAAATTAGATGTTTAATCACCTGGATATGTGGGTCTTTGATTTTGGGTGAGAGTGATCTGGATGGGATCTGAGCTTAACTGGTCTAAGCTTCCTCTCTCTCTCTCTCTCTCTCTCTCTCTCTCTCTCTCTCTCTCTCTCTCTCTGTCAGTCTGTAAATTACAATGATGAATAGAGAAGTGATGATGGGTTCCCCCACCGGCTTCCCTTTTTCAGAAATTTTTATTTCCAAATTTAGATCAGGAGAATCTTGTAAGAACACATACCAGTAAGAGGAACTCGACGGTAAGTCTGCTAGGGAACCGAAAAAGCGCCCAGCATGCTTTCCTGGACGGATTCAACATGGTTTGAGACACCGGGTTCAAAGATTGATTCGCGGTGGATGGTTTGAAGGAATCATATCAACTGAGGGGGGCTTGATCTTGAAGGAGGTGTTACAATTTAGGTTTACTTCGTGGTACATACGTAAGGAAAGGAATGAAACCCATTTTTCCCGATGAGATGTCACCGGTTAATTGCGTAATTGGCAAAACAAGGAGGAGGGTCGACTCTGAACTTTCTAGCTTTCCTGAACAAGACTGTTGAATTACGTGATACTGTTGAATTATGTGATATTGTGAGCGGACCATTGAGGAAGTAGGCCACTGGGCCTAGAGGGACTGTCGGGTTTGCAGGTTTATGTCAGTGGAGAGACTACCGGAGAAGGGTCTGGGTTGACATTTGATATTGTTGTGTGGTCAGACATTCATGTGTTACATTATTGGTAATAGGCTCACAAGAGTCATGTGCCTGTATCCATTCGAAAACTTAAATTTTCAGTTGGTGGTATTTAATTACCTTATAAATTTATTATAATTCTCTTATATGATCAATGTGAGATCAAACAAAAGATGAGGCCTGTGGTGTAGATAGCAAGGCAGAGGCTGAGGTTGCGAGGCAGGGCTTACTTAGTGGGAGAAACCAGAGGAAAAGCAAGGATTAAAGTGAATAGACCCAACCAACTGCGGACAGGATGGGCTGGAATCGGAGTTTCTTGCAATGGATGCCAAAGATTGGTACCGAAAGAGGAGATAATTATTATTGCTATGGGTAAATAACATTTTTAGACCTTTACCTTGCATGCTCTTAATTAATAATCAATCTCCTAAGCCAGCAACAAAATTCATCCAAAACCAGTCTCCGGTTATTCAGATCGTGTGATGACACGTTTGTGATTTGATGTAAAAATTCGAATATTAGGTAGAGGGAACCGCTGAACCCTTTTTATTAAAAAAAAAAAAAAGCGGAGAAAAAGTTCATTCAAAATGAGAAGTGCAAAGAAGAAAAAAGCACGTGGCCTTACTTTTGCGTAGATGGCTTTTTTGTCTGGCTGACGTGATTACAAATTGCAAGTTGATGATACCTAAGTGACATTGGGTTCGGTGCATCTGGTCTGCTCTGCTGTTCAGTTGATACGGATCTGCAAAAGCTTCTACTGGTACCTCCTCCCTCCAGAGATTAGGGAAAACCCTCCAGAGATAAAAATGAAAAGTGGTTCTAGAACAGGTAATATTCATTGTGAGGTTGGGTTTATTCTCGTTCCCAGTAAAGAAGCGCCCTGATTTAATTTCCTCCAAGCAGGCTAAATGACCGAGAACTCAGCCACAATGAGGCCAACTAGTATCGATTCCGGATGATTCTGCCCGTCCCAAAGCGACAGAATGGCATGCGTTATCATTGACTATCAGCCACCGAACGCATAAGATTGTGCAATTCAGCAGACAGTAAGTACCTTCGGTGAAATCGAACAGACAAGGGGAAATCAAACAGTGAGAGAGGAAACGGAAGCCTGACATGACCTCACCTGGACTCTCCCTCATTGATCAGCAGCGTCTTTCGATCCATGAGATCACAGTCGTCCAATAACGATGGAGACGATCAGACAGAGACAGAGAAGGCGGGAATCAGTGGTGACATGACTTCCAATTTTCTTATTCCTCCCTCTTCACCTGCGCTCAATGCAAATTGCAACAGAGAACTCGGAATCTCCTACTGCCAGAACTACCATAACGAACTCTGCATCTCCCGCTCTGATCACTTATCAGGTATGGTGGTGCTGTCCGATGAGAGCATTGACGATGCGCTTTTTTTTTTTTTTAAATGAAATTAAAAAAAAACAAAGTAAATTCCTAACAGGCCCATTCAGGGGGCCTGGGCTGATGTGCAATTTGCGCACGTTTTAGATGGATGGCTTCTGTCTCCTTCAAGGAGGGACACGTGTCAAAGCCCGATTTAAAGGAAAATTCATAGAGAGGCTCGGGAGGAGGATACATAGATGACAAAATTACATTAAAATCTTACGAGTTTATCGCTTTTCCATATTGAATCCTACGAATTTAAATTTGGTTAATTCAACCCTACAAAGTCTATCCCATTACTTATGTTAGTCTAATCTATTACGGACCGTTAACTATGTACTGACATGTTTTGTTACAATATAAACTGAATCATGCGACAAAATTAATTTTTTAATATGCTTGATTTTATTTTTCTGGGGCCAATATCAATGTGCATTGACTCAAAACTTAAAGGAAAGCAACTATATAAAAGCAATTTTAAGTTTTTAGGGTTGTTTACTATTGAATACTTTCCTAATTTATCGTAAACTAATTTTTTTACTCAAAAAATCACTAATTATACTATATTTTATCTAATTTATCCCGTCGTTAATTTTCACTATTAATTGTTAACATGTACCATTAAGTTTGTAGATTGTGTAAATAAAGTTTGATGTAGTATCATACGTGATATCTATCTGATCATAAAAATATGCAACATCTATTTACACATCCATTTTCGTAACAAAATAGAGGATTCAATAATAGTTCATAAGGTTTTATAATCAGATGTGCGCCACGTGTGATGGCACGTCAGATTTTATTTGTACAGTCGGTAAAATTAATGTTGCACGTTAACGGAAAAAATTAATGGAGTGATAGATTAGAGGAAATGGAACATAATTCTTTACTTTTTGAGTAAAAAAAAATTTGTGGTAAATTATAGAATTCTGGAATAATTCATAAAAAAATGTGCAAATAATTTTTGGGGGCAGATGTAGAGTTTATTAAAAATATGTGGTAACAAATCTCATAACAAGAAGTAGGGCAGGAGAGCAGATTTCGTGCGGAAGGGTTTACCGTCTATCAATCTTCTGCTCCAATTTAGGGTTCCGTCGATCACTCGTTGCCCATCTGAAGAACTTTTCTCAATCCTCATCTTTTGGTCTTGAATTCAGTCTCAACCTCGTTATGGTGCGTTGCATCTCTAGCGCCAGCTCTATATGCTTCCTTTGTTGGCTTGACTGTTATTGTGTTGATGTTTTGAACTGTCACTAGGACGGAGGCGGCAATTTGGAGGCGTCGATAGAGCAGCTCCTGAATGTGGAGAAGCAGATGAGGCTGGCCGGTGACGTTGCCGGCACCAGGAAGGCGGTGACGGATATATTGCAACTGTGCTTCGAAGCTAAGGCGTGGAAAACCCTAAATGATCAGATTGTGCTCTTATCTAAACGACGCGGTCAACTCAAGCAGGTAAATTTCAAAACTTGATGCCTGCTTACTCTTCTTTTGCTACTTGTTTGATGTGCATCTGTAGGATCAGTTGCTGGAGATGTAGTTTCTTGTGGACTTGTTTATGAAATGTTTACTCGCTGGTGATGGTGACACCGAAATAGTAGTCGTAGCAACTCGGCCAATTCAAGCAGTAAACCGTTGAATTTCTCAGCAATAGCAAATCGGGTGCTAATTTGGCTGTTTCATTTATAGTTCTTCTATATGGACACTGATAGATTGTTTTGGTATGATATTTCTGTAGTTTGCTCCTTATTCTGTAACTTCTTCGGATCTTTTTGTATAAAGCTTCTCATTCCTTTTGTTTCATATAGATACTTTGTCATGTAATGCCTTCTATCATGGAATGCACCTGAATTTGATCTATCTTGCTATGTTTGAGCTTATGGCTTTGCTCAATCTTCTGCTTGGGGAGTGATTTATTTGGGGATACCTTTTTTGCAAGTAGGCGGTGACTGCTATGGTTCAGCAAGCAATGCAGTATATTGACCAGACCCCTGACCTTGATACTCGGATTGAGCTTATTAAAACGCTGAACTCTGTATCTGCTGGAAAGGTGATTATAGAGGGCCATTTATCATTTAATTTGCCTGTAGAATCTGTCTTGAATTCCGTGGTTACCTGCTTAAGATTATTTCTTGTAGATTTATGTTGAAATTGAGAGGGCACGCTTGATCAAGAAACTTGCAAAAATCAAGGAAGAACAAGGTCTAATTGCCGAAGCAGCAGATTTGATGCAAGAGATTGCGGTGAGTTGGTTATTCTGAGGGTCTAGTTTTATTCATGCTATTTGAGTTTTTGAAAAATCTACCATTCTGACTCTCTATTTGCCTCGGTAGGTGGAAACATTTGGAGCAATGGCAAAGACAGAGAAAATTGCATTTATTCTCGAACAAGTAAAATTTCTTATTTATCATTCTGATGTTAATGTTATATAGTATTATTCACACAGCAATCTGAAGATGGTCAGTGCTTTCCGCCAATGGGTCTTCTAGGTCCGTCTATGCTTAGATCGCCAGGATTATGTTCGTGCACAAATCCTTTCGAGGAAGATCAGTCCAAGAGTCTTTGATGCTGATCTCTCAAAAGAGAAGAAGAAGCCCAAAGAAGGTGAAAACATTGTTGAGGAAGCCCCAGCTGATATACCATCACTTTTGGAGTTGAAGCGTATTTACTATGAATTAATGATACGGTGAGCAGTGGTTTGCAATGTCATCTCTCCATTTAGAGTGTTAATTTATGCCTGTGCTGTTGTGTGATCTTTCTGTTCCTGCAGAAAATTAGTAGCTTCTTTTATGTAGGGCACATTGTTGAGCTGAACTTTGGTTATCTTCATTAGAAATGAGTCTTATTTTGCTTTTGTCATGATAGTATTGTTTCTTTGATAACTCTATAATCTTGATGTTTCATATTTTTAGGTATTATTCACACAACAATGATTATCTTGAAATTTGCCGCTGCTATAAGTCAATATATGAGATTCCATCTATCAAGGAGAATCCCGCTCAATGGGTACCAGTTAAGTACAATTATTTATAGCAAGTAACAAGTTTTTCATCTCTCTTGGCAGACGATACCTGATATCTAAATCAGTGCAGGTTCTCAGGAAAATCTGCTGGTACTTAGTCCTGTCACCACATGATCCGATGCAGTCGAGCCTTCTTAATGCTACTCTTGAAGATAAAAATCTCTCGGAAATTCCTCAATTTAGGTAGAACTTCATATGTTCCAGCTCATAGATACTATATTCCCTGCTCTACTTTGATAGCCTTATATTCTGTTAAAATTAGTTATCCATGAGTTTCATTTGTTACTATAGGCTGTTGTTAAAGCAATTGGTCACAATGGAGGTAATCCAATGGACAGCTCTTTGGAATACTTTCAAGGATGAGTTTGAGAATGAGAAAAACATGCTTGGAGGTTCCTTGGTTGAGAAAGCAGCAGAAGATCTTAGGCAGAGAATAATTGAACATGTATTTTTCATATCTTTGGCTTCATCCTCTTTTAGTGTTCCCACACTTCATCATGCCATTGATCCCTCTTTTTTTCCCTCCACAGAATATTATTGTTGTTTCCAAGTATTACTCACGGATCACCTTGAAGAGACTTGCTGAGTTGTTATGCCTAAGTATCCAGGTTCTATAATTTTGTGCACTTTCTTTTGCATTTCTGCTGTGGGAGTTCAGACAGCTAGTTTATCTGGAATTGAGCCCATCTTTGCCTGTCATGGAACTTGTTGCTAAACAAACTTTTAGTGGACTTGTTTGTCTCATCCGTTCTTTCTCATTTTGGAGATAATTTATTGTAATTAAACTTTCATTGAAGAGTATCTTTCTCTGTTTTTTTCAAACGTTAAATAAATATTTTATTAATGCACACCAAGTGAGTTCCATTGAAGCGTATCTCTTAGGTTACCCTTAGATGTAGGAGCAAGGAAACATGCGAAAATGGTTTTCAATTAAATGCCGCATTTGCTTGACATTCTCTTTGTTTGAGGAAGGAATTATATAATTCTCTCAACAGCATTGGATTCTTAGGTATTAAGATCATCTTACCAATTAAAAAATATGTTGCTGTGGGGAATGAGTGTGTATATATATTTTTTGATCAATAGGAGGGGATTATATGTAATAATACTGTTGACATTTTTCCTATGATAATGTTGATGCATAATGCATTGTTCAGATAGAAGGCATGGTTTTGTTGTTTCCTTTCATGCTATTTGATGTTTGGCTTCTAGAGAATTACAACAACCACATGGCTAAGTTTCTTGCTCCCATTTTATGTTTTCTGTCGACATTGGTTAGTGGGTGATTGTGTCTCACTGTAATTCATTGCTTAGTTGGCTTAGTTATTGTCATATTACTCCTTTCAGGAAGCTGAGAAGCATCTCTCTGATATGGTTGTATCGAAGTCCTTAATGGCAAAGATTGACAGGCTGATGGGAATAGTCTCTTTCCAGACAGTAAAGGACAGCAACGACATTATGAACTCGTGGGCAATGAATTTGGAGAAGCTGCTCGACCTTGTTGAGAAGAGCTGCCACCAAATACACAAGGAGACCATGGTCCACAAGGCTTCTTTGAGAGTCTAGAACATGCTTTGCCAAGATGCAGGTCCTACCTCTTTCTTTTTTTCCTAGACCCTGATAACCATGTTGTTTTGAAAAACAGGGGACAATTCCAGCTTTCAAATTTCTGTTCCTGGACAGATAGGAAAATCCACCTTACTGTTTGGTTCCGGGAAGACTGAAAATCTCTCCGGTTTGGCATTTCCAATTGTTGAAATAAACAGGATAATAAAAGAAGCATGTTCCACAGTGAATTTTACTAGATGTCTTTGGAGTCTAAGGTGGCTTGTTAACTACAATTAGGCATATCCGTTCTTCCTTCTTTTCACTTCTGGAGGAAAGCAAAATGGACAACCTCTTCCATCATATTCCAGGTTCTAACCTTTTTCATAAAACAATTGTGTCTGAGCATATCTTATGCAGTGTTATTCGGTTAGTACATGGTGGTAGTTAATCAATCGCGTTTTTTCATGTGAAAGGGAAAGGGAAATGGAATGATGAACCAAGAGAACTGAATGGCCCCATTTTTTTCCCACCTTGCCGTCGATTTGGTACTGTTAGTAACGGTGCATACCTTATTCAGGTCTTCTTTTGCAGGTTGGCCGAGCTTTGACCATTGGTGCGGGCTGAACTGATGATGGATCAATTTCAAGTTCCACATACCAGGGATCAATCAAGAAAGGCATTAATGCTTTGTCCTCGGGTGAATTTTTGGTTTTCTGTCAAGGGTTTAAGGAACTGGGATATATGGTCAGAAAGTTCAGACTCTGTTGTGTGCTATTCAAGCAGTAGTACTATGAGGGGTGGGATTCTGATGGGTTTATCTCCGCAGCAACACGAAGATATGAAGTGCTGCATTCTTTGCCCTAGATTTCTCCAGTGCTTTTTCCTTCAGCTGCTTTCAAGAATCGCATGTGACCAAGAGTTACTGGCCTTCTTCGCCGGCACCCTCTTTTTAATATAACAACTGTTGGTTTCCGTGGCTTATTGGTTATCTGAATTTGACAAGATGATGATTTGACAATTACGGGTCTCGCCTTGTCAAATACTCGATAAGTGCCATTTGATTACTGCATTGCGTTGCATTGCATGCTCAAATTGGAAGCTTGACACACTTACTGTTATTTGAGAGTGCAGCCTTTGCTAGAAGCCTGGAAAGCTACTCTTTCTTGTCACTTGTTGCCTGATTTTCTCAAGTAGTTGGTGGCATGCCATCCCGTGACATGTACAAGAATACCTCGTGACTAAGATTTGAACATGATTTGAATCCGATACCATGGAGAGAAACGAGAAAACTGTCATTGGTCTACGGATTTAGAAGAAGTCCACAGTGCACCGCAGGTAGCTGTCGTCTGTCGAAAAGTTATTAGTTTGATACTCCTTTCGGTGGGTTATTGAATACGTGTGTTGATACGTCAAAAACATGGTCCGCATGCAACAAACCCAGACGGCGTTATTAAGGGCGAATTAAGGCAGATGATAAGAGTGTAGGATTAACATAGGTAAATTTCCAATTCAATACTTTTATGGGCTGGTCGATTCGAAGCACTAAAGTTAGTTCGATTTAGGGCCGTATTTGTTCGGTTTAGTGCCATTTAACCAACAGTCCTCCTATATAATTAGGACCATTTGATTTAGTTGCATGTACAATTGATTTTTTTTTCCCGAAATTCTCCTCTCTATTTTCTTTTGCTTACGAGTTCGGTACCGGTGTCTGCTATTCTATTGTTATATCTGGAAAGACTGACGCATGCATCCCACCACGATCAAAGAGGTAAGAAATAATTAGTCATAACAACATTGTTACTGCCACAAATGTCGACACTCAATATCACTCGTATTTTTGTACTCTTTCAATTCAGTAATTTCAATTTCATTTTCATCTTACTGTACTCTGCAACACGAATTTATATTTTGAATATTTATTTCCAATTTTACTTGTATTTCGTTGCCATCTGGGATTGCAGAGAGTTTACCAGTTGAAGATCGGTCTTCAAAGATAGAATCCCACATTATAAAGCATGGTAAAAAAAGAATCATTAGGGTTAATTATTTAACATAGTGCTAGGGGTAAGGTTGACATCGTGCCCAATCCAGTGTGTTTACATCAACAGTTACGTGTGGGAAGGTGTGCCTGTTAGAGGTTAAATCCTACCTCGATTAAATATCACAAGAATTGTAGGAGCATAAGAAAATTGGTTCCCTTATCACATGTCAGCTTAAACTTTTACTAACAATATTTGACACACCAATGGTTGGTTTGCCAGCCCAAAGCTTCCTAATAGGCCTCTAGCATTAACCATGTAGGTCTGAGCACCATGATTAGACCCGACAATTTTTGACACGATACTGTAACCCAACGCAACGCGACACGACACGGAGTTATGCGGGTTACCTACACGGGTTTTGTGTCTAAACGAGTTGATCTATGTAACCCATTTACATAAATGGGTTGAACCCGTATAACCCGACACGATACGATTCAGTTCGTTTAATTATATGTTTATGTGTCAAACCCATTAACCCATTTAAACATATTAAGTTAAAATTACAATTATACCAAACGTGTCGTTTCGTATCAGCCCGGTTTTAAACGGGTGGTGTTCGTGTTTGAAGTTTTTGACCCGCTTATTAAACGAGTCGCATGCAGGTTGAGGCACTTTTGACACAGACCCATCTAAGCACAACATGAATTGTCAGGCTTACCCACGATTGGGCTAATAGTATAAAACCTTTTATAGTGATATCAGAGTGAGTTACTATGTAGATTCGTATTTTGCCAGCGGAGTCTGAGGTTGAAAGTCTTGATCAGTTATCTCACTTATCCAGTAAGAAAGAAAATGCCCGACTCATGATATTTGTGGTGAGCAATGATTATTTAAGGGTATATGGTAAGTGTCAGCCATAAAAATGTATATTGAAAGGAGAAATTCTGATATGATCCCACCTCTACATGTAATGTGAAAAAAATACTAATTATCTTATGACAAATGAATAAATTAATATTAATCATCCAATCAGTTTGATGTTTTCTGTACGGACAAATTCGAGGGGAAAAAAATCTAGCAGGGGACAGCATAAGCCTGGACCAATCTGTCATAAAGGGAATAAAACCTGATCTCAATGCGGTGGTGATGATCTATGATGGCTAGAATCCGAACGTGGTGGCAATGGAAGAACTGCATCGCTCGTTGAAGAACTGCTCGATGGCCCGGGCGTAGTCCTCGCAGTGGTCGGCGCGCGAAACAACCGCGTTGCATCGGGTGGTGGAAGCGGAGAAGTAGATAAACTCGCAGACGATGCCGTGGAAGGAAATCCCGAAAACGAACTGTAACAATAAGATGATGATGTTGAGGATGGCGGTGATGGTTGAAGCCGGTGAAACGACCCTGAGAACATCTGATCGTACAGGCTCATGGCTTGACCGGTAGATGCCGGGGTGGTGGCTGGCAACGAGACAGTATTGCCGGTATTCTCATTGTTGCTGTTTCCCGGTGTAGAACCGGTGGCCCGGGCGCTGATGAGCCTGACGTTTTCGGGGAAGTTGAGCTTTGCCCTGCTGCCCCGGAACCGGAGGGCAGCCTCGTCGTAGGCCCGGGCGGCGGCCTCAGCCGTGTCGAAGGTGCCCAGCCAGACCCTGGTGGCCCTGAGAGGGTCTCTGATCTCTGCTGCCCATTTGCCCCATGGCCTCTGCCTCACTCCTCTGTATTTTCTTTGGGGGCCCTCCTCAATGCCTTGCGAGGGTTGGTGGGTGTATTCATATGCTTGGGAGAAGGTTATTTGCTGCTGTGGTACGCTTAATCCTGCCCAAAGATTTTTTTTAAAAAAAATAAAATTTAATAGCATATTTGTGCATTATTTCCACATCCATTTATGTATGTACGTATGTATGTATATGACCGATGGAGGAACAGTAAATTAAAAGAAAAAAGGTAAATACCAAGAAAAGTATGTATAGGAAAACGCAGACGCGTGGTATGACTACGAGTTCTTAATATGCGGGCTATTTGTATATGTAATTTGAAAAGTACGTACAAAATTATCGGTATTTGACTCCTCTGTGCACCGATAAGAATATGTATAAAATAGACTAAGAGTAAGACACCGTATATGTTTTATAAATAAATGAGAAAATCATAATACATACCCAGCATATCATAGTTATGGGTGTATAATACGTATGTACATAAGCAAATGAGCTCATGTATCGTCCAATACCGAAAATCTTGTTTTGAGTAATATTCTTATTTAGATCACTCAATAATGAATTCGATGATTCGATTTTAAGTTTAATCAAATTCACTACTTAAGGTTTCATTTGGTATATATACATTATTTACTTAATTCGATGGAATAAACATTCCCGATTCCTTCAAGAAAATTAAGAAATGTACATTTCACGACTTCTTTTAACCAAATTCCATCATATTCTCTAAATTAATTACAACACCAGCAGCTTTCAGTTCAGATCATTTCATTTTATTCTGTTAAACCCATTGCATCCCTTTCCTTTTGAATCCATTAGCACTACCAAATGTAACTTAAAAGTGGCACAGAACTTTACAAATCATAAATTTTTTCAACTTACAAGACTCGAATTTGTACTTTAAAAAAAAACCTATATTAGCTGGGCACATTTTTTTAATTATACGAGTTCTGTACAGTGATGAAATTTGATTTTCCTAATTAGGTAGGTACAGTTTGGATAACCAAAAAATCACAGTAAGTTCCATCTGAACCCTCTTCCTTATCACCAAGAGCTCAAATGAAAAATGGTTAAAAGAATTTGGACTGCAATATAATTATCAAAACATGTATGTATACCTATTGAGCTAGCTGAAGAAGATAATGACATCCCTCGACGAGCTTCTGGAAGAGCCTCCCCACCACTAATAACCGACATGCCGCCCAACTGCGCCTCATCCTCACGTGCCCTTTTCCGACCAGTCCCACTTATCGACGAAGAGCCGCCGCCCGTCTCTGCAGCCGTCTCATCCGCCCTGCTCTCGTCGCCAGACACGACCCGCGTCAGGGCCGACACGATAGCCGACATTTCCCTCTCTCTGCTTATCATCCCAGCAGCAGGAAGCAGGGGAGGAGACGGTTGCTGGCTAAAATCACCGAGGAACCAGCTATCGAGGTATGCGTCGTCGTCGCCGGAACCCTCATTGGGCTTGGCTTCTGATTTGCCCTTTGGATCCGCCACCTTATTTATCGTTCTGTGTTCAGACAAAACCAACAAACGCATATATTGAAATTGAAATTGAGAGAGAGAGAGAGGAGGCAGCAAAACGAATGTCTGAAAGGATGTCTGTGTTTATATATATCAATAAGAAGCTGAGGTAGGTCGGCATGCAGACAAACCGGCGCGCTTTTGAGACGGCGACTTAGTGCCAATTACGTATGTATCCCTTCCTTTCGTGCTTAGGTATGCATATCAGTTGGTTGACGTATTTCATGCTCATCTTTATATTATGTAAAGTAATGCTTTCCAGTGTTGTAAATAGAGAAAATTATATTATTAAGAGTGCTATGCTCATTGAAAAGTTAACTTAAATTAGTCAATCCTATTGAATTTTCAGTCTGGACTTACGAGAATTTCGAGTCCATTTTCATTCAAAAGTCTAAGCTGATAGGAGCTGATATCTAATTATCATATAAACTCAATTTTTTTAACCTAGTCGATGTGAGATTCAACTCTTAACAAATACCAATCGGATTTTTGAAAACTAGATGGTGCAAAAATGATTGGTACCTTCGTATGTATACAGTATTGCTCAACCTTGTAAAATACGGATTAATTACAGGGCTGTTTGGTGATTCTGGCGTTGTATTTCTCGGGAAGGTACATAAATAGGCTGTTTGCGGCGGGAACAAAAATTCACGGTCAACATAAAAAAAGAAAAAAAAAATTTTCAAAGGTTGATGATGCTGGTGGCAGGCAGCTTTCAAAAGTCAGCACGTGAAACCAGAGGTCCAGAGCCATGGAGAAAGTTTTCAACGAATTGGTAATACCACGTGCGATGATAAGGTGATGTTTTTGTCCCATTATAATTTGTCATTTATATATTTATTTAATAAGAGTCGAACATTTATTGAATTTTTTAATATTTTGTTACATTTTATATGTTTTTTTTATCATGATTGACCATTTATTTATGATATTTTATATTTTTAGAGATTTTTTTTATGATTTAATAATCATAACAGTATACTTATTAAATACATGTTAAGTCATGATTGAACGGATATATTATCTCAGTATCGCTGATATGGTATGATCGCTCAACTGAAAACTTTCTTCGGAGGTCCAGAGGCATGAGCATCCCAGACAACTGAACTCATTTTATTTGAAAATAATATATTTGATGTAATATCACTAAAAATCCGTCATTAAGATATTTAACTTCGATTCATCATATCGTGGAATATTTTCTATTCTGTCCTTTATTCCCATTTCCTCTTATCCTTTCTAGTCATAAGAGACTCTTTTATCATCGAAGAAATACATTTTATTAAGAATAAATAAATAAACTGCAGGCACGGAAGGTGAAGAGATAGGGCTATGTGATAAATTTTTAAGTGAGTCGAGCTCATAAATAACGTGGTGAATTTAATCAATGAATATTTGACACGTAAATAAATATATCTAATCATATTTAAAAATAAATATTATTAAGAATTAAAAAAAGGATATGACAGTCTTAATATTACTCATAATTTATGAAAATTTTATCCCTTAATGAACCGACTTAATTTAAACTTAAATTACACCCAAAAAAATAACTAATTCATATTAAAATTCAATTTTTGGACAGTGGAATTATTGTGGAGAAATTCAATTACGTGGGGCGTTGCCTTCCTTTTATTCTCGTAATGATTAGTTCAATGCCTAAAAAAAAAAGGCACTCATCCCCAAGCGTTCGGATCCGTCCTGCCTGAAACAGACGGTCGAGAGATTTTTGAACGAGCCTCCCAACCACGTCGTACGTAAATCATAGCAATAAATATTTAATATATTATTATTATTATTATTATTATTATTATCCATCACATCACTTTTATTTATTTATTTTTAATTATAATTTAAAATATTTATTCATCTATAAAATATTTATTAATTAAATTTATAATATTATTCCAGAGGTTGACTAACCTGAGAATTTTTTCCAGACGCTGATATGGACGTCCGCTTTTGATGGCCGAAATGTTGACTTTCGGTCAAACATGCTGGTTTTTTAATTCAGTCAACGCTTGGATTTCATGATTTCTTCTTCCCTCTAATTTCTATCAAGATGTCTAGGAATAGTCTTATGGCATTTACAAAGTTAAAATTTTAACAAAAATAAATATTAAGGAAATGAAAATAAAAGTAAAAAAATACGAACTAAATATGATTTAAGGGCACGTGAGAAGCGTAAGTCGCGCTGTCACGTAATGACAGATGTGGAGAATTGAATTCCATATCCGTTGGATAACAAAAGGAATTCATCAAATTTACAAGTTTAAATTTTTAAGCAGAAAATTATACGATATTTTCTAATTTTAATGAAATTTTATATGTTATGATGCCAGTTATTATATAAACTCATATCGTATCAGATCAGAGTATGAAACTTATAATTATTATATTAAAATTCTTAACGAATTCGATTCATATAAAAATGTCTTGTCTTCCTCACCCTCCATCTCAACCACCAAATGCATAACCCAAACCTCCAGAATTCTTTTTTTTTTTTTGCTAATTAAAAAATTTAACATTAATCGAGATTTCACATGGAATTAGAGAATTAATTAAGGGTATTATTTTTTTCCCTTAATTACTATGTAAAATATTTTGTCTTAATTAAATTCGATGCAAAGATGTGTGACTTGAAATTAGATTGACGTGATTAAGCATCTCACTCAAATTCGAACAAAAACCAACTTTTTTAGATGTACAGCAGTACGTGGTATAGAATTCAAAGACCAATCGAACTGATATAATCGAATGATAGAATACAGAACTAGAAGTTGTGACCAATTTGGCCTTAATTAGTTACTCAAATCAAATCGGCAGACTCTTAATTATTAATTAATTAATTGCATGTGCGGGGCAAACCCGCTAGCAAGTAAAGCGTCGACTTATAAGCCGTGTCTAGGAGAGCGATTCTCACGGAGGCCAGTATGGAGATTTACCCAACTTGCTCTCGCTGTAAAATATAGGGCACCAAGGAAAGCACAACTCCCCTAGTCGAGCTCGACGGTACTTGAATATCTTGATTATAAAAAAAAAACTATTAATTATTAATTAATAATCATAGTATATTAAGCATATGTAATATCATATATATATATATATATATATATTAGAAATGTGATAAGAA
Organism: Lagerstroemia speciosa; assembly: GCA_037672795.1. Lineage (NCBI taxonomy): Eukaryota > Viridiplantae > Streptophyta > Magnoliopsida > Myrtales > Lythraceae > Lagerstroemia > Lagerstroemia speciosa. The sequence continues at coordinate 9,024,523 of CM075303.1, read as the reverse complement.
ACCAATAAAAAATAAAAAAAAGATGCACGTGCTCCATATTCTTCCAAGTCATCCCCATGCAGCCTCCGGGACCAGCCCAGTGGTAAGTCTTTTCATGTTCTGGGTTCGACTTCTCAAAAACACGAACATATCAGGATTTATCCTGACTTACCTGACACATATAGTTTGCGAGTAATTGTGTGTATCCGAGGAGGAGTTATCGTAACCATCGCTAGTCGGACCCAGAAGGCACTCGGATACCTCGGTTATTTAAAAAAAAAAACAAAGAAAGAAGAAAAGTCATCTCCATGCTATATGCTATATTAAATAGCACAAGAATTCAGAAGAAACAGTTCCCAGCTGAATATTATGGATGGAAGAATTCTCCATGCCTTCGATTTTGAACGTATACAAACAGTTTAATGCGAGACGGCGAAATCTCTTTTTGAAATTCAAATCCATCCAACGACTTTTGCTCGATCCACTCCGAGGAGAAAAATAATTTGATACAGTGATATTATTTTTAATCTGATACCGATAAATTCTTGTTTCAATTAATATCGGTATGATTTTCAGTACTTTTTTATCTCAATTTTGACAATATATATATACACACGCGAACCCGTGCTTCCCACGTAATTGTTAAATGCTTTTTTTTTTTTGGCCAAATCATTGTTAAATGCTTTTTTATTTACACAATTTTGTATATTTCATAAACGTGTATTAATTTTTATATAATTTATCATGAACAAAAAAATAAAATCTATAATTAGAAAAAAAATAAAAGGTAGTTAGCCGTAATTATACTCTTAGAGTAATTATACAATTTCACCTTTCATATCATATTTTTTTTGTTTATGTATCAGGGGTAATTTAGGAACTTCAAAAATGAGACAAACAACATTTGTCCTCGTATATAAATTTTACCAATTTTATTCATATATCTATTAAGTTACATTATTTCGTCCCCTTGAAATTTCACATTTCTGTCTGTATCGATTTCCGCCCTCGTTAGTTTGTTGTTCTAGATTCGCCATCGCTCGCATATTGCTAGCTTGACAGTTTCTATTCCTTCAAGTTGATGGGCTCAAACAAGTTGAGTCATTTACTCCTTTTTGGCGGATGGATATGTGGTGCGGAAAGGGTCTATTTATTTATTTATTTAAGAAGCCATCCATCCATCCTCTCTTGACTCTTCCAATCGTTCAAACAAGTCATTCCATGTAGATGGGTGACTTGTAGCCTCACACATTGTACAAAAATGAATACGTACGCTTTAACATCCGGTCGTTATTGTTGAAAATTAAATCCCCGTCGAATTCAAAAGAAAAGAAGAAGAATTCTAATGTATAAGAATAATTATCCAGCGAAAAAACATGTCCATAAATTTAAATTTTTAAGTGGGTGTTGATTTAACCTCTTTATGGGCACGCGGTAATATTACACGGTATCAGAGTACGTCGGTATATGAGTTCACATCTCAACGGATCAAGCGTGGCGCTCGTGGTTATTATGCATGTAAAAGACCGCCGAGATCGGAAGAAAAATGTCATGCTCGTAATCAGTCAATCAAATTCGAAAGAGAGAGCTTCACTCGTATAAAGTTGTTGGCCAGTGTAGAGAAGAGAAATGTGCTGTCTCATAGCGAATTAGCACTTACCAGCTTGAATAATGGGCACAGCCTGTTGGGCTTCCAAGCTAAGCCATGGACATGTGATCCCGGGCCGGATGAAGTGGGCCTGGCCCAACGTTCAATTTGCTTTGCCTATCGACATGTACTCGAAGGAAATATTGATCCTCGTACCTTCCTCGGCCTTTTGGCTAGGGTTATTTCTCGCCCTTCTCCTTTTCATAATTCAATTTTTGGTTGGAATGCATTAAAAAAAAAGGATGTTTACTGGCGTGTTAGTCACGACTTGACATGATCTGCCACCTCTCGAGGAAATTCGAGTCTCCTGGGGTCAGGAATGTGAGAAATGAAGAGAGTCTCGGGCTTACGGCGCCTTGCTGGTGATGACCGAGCTCTGTGGGGAGGGTCAGAGTTAGTACTAGCGATCCTTCTCATCACACAAGTTGCTTAGGTTCTGATAAACAAAAATAAAAAAAAATAGTGTAACAGTAGTGATGATCCAACCAGCCAGTCACCCTACGCTATGTAATGTTCGGGCCATTGTGTTCAACTTCAACCTCGAATATATCAGATGATCTGAACAACTAGTACCTAACATTGCCCTAGTCAACGTGACACCACCAGAGGTCTAATACAGTTTAAGAAGTCATTGTAGAAAAACTCATGATGAACTGAGAAAAATTGAAATTAAGAAATCGAATTCAGGACCTCTAGGTTTAGGTTAGTGGAAAAAAACATCACCAACAGTACCAAATTAATCAATTTTCTATTTCTTTCAACATTGCCCCGTCGATGTACAGGAGATAATTACCTTCATGCCATTTTTCCATTGAAAGGTTTGCTGTAAAAGTAATTAACATTTTTCTTCGCTGTGCATCCAAACAAAAAAAAATATTAATCAATTCAAATAATCTGATAATAATGTAAATAATAATATCCAATGTACCAAGAGGGGTTGGACCGAGTGGTAAGCAGCTCGGTGCCGCTTAAGGAGGTCTCAGGTTCGAGACCTCACGTACGCATACACCCCTCTTGGGAGCCTCACCCGCCATTGCCAGGCGTGCGACCCGGGGCGACCAACGGATTAGTCAAGTATGGTTGGCTGAAAGATGCCATCTCACCGCTGGTGGGGCCTGCTTGGATACCGTGGCTGGCGACAAAAAAAAAAAAATAATAATATCCAATTTCCCCTTACAAGAAAGACTCCATTATTAATCTCTCTCCCCCCTCAAGAACCATCTCCCCCCTCAACTCTTCCACTTTCGTCGCCACAGCGGCAACAAGTTCTCTCTCTCTCTCTGTGATTGCAAGCAGTTTCTCTTCAACGTCAGAGTCTACTTCGAAAAATGGCGGAGGACAAGGAGTCAACCTCGGTCCCCCTGAGTCAGGCCGACGTTGACAACTCCCATGACGATCCCGAGGATCCCGTCAGAGCACCTCCTTCCTCTCCAGATTCATCCACTCGTAAGGTCCGTTCAGTCAGAATTTCAATCCTTTGCCCGCATTTCACTCTCCCACTCGTTCAGTTCAGTCTGTGTCTTGACTCGTTGGAAAGGTGGTGGGTGGCTACAGTTGGTTAAGCTGATAATTGATGTCCAAGGATCTGTGCCGAGTTCGCCCTCAGATCTAGTCATTGACGTCGCCGTGAGAATCGCTCGGGGTTCTTATGTAAGGCAGATAGTTAATTTGCTCTGGGATTGTCCTCTCAGTTGTACAAAAAGTCAATTTTCCATATTCCATGAACTTAAATTGACTTAGCCGGCGTGTTGTATCATAATTTTTTTTCTAATTCAGCTCAATCCTAAGATTTCTTACAGTATCGATTGTCTGAAGAAATGGAGTTCTAAGAAGCTTATTTTTTGGCACAGCAACATCTTCAGACTAAAATTGAATACTTTCTGGATTATGAGGAAGAGCAAAACTATGACGGTAAATATATGCATCTGCAAAAAGTCTCGCGATTTACAGCTCAGCATTCAGATTCATGTAGTTTTCACAAGTCTAGCCTGCTGACTAGATCTGTGTGGCTGATTTCAGCTAATGGAGCGGGATAATAGGAAAAGGGAAGTTGTGTTAGGATATTGGGGAAATTGCAGAATGATATCAGACATTGAGTTCTGATATTTCCTTGATCGAGAATGAGGATATAGAGTCCCGAATGCATTAGTTCATCTGTTCTCAGATACCTGTTGAATGTTCTCAGTCTGTGACTGTCTCGCAGGTCAGTTGCTGCAAGGAAAATTATCATGTAATGATCTAAAATTTTTCATCAGTAATCTGGTTGTTGTTGGAAATTGACTTGCAATAATTTAAAAATGTTTTATCAGTAATTTGGTTGTTATTGGACCTGTGATAGATAGAATGGAGGTTATCATCAAAGAGTAAAGAGTGAGGACATGAAAGTGCTTGCATCTGTGAGGGGTTTTATCATCACTGTCCACTGATAGTCAGGTTGATGTTGGTTTGTTTAGTAATGCAGTGATTGGAGAAGTGCAACTTCTGGATTATCGTTATATTATAACGATAAACAACTTGCAGGTTATTTTTATTTCTTATGTTTGCTGCCCTTTATATGTTCAGGCTTGCTGCTATGTTCTTCAGAGTTGGATCTCAAAGAAGTTCATGACTGGATGGTAAATAATGTAGCTGTCTCATAGATTCTATATATGAATACACTAATTAATGCTGCTGATAAACTGATACTGGTTTGAATCATGATTTGCAGTGTTGTCCTTTTCCCAGTTGCTGTCACCTTTTTGTTACTTGGTGGTTCATTCAATTTGTTGATGGTTTCTTCAGTCCTTTATATGAGCAGCTTGGTATTGAAATATTCGGTGAGTAATAGTTTTTTTAAGTAGATTTTTCCCTAGTGACTTGTTATTTCTATATGATTAGTACATGCCTGTGCAGTGTCAAATGATAAAATTTTGTCCAGAGCTTGCTAGTTTGCGTTTTTGTGAACAGAGATAAATTCAACCAAACCCAATACGAAAAGTCATTATTATGACTTGATAACGCTGACTGCCAGCACCTAAGATTTGTGGTCTCAAAAACATAAAGTTGCTGGTTATATTAATTCTTCATTCCATGCCATGCTTAGTAGAATTCTGTCTCAACTTATCATTTGGATCTATTCATTCACAATATACGTTGCCTCTTTGATGGCTTCCTTTATTACTACAAGCTTCATGCCTCAGGAGCCATTTAATTATGATTGCAGGACTTGGATTTATCACATCTCTGGTTTTTGTATTCCTTGTCGGGGTCTTTGTTTCATCATGGCTCGGTGCCACGGTTTTCTGGTTTGGTGAATGGTTCATTAAACGAATGCCATTTGTAAAGCACCTCTACTCAGCCTCCAAACAAATCAGTGCCGCTATTTCTCCAGGTAGTCAGATACATTCACAATTTCCTCAATTGGACTTGTATGTATATTTTGCAAAGATGTGGCTATGATGATTAGCACACTGCAAGAGATGGTGGGTTTGCTACGGCTTACGCAGCATAACTTAGATAGATGTGTGTATTAGAAATGCTGGCCAAGGAATTTAAGACTTTTGAGATACTGTGTGTAGAGATTACTAAGAACATTATGTTGACATAATTTTCTGGTGTTCTTTTCTGGGGAGAGTAAAAATCATTATCAATGCTTTTAATAATATGGTAAGGAAAAACCAATTGAATTCTTATTTCAGGCGTAAAGTTTGCTCATTTATCTGTGTGTTGTACTTTTTTTGACAATGATCATTTGTTATTTTCACTCCATGTGATGAGGATGATTATTCAAAAGCTCAGTGATACAAGGATTTTTGGTCTCTAAGTTTGGACATTCATACTAGATGTGTTGTAAATTTGTACCTCTGTCTTAGCTCTACAAAATCTCGCATACTTCACAACTTTGGGTGAGCTTGCACTTAATGGCACTCTTTTACAGACCAGAATACAACAGCTTTTAAGGAAGTTGCAATTATTCGCCATCCTCGTGTTGGTGAATATGCCTTTGGTTTCATCACATCAACAGTCGTTCTCCAGGTAAGTTGGTCTTATTTTCGTTCTTATAATTATCAGTTCTGCTAAAATGTATGGATAATTAGTCTCCTAGTACTTGATTTTACTGTTTTGTTAAGAAATTCAGTAAACTTGTTTCACGTGTTTTTCACAGCATAACAATCAGGATGAAGAGCTGTGCAGCGTGTTTGTCCCAACAAACCATTTATACATAGGGGACATATTTCTCGTGAACTCCAAAGACATCATCAGACCAAATCTGTCAATCCGAGAAGGCATTGGTATGATTTACTGTAATATTAACCTCGGTTATGAGATGAATGGATCCTTAGTGCCTTTTTTTCTATGCTATTACTCTTGTCGGGCGCCCATTTTCCTCTGAGTCTAAGCCACCTGCGGTTCAGTTATGTTGCATCTTAGCTAGTTCAATATTTCACGAACGATACTAGGAAATATTTTATGGCAATTTCAACTACCGACCTGAACTCATTATTTACATTCTAAATCAGCATTTTGTCTCTTAAAGGCGGAATCCTTGAGCCTGATTCGCTAACAAGCGAACGTGCTATAATGTTGTGCTGCAGAGATTATAGTTTCGGGGGGCATGACAATGCCGCAGACGATTTCTCATCAAGAGAAGGTCTCCAGAAAAGCTGAAAACATACAGGTGAACATAATATAGCATGAAATAGTCGTGGTTGTGGAGGGAGGTGGCTTGCTGTGAAATTATAGTAAACAAGGATCAGTATTTTGCCAAGAAAACCAGCAACAAAGAGTTAGTAGAAACGAAGAATTCAGTGTTTATTATTATATTTTTAATTCAATGCAACCCATGTGTGTTGGGATTGCAAGATGGAGACTGTAATATCTTTTACATAGTTATATTATATATTCTTTTTCTTCGGTTACAAAGAAGCTCGTGACCTGGAGGGGAATTTGCTCATTTTGTCATATTTTAATTGGAATTTTCTCATGTCACGTAACGGAGTAAGATCACTTCCATGCAGTAAATGAAGAGGAAATAAAGACAGTGTTGGTCCCACACCGAGCAGGTCCAAGGAAGGGCAGATAGGGAAAGTGCAAGTTTGGGATGAAGCAACATCCTTGCCTGGAGGGCCTCAATGGGCGATCAAGAAGGCTCATGGGCTAAGCTGGTGGACCTTCCTTGCACTTTGAAGTGGTGCCCGCTTTAGGTCGGCCGAAGTGGTCGAGCCTACGTCATAATTTGTGGCAGAGGGGGCCGGCGTTCGCATGGCATCTACCCAAATCTACGTCTTTTAGTTTCCATGTATATAATCGTTATTTAGAAACTCGACTGTTCTTTGATTAATTCAGTGTTTAGTTGGGTCTACGTTTAAAGTGATTATACTAAGCATGATGCAAATGCATTTGATTGTCTATTAGAAATATTTTTACCGATTTTAAATGTTTACTAAAAGTTTAGGTGTGATATTCCAATTTAAGGATCGGTGAAACTTCAAAGAAATAGTGACACCAAAAGGGATATTCTCCTTTAATGTAATAATAGATAATAATAAAATTATTTATCCTAAAATAGTTTATTTACATATTTTTATTGTCAACTATGATCATGTGAAGGACTACTTATGTACATGTAGAGTCTTAACAAAATTGCTACTCGGGAACTACGAGTATGATGCTGATAGATATCTTTGACTTTCACAGTGTTGACAATGATACATGATAAACCATTTTCGCTTCGAGGCTTGCAATGAGAAATACATTTATTCTGTTCCATCCAAATCGTGTGAACGTATTAGCCCCACAGAAGCTGATAGGCAACCGAGTCAATCGACTTTACCCGCTGCAGCAAGACCCAGCTGGACTCCAAATTCCAATCGACGGGGGCTACGATGAAGCCTAGTCTTCCCAGAGCGGTCTTCCATACACATCCTCTAGAGTCGGCGGAAAAGAACAAGTGGTCTCGTTCTCTAGCTCAGCCCCCAGTCATCACATAATTCTAATGTAATTTGGACATTCAACCTCGTCAAACGCTCCTTTGTGACCGACCTCTCGTGCCAGGCCAGCCAGCTTAGTACCAACACCGATGCTCTCGGGAACTAAATTAAACGGGTTACGTGAGTCAATCCAGATTAGATACGATCCACTTAAGCACAACCTTAGAGGCAACATCCCCATATTTTTGCCGGAATGGGGTTCATGCTTTCTAGATATAACCAAGCAAGCATCCAAGTCAAGAAGACCCATCCATGAGAGGATGCTGAATATCATGAGATTATAGTCTTCTGCACGGCAGTTCCGATACGATATTATAAAATAATAAGATTCATCAGTTACATACATCAGTACTGTCACGTAATAAACTTACATGGGTCAACCCAGATTAGATACGATCCGATCCACTTAAACATGACCTAAGAGACAACAGCTCTATGTTTTTGCCGGAATGAGGTTCATACTTTCTTGGTATAACCAAGCAAGCGTCCAAGTCAAGAAGACCCATCCGTGAGAGGATGCTGAATATCACGAGATTAGAGTCTTCTGTATGGCAATTCCGACACGATGTTATCAATTAATAAGATTCATCAATTACATATATCAACATTGTTACATAGTAAACTTATATGAGTCAACCCAAATTAGACACTATCCGATCCACTTAAACAGGACTTACGAGACAAAAACCCTATATTTTTGCTGGAATGAGGTTCATACTTTCTAGATATAACCAAACAAGCATCCAGGTCAAGAAGACCCATCCATGGGAGGATGTTGAATATGATGAGATTAGAGTCTTCTGTGTATTGAGAATATTACATGGCAGTTCTGATATGATGCTATAAAATAATAAGATTCATAAGTTGTATACATTAGTACTGTCATGTAATAAATCAATTATAAACGAGACTTTCTCCAAAGTCTTGAAAGGTCTGGTTTACTTGTCAATCTATGGCAAAATAAGATGGGCATGCTCAAGCTCCCAGACTGAATCGGGCAATGGTCAAATTCTTCCATTGTCCTGGACATGGAATCGAATCTGGCTTCTTCTGGGTAAAGAGGAAAAAGTAAAAGCAACAAGTTTTGGTCACGACCACGTAATTGGAAAAACTGTCTCTTGATAGAAAAAATATATATATTAAAACAATCATTGACTCTCTCTACGTATTCTTCTTCAGTTCGTTCTAATTTCTTCTAGGTATGTCTTACTCGATTTTCGCCCCCCTTTTTTTTCCTTCTCAAGGGACCGTTTGATTTGTATTGTGGAATAAGAATTGGAAACGGGATTGGCGGAATCCGAAATGAAATGATAATTTTAGGTTTCTTTTTAGTTTAATTTGAAAATGGAATCGGATTCCCTTTATTACCGTTTGGTTAAAATATTAAATATTTAACATTAAAAAAATAGTTAGAATAATTTATCGATTGTAATCTAAATAAATTGAATAAGCATAAGAAAATTATCAAATGAAAAATTGTTAATTCATCAAAAAATTTATCAACTATATGAACTCTTTCATTTTTAAAGTTTTTCTCTCATTTCACGGGCCCTTCCCTTCTCTAGTTATCGAAACTTTACTCGTTCTTTTTCTTTTTTCAAAATTGACATTCATCCATTGAAGAAAAAATGCTTAGATTTATACAGGTAAAATATTCCTAATAATCAGTTTTGAGTGATTGTGATTTTTTAGGAGGTTTTTTTTTTTTATTTCGAAAGTCTTTTCACCTGATTCCCTAGTTTTAGAAGAGGAATTGTATTCCGGCATATAAGGGAAACGAATTCCACTATATGTAAAAATCAAAATTCGTCTTTCAGATAATAAATAAATTCAAACGGATTAAGTGATTCCGATTCCGATTCCGATTTCTACCCTTATTTTTTCCTTCTCTTATTTTCTTCAAGTCCCTTGCAAGCATACATCAATATTTCATATTCCTGTCTGTATTGCTTCTCGTTTTCTAACATTGCAATTTCTCCGCATAGTTCCAACCCCCACCCCCCCTTCAGGGTCGCCCTTCTGCACTCTATCTCTCTTTGAAATTACTCGGAGACCACGAGAAAGATTGTAAATTGGGATGTCTATGTCCCGGACTCTTGCCGTATAATAGTCACAAGGCCAATGTTTGAATCTCTCAAACGGGGCTGCGTTGAACTAAAATTGTTACTAGCTAGTACGATCCAACAACCATATTAATATGAATAATTGTTCTTTCTACCCGTTCCTTTATAATCTTAAATGCAAAATCTGACAGAAAAAATAAAGGGAAGCCTATGAACCCTAGAGCGTTTTCCGTTTTCTCGTTATTAGAGACCGGATACCGGATGTCGAGCTGAAAGAATCGCAGTTGATTTGTAGTTTTCTTTGTATCATGTGTCCAAGCTGGATGGTGAATATCAGAAGAAGACCTTTGGCAGGGATTCTCATATAAGTGAGCCCTACGCGTATAAAGAATGAATGCCTACATTCAACCGGATTCCATGCATGCATCTGAATTCTCTGCATTTTGCCTTGAATTCGAGAATTAGGGCTATCTTTCAACCGAGTTCGATACAGAAAGAGAAACCGAAAAGCCCTCCTGGCCTACCCCAAGATCAGATTATCCTAATTAATCGATAACCAAAACAAACATCAAATCCATCGATTAGCCTTTCCTAATGATCCCGGGCATGGGCAAGCCGAATACATATATCTAAATATTATGCTGATTATATCTCTTCTTTAAATACCTCTCATTATCCAGGGGCTTCGTCACCCGGTACAAATCTGCCAACAATCTGCACTTCCGCTTCCTCTTCTTCTTCTTCATCGGCTCGCACACTTCTCCATCTTCAACAACCTCTCCATCATCATCATCATCACCATTTTCTTCTTCTTCTTCTTCTTCTCTGCCGAATAACTCCTCCATCTTCTTTGCAAAAGCAGCGGAAGAAGAAACCTGGGTGGCGATCCCTTGATCTTCTTGCAACCGCTGCTGCCGCTGTCGATGGAATTGCTTTTCTCCTCCTCGTCACTGTCGCTGAGATGCACCAGCTGCTGGGCTGCCTCCTCCATATCCTTGTCCGCTGCGAAGATGAATCCTCCAACCACTGCTGTTCCCTTCGTGCTGCAGCTGCTCCCCCCAGCGATTCTCCACGACTGATCCATGTTGCATATAATTATGTTGCAGGTCCGGATGATGATCTCTCTATTTGTTTAAAAGGGGTTTGAAGGAGTAGGACGAAAAGAGAGAGCGCGTTTTGTGGGTTACGTGAAACTGCAACGATGCTGCTGAGAAGGCCAATGGAAAGAAACCTCTCAGAGAAAAGAGAGAGAGAGAGAGAGAGAGCTCTTTAAATAGTTTATTATTTCCATTCCCGTGTCAAGGGACAATCCCGACCCAAGGACAATGTCTTGACCTGTCTACTAGTGATAATATAAATTAATAGTATTAAGTTCTTTTAAGATTTTTATTTTTTATTTTTTAGGATTTATTAAAAAATTTTAAAATAATTAAATTTTATTAACTTTTAATACTATATCAGTATTATCAAGTGATATACAATCCCACTCAACAATCTCTCGAACCGCCGACCTTCCGTGTTTCCAAATGCATGCTGTGTGGGGGCCACTTGTTCCTCGTCAAATAAAAATGTTACATAATATATTTATAACTAGTAATATATTTACTTCTTTTTAAATAGGATGCCACACCTTCTACTAACAAGAATAAGCAGATCATAGAGACGACCCGACATTCCCCGTATATAGGAGTGGATCGAGATCAAATAAATGACAGTGGTTTGGTACTGCCTCTGGAAATTGATGCATCCCCTTGAATGTTCAATTACATATCCATCCATGATCCATATCGAGACACGTTAAACCCGTAAAGTACGATAAAGTCCCCGATTGTTCGACAAGGGAACATTACATTTGTAGAATAATCCACATCTGGCATGGCATCCAGTCTTACAGAGTTCACAATAATCAGACTGAAATTGAACACACCCCTAGAACTAGAACTCCCCCAAGAATTTATGAAATACCCCTGTAAAAATTTAAATTAAAAAAAAAGAACAAAAACAAGTGACAAATGTGTCAGATTCTCCTTGTATATACAGAACACATTACCCAATATTACATTATTTCTGCTTCCCTCATCAAATTTTTCCATCATTTTTATGTATGTTTTTTCAGGAAGCATCCTCCAAGAACAAAAAAAAATTTTGTAAATTTCTTCTACAGATTCCCAAGCATTACCTCCTGTGGGATCAATCGCAGTTTAACCCGCAAACCTCGAGCACGGGTCCATCCCTGGACACAAACGGGTTGATCCGGACCCACATGAGGGTGAGAATCGAGGCGAGCAGGATCGACCACACGATGACGATAGTGGGCATCCGATCTTGCTTCCCCAGCAGACCTTTGAGGAATGGATAGAGATGCATGATCACCCAGAAGGCAAAGAACAGCCTCCCGAAGAGCGGGCCCCATGAGTCGTATCCGTTGTTGATCGCATCAGAGACCCCGACCACGACCCCGACGACGTTTATTACCAGCAGAGTCATAGGCGGGATCAAGAGGGACGTCCACTTGAAGAGGTAGAGCTCAGAGAATTCCCCGTCGTCAGCTGCCTTGGAGGTGACGGTGAAGTTGGTGTTTACACCAGCAAGGACCTTGAGGAGACCTTGGAAGAGAGCAAAGAGGTGGGAGGAGACACCCCCGATGACCCAGAACTGCTCGTTCCTCCACCAGTCATCGATCCCAACCCCTCCCCACTGCATCTCCAGGATGCCCGTAGCAGCAATCGATATGAAGAGGGCCATGAACACAAGACTCGCATAGTTGCTTATCTGCAAGCATATGATTCAGAATCCAGTGTTAACCAACAATTCAGTCTTAACCTCCATGAGAAAGAGTTCTGAAGCACTTTGCAGTGAAATGCATTCTTACCTCGGGAACAATGAATTTCCCGGTTAGAAGGCAGATAGCAGGCAAGGTACAGTAGACGAGCAAGGGGATGGAGGTCCAAGGGTACACGACTGAGTTTATGTAAGAGAATCTCTCCAGCCACTTCAACCCGCCTCCATAGCCATACCAAATTGGGCAGTGCCTGCTCAAGAAGATCTCAACCGACCCAAGGGCCCAACGAAGGACCTGATGCAGACGATCAGACAGATTGATGGGAGCAGAACCCTTAAAAGCAGGCCGCTTAGGTATGCAATAGACCGATCTCCAGCCATGGCAGTGCATTTTGAATCCTGTGAGAATATCCTCCGTAACAGACCCATATATCCATCCAACCTGGTCCAACCATAAACCAGTTAGTGGGTAAAATGAACTCTGACAATCTGACAATGCCAATGTATCACTTTAGGATAAAAAAACAAGTTCCTAAGTTTCCATTTCAGTAAATTTCATTAGGTCTATAAAATAATCCATCTTCACTTCCCACTTTTGGCCTTTATGCTTCGAGCATTTTTAACAAGCCTTCACCTTGATCAAAATAAGAAAACAGAACGGATTCTTAAGCAAAGAATACATATAATTGTCCATTCTTTTTCCTTTGGCAGAACAGTGAAATTAAATTACCCTGTTTCCACTTATCTGTCTATAATTTTGAGAAAAGATACAGCAAAAGATGAAAAATACTTCCCAGTTTCCAAAGAAGAATGTCTTTTACATGTCCCCTTAGCCAAAAGCAAAAATATTTGGAAGCATTAGTTGAGAAACAGCTTCACGCAAATCTGGAGGGAAATTAGGGTACTGCGTTTTTCACATTTTCATTTCCTGGGGCAAAATTTATTATGGCAAGCTACCAAGATAGTGCTTTAGAACATCTAACTGAAACTCACTTCTCTTCCCCATTCGGTCTTGTCTTCATAACCGCAGCTGATGACTTGAATAGCTTCACTTAAGAGCAATCCAGGACTAGCATTCACCGAGACCCCACCGTTTTCCATTAGTGTGGAAGCAATAAACACCGGAGAAGTCCCAAACCTTTTCTCCAATTTCACTTGAGTCAGCTCAGCTGACCTCTTGTTCACACCTATAAGACAAAAAGGGAAGTGTAACTTCTAATTCATATTCCAAAACTGACATAACTTATAGGGCAAAATTGAATCAAGATGGAAAAGGATCACATACCCTCAACACCCTCTTCAATATTCTCGAGAGCATGAATTTGCTTCGAGGCTTCCCTGTTCTTCGTTTTCTTGATCTTTTCCTTGTTTTTATTTCTTTTGTTTTTTCTTGACCCAGAGCACAAGCAGCAGCACCATTTGGGCCAACAGTTACAAGTTCGGCTCGGTGGCTTCTTCTTTTTTGGAGCATCATAACCATAAAGGGCCTGCCTTCTGAAGACACATCCCGTCCCGACATATATGGGCCCTTGAATCCCATCTAATCCTTTCATATTGATCTGCTCAAAGCTGGCAAATTAGCATTTGGAGAAAATGGGGAGCAAAAAGAAAACAATGAATTTGCCCCCATCAGTGCCAGATTAAAACCTAGTTCTTGAAAAAATGTAAAAATGTAGATGACACATTGCGCATGCCATTTTTTCAGTCTAAGGAAATAATTTTTAGTTTTTATACTGTGTGGTATTTCCTAGCCTTAAGTAAAGGGGTTGGGATATGCCATTTTTTCATGGTTAGTATGCCTAGAATATTGTTTGGTCCTAGGAAATTTCCATTCTCTTACCTCATTTTATAATTTTTCCTAGTTCAAATGTTAGAAAAAAAGAAAAAGAAGGCTATAATCCCCTTGAAAAAGCAGCATCTCAAATTCAACATTCATTGAGATGTTTTTCCCCCCTTCCAATACTCTTCTCATTATATGGAATATTAAGAAAAAAATTCTGGAACAAGACCAGTAACAGGTTTTCTTCTTAAGGTAGATACCCAAACATAGGAAAAAAGTCAAGCGAAAGGAGGCTAAAACTTACATCGAAAAATACGACATTTCGATTAGAGTAACGATCATGTCGATCGATACCATCGAACCTCTGAGGGAACTGCACGTAACAAACTTTCTTCCCTGATGTGGGGTCCATCATGAAGCACATAGCTTCTCTCAGGGCCTTGCTGTTGTTGATATAGTGATCGCAATCCACATTCAGTAGGTAGGGAGCATTTGAGATGACTGCTGAGACCCGAATCTTAGATAATAATGCATTGTAGAGACAACATCATCAGTTTTCTGTCCTGAAGAACTGAGGATAACATAAATGGCAAAACAATAAAAACCAGTTCGAATTGTTATCACAAGATGGAGCCTTACCAGGGCATTCATGGCTCCAGCCTTCTTATGGTGGTCAAATCCTGGTCTTTTCTCACGAGAAACGTAAACTAGACGGGGTAGTTTTTCCTGCTCTTTCTCTACATTTTCAATGGGATCTTCAGGGTCTTCATGATGGCCAAGGAAGACCTGCAACAAGAATGAAACCTCTTTCATGCACTTACCAGCAAAAGAGTAGAGATGAGTTGCAATGGTTCTTTAATGATGTTGTAAATTGCAATTAATCTTTTATAAGATAAGATTCCAGCTCAAAAAAAATTATACTGCATAAAATTGGATCATTTTCACAAAAAAAAAATGTACAGACCTGAATCATGCCAGGATGATCCCGAACATTATTTCCAGGCCATGGAGTTCCATCCTGCATCGTCCAACCTTCCTCAGGAACCTTTTGTGCCTTAGCAACCAATGCATTTATTCTCACCTTGAACTCCTCATATTCTCTCTGCACAAAATGCACAATCAGAGTAGAAATTATTAAAAAATCCCAATCACTGCTACCTGACTCCACTCAGATACTGAGCTTTGATAACACAAACTGGGAAAAACTTTGCGATTCTACATCTTCTTTCGTCTTCTCAAAAAAACAAATGTAAAGGGAATCATTAAGAAATCTCGTTCAAGTCTGTCCTAACTCGACTCTGAAACTGGGTTTTTGCGTGGTGAAAATTGGGAAAATATTTCCAATTCTTCATATTCCTAACTCTTCTTCAAATATTGAGGGTAAAAGTTGGAAACTGATTTGGCTTGCTTTCATAACTGAACTTATATATGAAATGCGGTCCAAGGTATACTACCTCTTCTTTTTGGTGGTGTACTTTTCTTAATATCTATGTTTTTAGAGGAGAATAACAAAAGGCAGGAAAAAACATATCAGGAAAGCAAACCTTCATAGCACGCCTTTCCCGGATGAACTCAGGATTCACTTTGTTCTTCAGATAGTCCATCTTCTGAGAGAAATACCACTCAGGAGCTCGGGGTTCGATGCTGTACTTCTTGCAGAATGGGACCCATCTCTTTGCGAATTCCGTTGTCTCGGAAAGGGCTTCAAAAGTGAGCATTGCAGCACCATCATCTGAGACGTAGCACGACACTCTATCAACCGGGTAGTCGACTGCTAGGATGGAAAGAACAGTGTTTGCAGTGATAAGCGGAGGCTCCTTCATTGGGTCAACTGTACTAACAAAAACGTCAACAGCCGCCAATTCAGAAGGCTTCCCTTGCCTCTCATATCTGCAATTGTAGCAATTGCATGTTACTCACCAGAATCTTGTACAGCAAGAAATGTGTCTCACGTGGAAAAAAACTATTGAAAATTTAGGTTTGGTTTCTAATTTTATTCTAAATTTAATGACATGAGTCTGTGCTTTCATTAAGAACACGCCTTATGAAGTATAAAACAACATCTATTATTTCTGGGTATCTGAAGAAAATGAAAACTGGAGATCATGACAGTTTTGTGCAAGCGAATACTAGATGCCGTATATACCTGAGAGAGAGACGATCGAGGTAAGTTTCTCTTTTGATGGGGTACCATTTGGGGAATTGATCCAATATCCATGACACAGCAAACCAAATCTCACAGATAACTGAAATTAACCACAACCAATAAGCATCTCTAACAGGGTGGAGAAGCCGGTAGTGGAAAAACAACCCAAGAATCACAAGTCGGAGTATAATGATCATTCTGTAAGGGTTTATCTTGCTCGAGGGAATTGGGAGCTTCCTCGAGAGTGGCTGCCTCCCTTCGTCCATCCTGATAATTTACAGACAATAGAGTCAATACAAAATTTGGATTATGAGATTGATAAAAGATGATGAACTATGCTAGTATCTGAAGTATAATGTGGTTGTTTCATTGTATATTTTGTTTTCGAGAACGCGAGAGAAATTAGGGATACGCTAAACAGACTAATTTACATCGTTCAAGATAGTTGCTTGAAATATCTGACTAAAGCGTTAAGCTTTCTCACTTCTCACACTTCTCGATCAAAAGAAGGTGCAAAAACAAGCAACATCATGAGGTTGAGAAAGAGGGAACCCACATTGGTAAATCAGAGTCATCCAACTCATCTCCCCCATCAAAATTCCCGCCATCAGATCCTTCTTGATGCTTCACCACCTGAAGTTTTTCACAATTCTTCTTCTTCCATTCGTCCATCCTAGCCTTCCACGCCACACTCCCGTATCCATAGACTGCAATGTCTTTCTGAGGAGCCATCGGTCTAGGTTGCACTGTAATTTCAAAACATTGAATATCAGTCTCAAACAAATTGAATCGACAAATGTTGAGGTCCCAGTGATGCTTATGCTGGGAAAGCGGTCTAACGAATGACTCACAAGGTACAGAAGGATCAGCATAAGGCATCGGGTGAACTCTGCTTCCATGACTTGACGGAGGAACAATGAGAGCATGCCGATCAGGAGATATATCAGCGTCCTGAGACGAATAAAAAGGGCAGCACATAATCATTTATCACTGAATTATGTATGAAAAGCAGAACGAACTATGGGAGAAAGAAGAGTCAGAGAGATAATTACTTCATCGCGATAAGTTAATAGTGGTATCCGAGGATCAAGAGGAGAGGAGTCGAACTCCTGTGCGGGGTCACCAGACCCACTTGAATGTAAGCCATGCCCAGAGTCCCCAGTTTGTTGGCTGCCAATATGTATAAGGTGCCCGTAATTGAACTCATGGTCCAAATCATCAATGCCATCCTCTTCCTCATCTCCTTCAACTCTAGGACTACCTAGAATAGTGGCACATTAACTCCGACTCATAATGTGAAAAACTTATATCTTATTCGCACCAAGGAGCACAAAACCAGAAAGCTGCAGCGGCCATAATCTCACCTTTGATACGCTTATATCTAGTTTTACATTGAGGGCATGCCTGATTTCCCTCCCTCCGCTCGTATTCGTAGCAAGGCCGACAGACAGGAAAGGCACACTCATTGCAGGCAACAAAAGGCTCTCCCTCGGGAGTTAATTCCACCCCGTCTCCACATATCTGGCATATCTGTCCGCTCAATTCTGTCACAGATTTGATCTGGAAAGTGGGAAAAAACTGCAGTCAGGTCTTGAATCCGTAAATGCCCAATTAACAAGTGCGAAGAGACCATTGTTATGGCTTAACGAGCTGAAAAATACATACAGTCTCCTCTCGACTGAATCGTCTAGCTCAGTGGCAGTATTGACACTACTGGAGAAGATAAGATTTTGAATCACTAAAAGGGACTGACGGTGCCAGTCTTTAGACAGCTAGGCTACTGATCCACATTCACTACAAGTACAACATAGCAATGGCCCGTTTGGGTATGTATTAATTGGTACATTAATAAAAAAAAAATCAGAAATTGTAAAGGAAGAAGATATGCGAAAAAAAGAAAGAAGTATACATCACACAGGAAGAAAAATACTGGAAAATATTGCGCCAACGACCAGTCAAATTAGCCCTTCCCCTACTGTAAAAGCAAAATTATAGATTCGACAGTCCACCGAGATCCTCCCAAATCGAGGAACTTGTCGGATTAGAACTTGAATCTGAAGAGTGTGTTTGAGTTCATCAACAAATCCATTCACTCCCACCAAATAAACAGAGTGAGTCCGACGAAGAAACATTGTGAAATTATCGACTAATCTGGAAGAGGGCGGAAGCCCATAAAGCTGAGCAAACCTCAGTGCCAACCCAGCAGCTGAAGAATTGACGAAATGCAGTCACATCAAGGAAACAATGAACCGACGGGGGAGTGGCAGAGATTGCAATTTACCCGGGAACCCTCCTCGGCATTGATCAGAACGAACTCGTTCCTGTTGTGAGAACCAGCAATGAGACGACCTCCAGTGTTCATACTCTCTCTCTAGCACCTCTCCACGCTCACAAGAAGCCACCTTTTCGCAGAAGCAACGGAATCAGACCATCGATCTGTCGAGAGGGAAAGCAAGCAGTGGAGGAGGAAGAAAGAGAGATGGAGAGGGAGTGAGAAACAGAGAAGAGAGGTCGCGTTTTGCACACTGTGAAGTGTGGATTAGATTCCCCTCCCACACTACAAGCCGAGTGAGCTCTAGATCTCCGATATATGAGTAAAATGAGGACAGACTAAGAGAGAGAGAGAGGGGGGGAGAGAGTGAAATGTGGACGCGTAACGAGGAAGGAGGAGAAGATGAGTGAGGAGATTGTTTTAGTGATTGAAGAAAGATGTAATGCTGTGTGGGGGTGAGAGGAGAGAGAGAGAGAAGAGTGGTGGTGGTGGTGGTGGTGGAGGAGGAGTGAGTAGGTGGGCCCAGGGGATGGTGGTGGCGCTGGGCGGTGCCCCCACCGGAGGAGGAGGAAGAGGAGAGTAGTAATGACCGTATGAACTGGGGATCAAACGTTTCACAGAGATGGGTAGCGACAGAAACAGACATCGAGAGCTGTTTGACATGGGGACTCATCTCTCTCTCTCTCTCCCTCTTTTTTTTTTTTTTTTTTTGAAGATTTTATCCTTTTTTTTTTTTACAAAAAACTTCTTTACATATTTTTTAGTGCGATGTTTGGGGCAAAAAATTAACCGAGTATTAATTAGGTAAATATTTAACATAAAATATATCACTGATTCATTATATAAATTTTTCTCATATTTTAATACGTATAAAACTTTTATAATTTTTGAGATTCAAATTTACATATTTCAAAATTTTACCGATGGTCTACATGATAAATTCATTATATATTTATTACACACCGAATATTTACTCTATTTATTAACTGTCCCTCTTTTTTTAATGTGGTGGTTGGTCTGACGTAACCCTTGAAATTACATTGCATTCTTGAATTTTACAACACGTGTTACAAAACTCGATCCGCAGTTCGGGTATCAGAAATCTCACTAATAAAATATCAAATTTATAATTTTTTTAATTTCGGATAAAAGATTATGTCATTATAAATAACACGTCACATGTCAAGAAAATGATCAAACAGGTCGGCTCTACATCCATGTATCAAGATCGATTAAAAGTTATCGTTTGATTTGATTGGATTTTGGATAATGAAATCTAACTAAATACAATAGTTCAAAATCAACGGTATAAATCGACGAAAAGAATCAAATCACTCGTGATTATTTTTTTACCCGATTAACGAACCGACGATAGAACAGTAGAATTTTCCTTAAACATTAGATTTCTCGGTCCATTAACGATGTTGTTAGTCATTAACAACGTTGTTGATTGTCGGTCGATTGAGTGAGTGATTAGTTGGCGTCATTAATTATTCAGTCTCACTTAGCTCATTTTCCAAATTTGTGTTTGGAGTGAGTGTTTTGATGCCGCGAATAACAAATACTTTGTTCAGGAAATTCTTAGGTGATCTTACATTATCATGTGATAGAAAAAAATAATTAAAATATGACAGATGTACAAATTTGTATTAATGACCAGAGTAATTATTATAATTGATATTAATTAAAATAATTTAATTAATTTTTCTGAGATAAAATTATTTAAGATATTTCTTTTCTTTTTCTTGAGGGACTTTCTACACTCAAATCACTGTCAGAAGAAGAAAGTCACGGGTTTTAAGTTAGAAGCAAGCAAGCATTATTAGCAAAACTTTCAAGATTCCTGTGGGTTTAGTTTAGAGACTTTCAAGACTATAATAAAATTATTATAATTAATTTCTAATATTTAATCGAATAAATAAGATATGGGCATTTATTTTTGTGAGAAAAAATGGAAAATAGAGAGGAGAGAAGAAAAAAGAAAATACAGAGCGTGGACAAGTACAGCTGACACCGGACAGGACACGACACGATTCTCTCCGCGTGAGCACAAACACAACAACCCTTGGCAGGTCTCTCCTCCTCTGGGGAGGCCTTTGACCGTTAAAAGTTCTGTCCGTTGACTAGCCGCGGAGTTGGGGCTGGGCGTCATCGTCCATTCACAAAAAAACTTTTTATAATCAGAATTTTTAAATTAGTAATAAAATCTGGAAAGGGTACGAACTAACTTGCATAAGATGACTAAATTATTTCATCAATTTTAAAAATCTTATCCTTATAAGTTAAAAAAGAGTTACAAGAAGTATAGAGTGACATGTATCCCAACTTGCTCTTTCGTATAGATATGTTTTCAGCCGGCATTGAGCAAAAACTCCAACCTTGCTTTGTTGTTAGGCCGTAGTGTTAACCAGTAAGGGATTTGGGGTTCAAGTCTTCTCATGCACAATCTCTCTTTTTATTTCCCCCTTAGTAGTATATTTAGTTTTTTTTTTGTCTTGAGTATAGTAATAATATAATTATTATCTTGAGTAGTTTTAAATCCTTATTATTATTTGTTTACAATTTTAAATATGTATATAAAATAGAGTTTAGTTAACTTATTTATTAATATGGCATAAAAATTATTTATAAAAGAATCGTATCACAATTTTTGCACCATATATTTTTCTATAATTAGGTTAGTCCATATCTAATGTGTGGATTTAATAATATATTAATAAATCACGGATTATATTATTGAAAACAAATAAATAAATATCATCAATAAATATATGTCAATATTTATCTAAAAATATATAAAAGACATGAATATATAATTTATTACTAAAAAAATTTATTTTGAGTATAAGAATAGAAGTTATGCATTTTATTTTCATTATGCATTTTATTCCGTTAGTATATCAAGAGAATAAGCTTTTTCATTTAGGAGAATCAAATCTCTCATTTAAGGAGAATGGAATGAAATTATTTATTGACAAAGGGGGTTAGTATTTCTAATTCTCTTTCCTGTATTACATCTACACAAAATAAATAACCTCCTAATATAATTGGCTAGACTTGAATACAATAGACGATTAATATATTGTTTATAGGAAAAAGATAAATATTATATTTTTGTCCTAATGTTTAATGCATATTATTTCTACACTGGTAAATAAAAAATTATAAAATATTCACTTTATAAAAATACTAATAAAACATGTCTCTTTCTAAATAAATGATATTGTTTTGCGAAAATGAGATTTGATTGTGAGTTGAACACAATAATATTTTTAAACATTTCTATACTTTAATATAATTCATTCATTTTTTTATAAAAGATACTATTATATTTATTACCTTAATCCGCAGCGTAGCGCGGGGCTCTAAACTAGTTATCTATAAAAATATAAACTTTTAACCGATTATTAAATTACATTACTGCCTATAAAAATCACACACAAATTCCAATTTACGTTTTGTTCTGATACATGAAGTGAGCGCCACAAAAATATATCACTTGCTTATTAAAAAACTCATTCATCCACATTAAATTTTTTTCGGCGACACATTAATTCATATTAATTTAGGTTCTATTTGATCAGCATATTAAAAGGTAAAAATTTTAATAATCATGAATGTTTCCTATTTAAACTATTTGATATCAGACCTTATTTCGTAAGAACAGACATCGAACATCCTAAAGTTAAACTCAAATTGCCCATTTTTGGTAATTATATTTTTTTACACCTATTTTCTCCTTTTTTTCTTCCAGAATATTATATCGATAAATGTGTAGATGGAAAAAAAAATAGCCCCCATGCAGATATTCATTATATGCTGTTTTTGGAGTTTTGTTTAAATTACATAAATAGTTCATATTATCCGCATCATGTTTTCTCATTTCATATGCACTGTGCCTTTTTCTGCATATATCATCTGAAATATGAAAATTCGATAGCTCATGATCAATATCTAGGCTTGAGCAGGATTGACTCACTAGTGAATGTAAAATTCTTCTAGTACGAATTTTCTCTATTTATAAGATTTAAATTTGAGAGTTTACGTAGAGAGAAGAGACGTCGAATTATTTCAACCAAATGCATATTGGTTCATACACTCTGTACTCGGTCTATTAATGTTGTTGTTATTATTTAATAAAGAAGGCCACTACATATGGAAAGTAATAAGAGAAAGGAATCGAAAATGTTGTTGTCAAGAATCAAATTGAGAATTTCAGCAACTCAATTTGAAAATGGAAATGATATTATTGTATAAAATATTGCTTTTCTAGAAATTCAGTGGGTTGTCTTGACTGATTCAAGTTCGAGTCGTGTCAGTCCATCGAGGGGACCAAACTCTTTGAAAATAATTTTTCTTCATTTACAGGATCGAAACTCAAGAAATAATTTAAGTAATATCCTAATTGATGATAAAACAACAAGGAAATGGTTCCATCGCATCACATAATTTAGTCTTAAACATTTCTAAGCTATAAACATAATTTTTTTCCTCTTTTTTTTTTTTATCGATAACACTTCATTAGCAAAATATAATTATTAGAACAAATGGTTGGACAGACATGATTGAAATATAATATTTAAAACAACTAAATTTTATCGATTTGTGATACTATATAAAATACTGTACGTCACACGAGACACCTTAACGTGAGAACATAGAAAAGGAATATAATATGCTTTTTTTTTTATTTCTTTTGCAACTACCTAGGAATGGTCTACGGAGCTTCCTTCATTAACAACGCATTTGATGATCCTTAAGGTACAAAATTATATTAAAAATTAGAAACCACCACGATATGATTCCTTGGTAGAATGTGGTTAATAACATCATCAACAATAAGAAGAAAACCGAGTCTAATATGATAGACACTGAGACTGTGTATTCTTCGATATAATCATAAGTTCATGATTTTTATTAGTTCACAAAGGCACAATGACAAATCACCGTGGACCAGTCTCATTGAATAAGTCCACATGTAATAAATATGCATGCAGTCCAGATGCAAAGGAAAAAATTGAACCTACAAGCTCCGTATATTTTTATAAAGCGATCGTATATTCTATCTACTTGAACAAAATTTAATTAAGATCTGATCGACCGTGCTCGATGAGAATAAAGGTAGGGGGACCACTACGCTTTTTCCTCGTCGTATAGTAATTATCATCATTAACAGGAAAATTAAATGAAAAGTTTAAAGACACGTGAAAGATAAAACCGTGTTAAGAAAAAATGATTGTAGGCCACGTGTGCGAAACCCATAGGCTTTTCCGAACAATCATTTTTCCTTTGCAGGAAGCTTCAACTTGAACCCAAAGTGAACCCGAACACAAACCCAAGTGATCAATTAACACTTGGAACACAAATCAATAGTGCCACTACTCTCCAGATCAATCGTAATAGGAAGCAACATCAAGCTTCGAATCAGGTCACGCCACGTGGGCGGCCTGAGTGCCTTTTGGTTAGACAAAACCGAGAAAAAGAACAACCTAGGAGGAGCCATCCTATTAATTACAAGTCTATGAAGTCTAGAGATCTTTTAGGTGTAATAGGCGCAGTACATCGATGATGTAATATTATGAGTTAATAATATTTAGATATCTTAAATCTTTCGATGACCATATCATTTCTTCAATTATCTTTAATTTTTTATGATAAAATATATAATTAATAATTTCATGTATAGTACGGTCATCGTCACGCAATGAAGTCTCCCGATAGCAGCCAAACCCGTCGTCGGCACGTGTGACCGCGGGTCCGAGAATGGATGAGCACTGTTCCTGTACGCGAAGGACGATGATGACCGCGTGGATTGTTCATCGCCTTGCAGTTGCAGTGCAGCCCCGTACTCTGCCACTAAATTCAATTTAGTCCCCACTCAGTTCTTTCCTCTAATTTGCGGTCACCATACTCTTTATTTCGAGACATTACGGTCCCTTCCACCCCCAAGGTCAAGGTGTCCTTTTGATCTTCGCTCCCCGACAATAAATGTTGTGTTGCTACAGTGTTAGTGTATCGCCCTGTTGGGAATGTCTATCTCTGATAAATTGACAGTTCACACCAATCGATCGATAATCATAATTCATCCGACTAGCTCGTATTGTATTTTATATTATTTT
The DNA here is from genome assembly GCA_037672795.1 of Lagerstroemia speciosa. Classification (NCBI taxonomy): domain Eukaryota; kingdom Viridiplantae; phylum Streptophyta; class Magnoliopsida; order Myrtales; family Lythraceae; genus Lagerstroemia; species Lagerstroemia speciosa. Next base: position 8,999,766 of record CM075303.1, on the reverse strand, counting down.
TAGCTTTTATTTTGAAAAAAAAATCTATCGAATAGTTAAATAAATGATTCTTATATGAAACTCTATGTTGGTACGTAACTCTATGAGTTCAACTAACATAGATTAGCTACACGGATCGTGCTCGACAGAGATGTGATATTGTCATGGGTCAAGTCGAATGAATGCCAAATGATGTTGTTTTTTTTTTTTTTTCGGGTGAACAAGAATTTTAGAGACAATTGAACTGAATAAACTGGTCTCCTATTAAGCTACTAGCAAGGTAATGTAACAAAAAGGACTGGATTGGACTGATCGGTAAAGTTTTGGGACTTAAGTGGAGACTGAAGGGCCCCACGTGTTCCGATTGATTGAATCTGGACTTTTGCAAAGGGGGGTGGTTCTAACGACAGCTGGGCACGGGCTTTGTCTTCTCCTGGGTGGGGAAAAGTGAACCGTCAACCGACGAGAAAGATACTTTACAAATATGCATTATTTGTACATTTCTTTACATAAACAAAGTATTCAGACTAATTAGGATTCTTAATGGAAATGAGTTTTAATCCTTAATAATTTTCCAAATTTTTTTTGAGCCGGGAAAATGAAAAAGGGAAGAAGTTGTCGGTGGGCCTATGTCACTATCAATATATGGGTCGCTGTAGTGGCTACTTTCTGGTGTGTCGGTGGTTATTTCTTTCTGCTAAAATGATAACAAAAAGAAAAATGAATTTAATGCAGTTTTCATAACAACGAAGACAAGACAACATACCTGTCTGTTCGATATGTGTGTGTGTATATATATATATATATATATGGTGCCGTCTGTCAAACCTCCAAGGTACCATACCTGGGTCATCCAAGGATTACAATTCATCCACAAGAGAGAGAGTGTAGAGAGAGAAAATGATAAAAAATTAAAAAACCTCAATCCAATGGCTCAACCCTTCAGGAGGTCACCCATCCTAGTACTACTCTCGCGTGCTTGGGCGAGAGTAGTACTAGGATGGGTGACCTCCTGGGAAGTCCTCGTGTTGCACCCCAACTTTTTAATCACCGCTGGTGGGGCCTGCTTGGATACCGTGGCTGGCGACCAAAAAAAAAAAAAAAACTTTCCCGGTAGTACCGGGAAGGTTTTATACAATTTTCCCTATATATATTGACAATCTATTTATAATAATTAATTAATTATCACGTACTTTTCGAGATTATGAATTCACTCGTTACATTGATTAAAATAACCTGACAATTTTTTATATTACGGATAAGAATAGATCGCTAGAGGCTTGGTCTCCGGTTGGATGATATATACACCACTCAAGCTAGCGATCTATTCTTATCGCTCATCCACCACCACTCAGGCTAACGATCTATTCTCGTCGTTGATCTCATCGTATCGTGTCTTTTCTTTCTTTCTTTTGGTCTAAGGAATCTCATCGTTTCAGTAACGAGATAATGTCATAGTATGCAAAAAGGTGAAATTGATTCAACCCCAAATTAAGTGTTTACTTGGAGAGAGACTTGTGTGTAACCGATATATTACGTGACAGTACCGACGCGGTGCCATGAGCCAAGAAGATTCAGCTATTTTTATGATATTTAATAAAATCTAAAAAGAAAAAAATAAACTAAAAGGAAAAATAATCGTAAAATGGTTTGATTTGATTGTCAACATTATCACGTGGTGTATCCATTATATACAAAGACACTCTCGTTCACTTGAGGGACCAGAAGTATTTTATGATTGGATCGAATTGACTCGCCACATTAGAATTAAAAAAAAAGCGTGCAATATTTTCATTATTGGGTAATGTATGTGCCTAGTGGATCTAACTAGCCTATAAATACACTCTTGCTCTTCCATCCCCATATGCTTGATAATATCTATCATATTTTAACGGTTGATATCTAAACGGGTTCAAGTCATAAAATCTCTTGCACACATATATAATATATTATATGGGTAAGAACGGTACGCTTACTCGACGAAGACGACGACCTCAAACTATATACGACACGATACATCATGGTAATTTACATCTTAGCACACTTTCAATTCCATGATCCATCAATAAATTAATACTAACAAAAGATTGTTAAAAGAGAATGCATACTTGAAAACCCAAGTCTAATTTTATTGGTTTAACAATGTTTCATCGTGTTAAACTGGATTAATCGATTTCAACACGTTTATTTAACATACGAGATACAGTAAGACTCAATCCAAACACACGCATACATAATTTATTTTATATATAATTATATTATTGTATTATCTCAGAAATTGTCAGCTTCATGGCTATGGATAAAGATGCAGAGGCAGGCGAGGTTCTGCACGTGCAATCAATGGATCAGCTAGGCATAGCTCATCTTCTGCTTCCTTGAGGCTGACATCCGACAACTCTGGTGGCTTCGTCCATGAAAACCCTTGGATCATTCTGGCTAGCAGCATCACCGTCATGGCAGTCCCGAGAGTCGCAGCTACACAGCCTCGCCGACCGGTGCTGAAGGATATAAACCGCAGGTCGTGCTCAGTCAGCATGACTGCTTCGGTGGAGCCCTGTTGCTGCTCATTTCCATGACCGCCACTGTTCAGCAGGTGCCTCTCAGGCTTGAACTTCAAGGGCTCGTCCCAGACCTTAGGGTTCCTGCCCAGTCCCATCCGGCTCAGGACCACACGGCTCCCCTCTGGGATATGGTAGCCAGCAACGACCGTATCGGACAGGGACACGTGCGGGACATTGAAGGGTGCGAATGGGTGGAGCCTAAAGGCTTCCCTGGCGCATGCCTTGATGTAGTTAAGGTTGGGGATGTCTTGCTCTTGGACGAGCCTGTCTTTCCCCACAACCCTGTCAAGTTCCTCCACAGCTTTGTCGAGGATCTCAGGGTTGCTGAGCATCTCCGCCACGACCCATTCCACCGCATTTGATGGATTATCCACCGTCGCGATCATGATCTCCTGCAAGTAAATTATGTCCGAGTCCTCATTTTCAAACAAATACTATGTATTGGTTGTATACACGTATATCCATAGGGTCATTTTAGTTAGTTGTTGAACATGAAAATAGAATAATTAGTTGGTTTAAATTATTAACCATCTTTCTTATTATTTTCTTACCCAGGTCTGTGCTGTGATATCTTCTACTGTAAGCAATGGCTTCCCATCCGAGCTCTTGAGTGAAACCAGAACATCGAGCAAGTCTTGAGGCACGATTCCATTCAACTCGTTTTCCTCCCGAAAATTATGGCCGTCATTCGTCCTCCATTTTTGGACCCTCTCTTTTATTATTGGATCATGATACTTAAGAATGGTCTTCTTAGCTTCGATAGCAATCTTTTGATGTCCATCTAAATCGAGCCCCTCCAAGTAAGGCAAGTAATCCGATACAGAGAAGGCGTGGGTGTACTTTAGTGTTGTGAAGAGAGCATCCACATGCTCTTCCTCCATGAGAGTTGGAGCTCCGTCATCGTTCATCTTCTCCACAAAGTATCTCCGGTTGAACATCATCCTCCTGATCACATTTCCCGTATAGTGCCGGCACGCTGTTCTCACGTTCACTCTCCCATTCTCTTTGCTCTGATTGTAAATGTACCTAACCAGAAATTAAAGTTGGCTTAGTTAGCGGCCAAGAAAATGAATGAAAGGAGATCGATTTGCAGTGATAAGCTTGAGATATAGTGGAAACATTGTAGTTACTTGGAACAAAATTTAATGAAAAATTGGAATAACCAGTAGTCTGTTAGTTGGCATGATCCAGCATGCATGGCACGTCCGGAATATGCTATATTCTCAAGTTAGCCGAGATTATGGATGATGTAGCGAACTTAACTAATGAATATTTGATATTTAAGTAAATATGTTAAATCATATCTAAAAAATGATTATTATTAATAAATAAAAAAAATGATTTATTATTTAATGATGATATGTTAAATATTCATCGGTAGAGTTTACAAATAAAGTGGGACTCAGAGCTCATCTAAGAATCTCTCCTGTTTATATCAATCCATCTTTTCATGCGTGGGATCAATAGACGTCTTTCCATTATACAGTTCATATACCTGACCAGATTATTGGCTTCCTCGACTCTCTTGTCATGGAGCCACCGGTGCCTCGCCGGAGAAACAATCTCAGAGGTCAACACCTTCCTCATTTTCTTCCAAGTTTCCCCGTACGGCGCAAAAGCCACCGTTTTGTGCCCGCTAGTGAGGATGTGAGTGACAGGGGTTAATGCCCTATCAGCGAAAACAGCATCCCGCTCCTTGAGGAATTCACGGGCGATCTTAGGGCACGTGACCGGGATCAGGTGCACCTTCCCGAGGCGGAAGCATGCGATGTCGGTGCCCATCTCCTTCATGACACCATGGATCCACCTGAATGCCGGTTTGTGGCGTAGCATCTGGGGGACGCATCCGACCACCGGCCATGGGACCGGCCCTGGGGGAAGCCGCTTCGGGTCCTGCTTGGACAACGAGCGGTTAAGCTTCCGACGGAGGAATTTTGTTATGTAAAAGAGGAGGAAAGTGAGGAAGACGAGCGAAGCTTCAACAATGAAACCCATTGTTTAAAATGCTATGAGATTAGGGTTACAGCTTATAGGATTACACTTATGATGGAAAGGCTCTGGGCTGCGGACGATATATATAGGCCAATCTGCACGCATGCATAGGAGAGTCTTCCGTGTAACAAATATATTATATAATAGTATTTACATGATATAACAAATTATGAAGATTCAATTATTTTAAAATTTTTTATAAAAACCGTAAAAATTAAAAAAGGACACTAGGAATCCTATATATTTATCGATTTTTACAAGTGAGTCCTAAATATTTTATCAACACGTCAGTTTAAAGTAATGGTGGGTTATAGAAAAGACTCGATAATGTAACATGAGCAACATATACGGTTTTATTTATTATTTTGAAATATTTATGAATCACTTGTAAAAATCTACAAACATATAAGATTTTTAATATCTTTCTCTCTGTTAAAAAATGATCTTAAAAATAACCGAATTTTATTAGTTTCTGACACAATGTATAAAGCATTGACACGTATGTGATGTGGTTGTTACATGTAAGATTCTGGTATATGCATGGGCGTGTGTGGGACGTTAAATGTGGGAAAAAGGTTTATCACGCCATGCTCGGAAGGTTAAGAGTCCCACGGTCCTTTCCTTCTTGCTATCCTCATGTATCCACCCGTACATTCAATTTAACATGTTTAAAACAGAGTTTTGGATTTGATGCATGTGGCTGGAAATCGTTGATTTGATACATGTGGCTGGAAATCGTTCATTTGATACATGTGGCAGTCACCTGTATTATATATGGAATTATTAATTGTTCTTTCTATTATAAAAATTTAATATGAGCAAATAACTAAAGAGCTGATTAAAGGAATAAAAAATTTGGAGTTGATAAAAAAGAGTAGTTCAAGTCAAATAAAAATGAAATGAAACTGGGAATTGGGAAAAACTTCTGGTGAATAAAGTAGATTTTTTGTGAAAGTTGCATATGTTATAAGTAGTGAGAGAATTTTAAAAAAGTTAAAAGGGGATTATCTGGTTAAGAGAACAATTGAGAAAATCACGGGAAATAATTGAGAGAATCGTGAGAAATAGTTGATAGAATCATGAAAATATTTAACTGTGCATGAAAAATTAATAAAATGGGTAAATATACTAAAATTATAAATGTAGACACTCAATTTTGACCCGATCAAACCCCATTTCGTTTCAATTAGTGTCCCATATTTTAAATTTTATATCAAAATTAATTTTTTTATTTTGTTTTATTTTATTCCATACAGAAAATTTTAAAATTTAAAATTTTAAAAAAAGAGGTCAATGCATGAACTATGCATGAAAGCACTGTTCTTGTTTTTCCTCCCCATGTACAGAAAGCTCGCGGAAGCCATGGCCAGCCATGCCTTCTCAGCTAGCTCCGGCCACACTAATGATTTCGTTGAGCTTTCGGCTTCATCCCGGTCCCATCCTCGTCCATTCCCGATCCTCTCTCTCCCCCCTCCAGTCATTTTCGCTTTCTCTCTACCTTTCGGCACCAAAATCATCGGCTTTGGTGCTGTGCACGCTTCCTCTGACCTCCACTCGTGTCAATAGTCAACAAGCTACACTTGTTGACCTTCTCGAGCCTCCTCAATCGAGTTCACATTCTCTTCGAGCTCTCTCTCTCTCCCCCCCCCCCCCCCCCCCCCCCCCCCCCCTCTTTCGGCTACCACCCTGAGATGCCGAGCCAAGAGCCGTGCATGGCACAGCAATCCTGGCCGACGGTGCGTCTTCGTCCTGTTCCGGTTGCCTCTGTTGACTCGCCCGAGTCTCCCGCATTCCGGCCATACCGTCCTACTCTGCTTCTCTACTTCTCCCATCTCTATTTTACGTTTTCTGCACTTCTTTTTCTTTATTTATTTTATTTTATTTTCTGCTTCTCCATTTCAGCCCCTAAATTTTTTGGTGTGTTACAATTCAACCCCTACAACATTTCCTCTATAAATAAATGTGCCATTCATTTGCAAAAAAGAAGACATCTTGAACACATAAAATACACATTGAACTCTCTCTTGAATATCCACTCTTAGACTCATGTGTTGAGCAAAAAAAATTCAAGAACTCTCATCCCGTTCCAAATTCGATTGTCTTCGAATCCGTCACCGATCTAAGCCTGATTCAGACACTGATTTGGAGTTCTTTGATGATCTGAGCGAGCCCATGAGAATCGACGAGTCCTCCTCACATCTCGAAGGTGCCCAGATCCGACATCAAACTAAGCCGAAGTCTCGTTCACCCCTTGACATCGTTACCTTCGTTGGTTACAAGTATAACTTCTTGATCGGGATTTAGGCCATGTCCTTGTAAATAGTTTCTTTTCTTTTCTTTTCGAAATAAATGTTTTACAAAAGATAAAAAAAATACAAAAAATGGGAAAATAAAAAAAATTAGGATTCATGTTTTGCTGAAAAATGGAAAAGGATGCTTGAAAGAAATGGAAACTTGTTAGTTAGGATTTTTAGAATGAATATATATTGCTCATCCTTTTTCAAGAAAATATAAAAATGATAAATTGAAAAATAAAAATAAAGAAAATCAAAAGGGTGAAAAATATTTTTCATATATAAGAAAATTAGGGAATGACTAAGAAGTGGATTGTGCAAAATCGTGATGATGAATGCACCTCCCAAACTCGTGTTTTGAGATTTATTTTAGTTTAGCCCGACATCATTTTTGAAATCCTTAGATCAGCTCGAGATGTCAATATCTATTTTAAAAATGGTCTAAATGTTTCTTAGAAGTCTAGGGGTCTGTCTTCGAAAATTTCAGATTATTTTGGATCGATTTAAGGTATTTTCTTTTTTTTTTTTAAATCAATCCGGTTATGCATTGAATTTTTTAGCTTTGTTTTCAATTGTTTTTTTGTATGTTTTAGAATGGTCTTTGGTAGTATTAGAATTTAGGGGTTATTTTTGAAAATTTCAGATCGTTTCGGATCGATTCGAAGCCTTTCATCGATATTTTTTAATCAATCTATCTCTATTCCGAATTTTTTTAACTCTGTTTTTGATGCCATTTTGTGTGTTTAGGAGTGTTACTAGTTGTTGTTAAGGCTTAGGGTTGGTTCTTGAAAATTTCAGATCGTTTCGGATTGAGTTGGCATTTTTGTTGTATTGTCAAATTCAGTCCAACACCTTCCCCGAATTTTCTAGATTAGCTTCCCATATTTTTGTATGTTTTAAATTGGGTTTAAATGTCTTCCAAGAATTAGGTTCGATCCTTAAAACTTTCGAAATAGTCAAGGTCAAATTTGAGGCTTTTGAAGCAAAATGAACTAAGTATCTTTAGAATCTTTCAAGGGTAGATAACTTTTAGAGTTTTTTAGAGTGCTGAATGATTTAATTCAATTTTTTTATGTCATTACCTAATATTTCTAGTCCTTATTTTAAGTAAAATAACCCAAAAAGAACTTGTTTCGATTTGAATGAATCTATCGTGCTCGACTTGATTGCTGTAAATGTTGTTGAGGTATTTTCATTGATGTGTATTGCTTTGATTACATGTGGGATTGGGAAAAGATTATGTATCAAGTGGATCAATATAATTGGGTGGGTGAGAGAGAAATGATGATGGATGTATATAATTCGATAATAGTGAAATTTTTTACTTCTACACTTAGATTTGGATGGTCAATGGCATGCTAGGGTCGAGGTATGAATTATCGAATTTTACTTTGGACCATCAATTTGAACTTCAATCAAGAAAACAATTGGACAAATTAAAATGTGTAAGCAAACAAGCAGCTTTGACTTAGGGACGGGTACCAAATTTGGGCGGATTTTGGCTCTCGAGCTTCAAGATACGTGACAAGACCTCCGGATTCAAATATCAGTTTTAAGACCAACAACAACGTAGGTGGCTAGTATCATATTCACTTAGTGACTTAGGTACCTAGACGACCTTAATAAATGGTTTAGTGGTGACTCCAATCTAACCTCATTTTAAAGTCCCAGGCTAGACTTTGTGCGTGCGTGCGTGATCCTTATTCTTTTTCTCAAGTCAGAATTTTCAACGACTGACAATAAAAATAATAAAAATTAAATTAAATTGAGGGTATATTTGGAACCTAAAAATGAGGCCAAAATTATTTTGAGTTTACTTAAAATAATAAAGATGCATTTCCAAATATCTAGCTAATATATATGTGTGTGTGTATGTTTGTGTGGAGCTGTATGACTGTGGTTAACCAAGCAAGGATGAGAAAGTCTTGTGCGTTCACGTGGTAATACCAATAAATTAAATAAATTATTTTAGAGTTCAATTTTTTCTTTTAAATTTTATAATTCCTAAATATTTGACTTGATTTACGTGATGACACCGCCACAAGCAAGAGTCTCTTAGCAAGGAGGTGATACCACCAATACTCACCTTTGTCCACTCTTTTCAGGATATCAAACCATTTCTGCTGAGTTGTCTTTTTAGGATATCGAACCATTTCCTCAGTGAGTTATACCCCTTTGAAGAGACATAGGTCAACCTCTCCTCTGTTTCCTCCCATAATTGTGGAAGGACGGCAATCAAAGTTACCGAATAGTCTGAACTAACACATCTTGGTATCGCAAATTCTAATTTTAGCAGGAAGATCAACACAACTACGTGGAAATATCATAAAATTATTAATAAAATATCACCCAACTTCATTCAAGCAAATTTTGATTATGCGCCCCTAAAGTTTGATTTTGGATCATTTTGCACCATAAGGTTTGTTCTATCATCATAGGACACACATTAGGACATATGCTAATTTCCTCCCTCTAGCAGATGAAGGCTTCTGCAATTTTCCAAGATTTTCTAGGAGGAAATTAAATATTCAGTGTTGAGTAGTCACGTAGGAATTTTGGTCCAGAGAAATGTATAAACGCAATGGCAGGCGAGAGCTCCCAGTGAGGAGCATATGAACTTTCATTGCCTACTCAAACTGTTGTCCCCTTTTTTGCTAAATAAAATATTATATTACTAGGGTTAAAAATGATGGTACAACTAGTGTTTCGTTGTTTGGGCTTGAGTTACAAACACAAAGGAACTCAAGTCCTCGCCTTCGAGAATACAGGTTCCAGAGCTGCTTCCATATCTACCCAGCCTCGCTAATTGATCGACAAGGTAATTGGATTCTCTCACCATCCATACACATACCGATGAATCAAAATCCTACGAGTAACTTTTGATTTCTTGTACGATGCTTCTAATTTGGGGAGGTGCCTATCTACTTCTATCAATGACTTTAATCAGAGTTAGAGAATCGAAGCAAAACATGGCTCTCTTCCATTAACCGCTACTTTAATTAAGCTGAGTAGGGCCTCCGCCTTGGACCAGCCACAGTTCAGGAACCGGCTGGTTCCAGTTTGGAATCACCGGTTCCGGTTCCATTGGATGGGGGAACTGGCCCTGAACCTCCTTTAGGATGGTTCAAGGACAGTTCGGAACCGTCCGGTTCCGATTCGGGACCACGGTTCCAACTGGCTTGGGATCACCAATTTGAAATCAGTTGGTTCGAAAATTTTTTTAATTGAATGAGAAACTTCAAGCACAAGACTTATTTGTGTGCATGGTTATCTAACTAAATATTGTGTAAGGACTTCTCCATTTTATAAGTAATTTGGAGAGCCATTTCTCCTCTTCCCATCAATGTGGGACAAGAGACTCTCCAAAGAGTCTGCAAAGAGCCATTCTTCTCCTATTCACTTGTTATCCCACATCGATGGGAAGAGGAGAAAGGACTCTTCAAATTGCTTATAAAAAGGAAACACTTTGACAAAATTATTGATATTAATTTTTAAATTTTAATCTCATTTGAGCTTAAAAAACTTGTGAGATGTTCATATTAAATTTTAATTTTTGATTTATCTTTTCATTTCACGATTTGGAACTGTCGGTTCTGGGCTGGTTAAGGTTCAGGTTAGGAACTGGCGGTTCTGGTTCCTATGAAGGTTGGAACCAGCCCGGAACCGGCCTTCTCACGGTTCCGGGATGGTTTCAGCACGGTTCTGAGTTTGATAGATTCCAGGCCGGCTTTGATCGCGTCAATTCCTGGCCCAAACAGGCCCGTGGCCACCACTACCTCTGCCTTTGCATGCAGTGGATTGACAACACTCCTTTTCTCTGTCCAAACACATATTGGCTTGTTCAGAAGATCGATAGCAATACTGGTAAGACCAATGCTTCCATTCAACCATGAAGCATCCGAGCACATGCATGTTGTCCCTGGAGAGCATTTCTTGATAGGTCCTTCTAAGCTCTGCTCTTTCTGCTCTCCCTTCCTGTTTTTGTTGTGTTCTGAATAGATTCTATTAATTTTAGAGATAAAGTTAGATAGATTTGGTTTACATGATTCGTGCACAGACTTGTTTCTCAATTCCCATAGATAATAGATTAGAATAGAGCCAAAACAAGTGAATTCATCTTGGTTGATCAAATCTGGGTTGATCAAGTTAAGTGTGAATTTCCGCGTGTGTGTGTAAAAGATACACTCATGGAACATGTGTTCAGGTTGGTCAGAGCCTTTTTTGCAAATAGGATGGTTTGCTTCCTTATATGCAAATCAGGGGAGGCATTGGTTCACTACTCTCCACATAAAGTCTTAAGTCTTTCATGGATTTTTCAACCCCACAATTTTTTTTTTGAAAAATTCAAGTTTTCATTTGAAGACCTATGTTGCTGATCCTTCAATAGAAAGATTTCACTAAGGTAATCTTGAGGAGCTGGGCTCCCAGATGACTTCATCTTTTGCATCCTACTATTGTAGTTGAAATCCTTTGATTGCTTCAACTGCTTCCCTTGTAAACATCTGATCTATTGGTAGTTCCATCTTTTTAGGTCTCCTAGGATTAAATCACTGACCATCATATTTGGATATACACTGGGATTTTGTTGTAAAGGCTGTTGGGTCAGGGAATCATGGAATCAATTTGTCTTTCTACGCCTTTGTAGTTCTTCCATCTCTTATCTTCTTACTAGGACCCTTCTGGATTGTGTCCTTGCAGTCTTGCAAACCTTTCTAGATAAAAGATGCACTACTTCTATTTCTGTGGGATGGGTCAAGGAAGTTGCCATCCTTCATAGTTTTTATTGAATCTCTTGTTAGTGCCCAAGTAGTTTTAGACATAAGGGTCCTATTTTGGTCTTCTGCTTTCTTAAACCCTAAGCCTCTAGATTCATTAGGAGAACATATGAAACTCCAGCCTTTGGGAGCAAAGTAGCGTTTCACTGAATTTGAGACTCCCCACCAAAATTTGCACCTCAATCGATCAATTTGCTTACACATTCTCCTAGGAAGCTTAAATGATGACATCGTATAATTGGGGATTGAATTTAAATTAGATTTAACTAGGGTGGCCCTTCCTGCCCAAGAAAGTGATTTTGCTTTCCATGATCCAAGTTTTTTTTTTTTTTTCATTTTATCAATAATGAAGTGGAAAAATTCAGTTCTTTTCCTTTTCAAAAATAGTGGGATTCCCAGATACTTAGCGTCTACCTTCAACTTTCTCATTCCCATTACCTGTTTAACATTCCTTCCTATGTGGGCATTTGTGTTCTTTGAAAAATGAATCTTGATTTATTGAAATTTTTCTCTTGCCTACTCCACTCATAGAACTTGTCCAGAATGGACCTACAATGAGATATTTCTTTCAGTCCAGCAAAAAATAGATGAGAAATTGTAGGTCAATTTCCACTCACTTTAACCCCTTTTGATCTATCAAAAGCTTTTGATAGATCAATTTTCATTGCAACCCATCTTTTCTTCCTCTTGATTTTTTCACGTAGTGGAAAATTTCATGGGCCATAATACTATTCTCGTTTATTCACCGCCCTTCTATGAAGGCTATTTAGTTTGGGGCTATGATTTTTTTTCCAAAAAAGGTTTAAGCCTATTGGCAATGATTTTTGAGATCACTTTGTAACATACATTGCCAAGGCTGATGCGTCGAAATTCATTGAAAGTGCAGGCTCCTCTATTCTTTGAAATTAATATAATGGAGGTACTATTCAATTGTTTTAGTAGAAACCATTTTGAAAGAAATTTTGATCAACCCCTGTAAAATATGTTTTAATGATATTCCAACAGTGCTTATAAAATATAGGAGACGTACCATCTGAGCCAGGAGCTTTCAAAGAGTTCATTGCCTTCACAGTTTTACAGATTCGTTCCTCTGTTGGAACTATTATCAGTCTATGATTGTCCTCCTCATTGATAATTTCTTGAAATAAACCTCCCAGATCTTCTAGGAATTGGGCTTGATTGGAAGAGTAGAGCTCTTGAAATAAGTTCAGGAAATATTGCCCAATCGCTTTTGAATCATGTTCCCATTCCTAGTTTTAGTTTTTGATGGCAGTAATGTGACTCTTTCATCTTCGTATGACTGTAGATAGGTGAAAGAATCTTGTGTTTCTATCCCCTTCTTGAACCCATAGCTCTCTTGATTTCTGCTTCCAATGAAGATCTTTTCTTGTTGGTTGCTCATCTAACTCAATTTGTATGTTTGATTCTTTTTGAATATTTTCTGCAGTGGGCTCCTTCTGTTGAATCTAATTGAGATCCCGTAGGAGTTGAACTACTTTCTTATTACAACAGCCAAATGTGTTCTTGTTCCAAGTCTTAATCTCCTGTTTTGTTCGTTAAATTTTTCCTAAAAATTGTTATTTTTTGGAACCTTCAATATTGCTCTGCCAGGCCTTTTTTAATTATCTCTTTGCTGTTGTCCTCTCTTCTCCACATGGCCTCAAACCTAAATGGTTTTGGCCTTGATTCATTCTCACTCCATAACCTCATTAAGATTGGATTATGATCTGAGTTGGTTGTTGTTAAGTGATAAACCCTTGCCTTTGGGTAAAGTAGTCTCCATCTTTCATTTGATAATGCTCTATCTAATCTCCATTTGATGTGTGCTAATCCTGATCGCTTGTTTCTCCATGTAAACATATTTCCCGTAAACCCTAGATCAATGCAGCCCAAATTCGAAATTAAGTTTTCTAAATAACTTCAAGAAGAACTAGCAATATGTCTACCTCCCATCTTGTCCCTCGTATTACATATTTCATTGAAATCTCCTAGTAATAACCAAGTCTCAGTAATGTTCTCAGCTAGATCATTTAGCTTGGTCCAGAAACATTTTTCATATTTGCATATGGAGGTTCATACAATAGGTTAAACTCCATTTGGAAGGAAGTTTTCATGATTTATGCGCACATGAATCATATTCGAGCTTTCAATTATATAAGACAATGAGCTCGAGTTCTTTGTGCCAAACTAGTAGCATAACCCCTGCTGTCGTCTCAGCTTGGACATAGCAAGTTCCTTCAATTCTAAATCTCTTGGCCAACTCAATGTATGGCCTTTCCTTTGCTTTAGTTTCTGTAAGAAAGATAACACTATGATTGTGCTTATGTAGGAGGGATTTTAATTGACGAACCATTGGGTTCCAACCTAACCCTCGACAATTCCAAGTGAGGGTACTCACGGCGAAGGTGGAGGATTGATAAGACCCGCCACCCCAGCCATTTGGACTTGTTCGGCATAAACTATCTCCATTGATTCCTCGATAAAATATCCCTCTTGTTTTTTTTTTATTCTTCTATTCTGAGGATACTCGAGTAAGTAATTTCCAACTCCTCCAGATTCAACTTGCATTTTCATCTTTTGAAGAAAGGCTTCCAAAACAAGAGAGCTATTCTAGAACTTTTCTGGGCTTTCCTCACACTTTCTATTTTTTATGCTCGGTAATGCTAGCCCAAGGCTGTATAGCAGGGGCTCTTCCATAGTCCACTCCATGGGATTTGATCCTTGCGAATGGACTGTGATAGGTCTAGAGCACTAGCCTTGATTAGAGTTCAAGCCCAATATTTTCTTGCTTCCTTCCTTTTGGATCCTTGCACTTTTTTTTCTTTGTAACGGTAACTTGCCTTTTGATAGTACTATCTCCCTACTCTATCTCAAGCTCATTTAATTTCTCATACTATTCTTTTCAGAGATGTCCTCCTCTTATAGCTCCTTCATTTTTCTTTTGATAATTAATGCCTTGAGCTTCTCAAGTACACTGTAGAATTTTTTAAAATTTCCTTCTTCGGGAGTTCTACAGCTTTGATCCTCCTGCTCTTGTTTCTGATATTCATTTTCTTTGTTTTCCTTATTCCTCGTGCTCTTGCTTTCCTTTTGCATTTTTGCTGAAGGTTTTCGAATTTGTGGGAGATTTCATCTTTGGATTTGCAATATCCTCCTTCTTATCATATTTAATCCAAGGGCCATACAAGTCAGGATCTATCGATTCATCAGAGGAGCAAACAACCCTATCATGACCAATAAGACCACATTCATAAGAAAAAGTAGACAATCCCGATTTTTCCTTCTAAGCTGAAACCTTAGGCATAAAGGATTCGAAACATTCACCTCAACCAATGTCTTTGGAATGGAAAATCACTTAGGAATTGAGGTGTCTTTCCAGTCCACCTTTAACACTTCTCTGATTTTTTTCAACTGCCTTTTGTATACTATAATCCCATAAGAGTTCTAGTAGGACACCTCTAATTTAGACCTAGAAATTTATTGAATCTAAAGGCATGTCTTCCATAGCTATATCGATATTCCATCTACCAATCAAGATATGCGAACCTCTATCAGACCAAGCTGCAGCTTCATCCACTTTTTTCATATATGCTTGGTCAGAGAAGAAATATACCAACGTACCTCTGACATACTTATTTGGCATAATAACAACTCCATTAGTGAATTACCGGGCTTGTTGAAGGTGGGCAGCTACCACCTTTGTTGGTGGAATTTATGAGGTTTGGCTAGCAAGGCCAACATCCTATCTCCGAAATTCTTTTTGTCATTTCCTAGCAATTCCATTACCTCCTCCTTTCCTTTTAGTGCCATTTGAGTTTTGAACATGTCCTCTAGAGAGATTGCGAGATCACTTTCCTCCACATTTGGTGGCTCGGGATCAAGGGGGTTTTGGTGGAGGTGGGTCTTGAGTCTGTTCTGTATTCTGAGTTAGCTCCACCGCATTTATTAGAAGTGAGAGAGACTCTTCTTAGTAATAACTCTCATAGCTCTTATCTTATCTCGTACACAAGAAGATCTTTTGGAAGTGCACTGGGATTTGATTTTTCTTATCTTTAATGTTGGATCTGACTCTTCCTTTACTCTTTGTAGGAACGTAAAGGAATTAATATGAGGCAGGTAGTTGGCAAGTTAAGTGCGGGGGAGGAGGAGGAGGAGAAGAAGAGCTCCAACTGAGGGAGGAAATGGGCTCTAACTTAGAGATGATTTTCTCTCTCTAAACATTTAGAGAGAGTCAAACTGTTGTCCCCTGAACATTGTTAGGTGCACTTATTATGTTATATTGGTGTTGGAAAATATTGTTACCAAGATAATATAAAAATAATTTTGAATGACCACAATTAAATATGAAAATTGGAAATTTCATGAGCCAAAGTAATGTTACACACAATAATATAAAATAATGTAATGAAATCAAAGTGGAAAAATTATAAATTACATTGAATATTAGGAACTGTGATAGTCACAGTGTCATTAAAACTAATTCATCCTCATTTAAATTGTGCTAAGAAAGTTTGAATGTTAATCTCTCGGGACACAATGATTCCTTAAACTAGCATTAAAAGGGATGGACCAGCAAGTTAATTTACTGAGGAAGCTTTGTTAAGGAAATTTTGATTCCGCACTCTAAAGGGCATGAGCTGTCTAATATAGTTAAGAAGCTTACTCCACATAAAAGCACCCTTCTCTTATAAATGACTATACCTTTCCATCCCTTATTTATGTGGAATTGAGTTTTCCTCATTCTCCCACGCGGGTTTCATAGGCTTACTTAATTAACGGTTTCACATTAATCCATTTTCATTTTGAATCCATTTTAGCCAATCTCAGATGGACCTCCCATGCTATTTTTTTTTCAATTTTATGAGATCCAATTTTCCATTCACATGCGATTTTCCTACAAAGACCACCAAGTGGTCTCCCTATTTTTTCCACTACATAAGACCTGTAACAAGGGCCATTGTCAGGCTTTATGACTTGGGTTGACCCTTTGATATTTAAATTAGATATGCTTCAAGGCTAGTAGAGAGCAAGCAGCACATAGTAGAGGAGATTGGCTACATTAAGCCCCTAGTGGGTCCAAGGAAAAGCCTTATGCAAAATGGGCATGTCAAAGTGACATATTACAAGCTACTAGTTGTCTGGGGGTATTTATGGATTTTATCACACTGTGGTAGGACCGCATCCTAAATATAGATGTGGGTTCCTCTGATACGGTGTCTATTCACTCGATGTATGTATGGGCATAGGCTTGATTGAGGCATAGTCTCGGTTGAGGGAGTAATCGCCAGTGAATTCGACCTAGGAGATATAGCGATGTGTTCGACTTGAGTGAGTTGGACAGACTAACAGGAGAGCTGGTTGAGGGACCGACTGGGATTGCTAGACTGTTCGGTTGAGGAGTAGGGTCAGCCGGACAACCCCTGGTCGAGTCCATATCACATGGAAATGATTAAGCCTCCATGGCACCCGATATATTGAGTGTTACGGTGAAATTAAATGCCATTCGCCATTAATTAGTGGGTCAAATTTGCAGTAGACAATATAGACATGATAATTTAGCCATGACCTTGAATATTGATATGCATCTGACCCGCCCGATAGCCACATTTGATAACCGGTCGATCTTCTGATCTTGTAAAATTCAATATATACCTCCTTTCTTTAAATAAAATGTTAAGTGCAATTCTTATAAATAAAAAAAAAACATAAGGAAGGAAGTTTTATCTTTTAATGTTTCGAGATATTATTAAGTCAAGAGGGAGTCAATTATTGATTTTTTTAAAGGATGAATTGTACCGACACTAACCTTGGATTGGTTTACTTGTTCCCTCACTAAGTCCCAAAATGGGTGATCCCGGATCGATCCCTATGTTGGTGAGGGTTGACGGGAATTTTCACAGTGATCCCACTCTAACTGCAAATTAGTCTCGAGATATGTTTTGACTGGTCTGGGGATACTGTGTGGTGCAAACCAAAAAAAAGAATTGGACCGACCATTTATTGTTCCTAATCAGATCCCACGACTTTGGTCGATCTGATATTCTATGCGTTTATTATGACATAAACATGGTACTCGATATACATGCCATAGTCATGTTAATTAAAAAGATTATCAATACCAAAATGGATTGGTTGAAATAATAAGACACATCTTCTTTTTAAGTAAAGTCTCGGGTTCGAGTCTCGTAAATGGAGAGAATTTACCTAGTTGAGTTTTGTCCTTTAGTGGACTCTCTCGGCTCGAACTGAATTAGTTAGGGCATGTTATACTTCCGGATACCGATGGTTTAGATCGAAAAAAAAAAAAAGATCATCAGAAATAGAGAAAGGGGTTTAGCTGATTTGGGACTAAGAGGTCTGGGTTCAATTATTATCAACGAGACTTACCGTATCCCTTTATTTTCTCTTCTTTATATTCTTTTTAAGTTTGTACACGTTCTCTACACACCAAAAATTATAAAAAACAATTGATGATAACCACAATAGTAATATGATGGTGCATTCAGGTGTCGCATTTCCAATCATAATTTCACTTTCTTTTTCACAAAACGAAACCTTTAAACTTTAAAGGAGTAGAAGGAAAGACAATAAAAGTTCTGCTAATAAGAACCGAATCAAGAACTTGTGGTTCCAAGTTAAAAGTAATATTAACCCACAAAACCCATTTTCTGCATTTCTCTTAGTGTGTGTGGTTGTGTTCAATTTATTTTATATCATCATCTGTAGGGAGCTTCTTCCATGTCCATCCATCCCTTTATTCTTTAAAGGTTTTCCACACGAAAAGGATGCTAATTTCTTTTCCTCTTCTAATATACAGAACAGACACATAAACCTAAAATGTGATAAAAAGAAGAACGAATAAAGTTGTACGGAGAGAGTCCCACTAATAAGAATTGAATTCAAGAACCCTCGATCTCAGTTCAAATACGGTATGATTGCATGAGTCTCTTTCTCTGGCCCCGCGTGTATGGTGAGATTTCAAGCAGTGTATTTAGCCCAGATAAGATGATGGAGCCCGGCGTTTGACCCCATCGACCTTTGGGACTTTACAGCCACTTGTCATACTGATGATTCGGGATATTTCTTCAGTACACAAACAAAAACATAAACGCAGAATCTATTCCCAAAAAGAAAAAAATTGCAATTTCATCCCCTACAACTTGTAAACTTGTATTTCTTAGCACTATAAATAGCATGATTAAGGATGAAGAAGTTTGATACAGTAATACAGAAGTTTGATACAGCAATACAGGTTATCGATGGGATATAAAATAAAAATATTCCGGACCCCATCCTCGCTGATATGAAGAAAAACCTTGCCAGACTGCTGTCCCTTTTTAACCCTTCAATTTCTGTGTTATTAAGAAAAATTTTGCTAGGTTAACTATCCTTTTAACTTTTCTACTTTTTTTTGTTAGTCAATGAGGCGATGCATTAAAGAAAATTACAAAGAACAGAGACGTTAAATTAATGAATTCCCACCGGACAATGCAATTTTATAAGTACCAGAGGACTGATGTATAGTTTTTTTGCAAGCCAATATATACATGAATTCCCTTATTAAAATGCATGTTTCACAATAATAATTCAATTCTGATCCATGATATTTTAAAACATATAGACGTGACCTATTCTCTCATTTATTTTATTTTGTTCATCGCATGAATATTCTGGTCTGGTCGTACTCTTGAAATGACAAACGGGTCCCCATGTCTCCCCTCTTCATTAGGAAAACAAGAATATCTGAACCGCCCATTTGTCACAGGGAGAATTGAGGGGCTATGGTGATGGCGAGACTTGGTCTCTAGTTGTATGATTCGATTCTTATCTAATATCTCATCATCATCGTTTCTTTCTTCTCATCGCTTCAGTAATTAGGACATAATCCATCAATAAACTGCTGACAAGAATCACTAAATAGAATCATACTTAGAAAACCCACGTCTAATTTTATTGGCTTAACAATGTAATTTTATTGTATTACACTGGATCAACCTGACTCAGCACATTCATTTAACATACTAAGATTCAATCCAAACACGCATACATGTATTATATCGATCTCGGGAATTGTTGGCTTGATATGGCTATGGATAAAGATGTAGAGGCAGGCGAGGTTGTGCACGTGCAATCAATGGATCAGCTAGGCATAGCTCATCTTCTGCTTCCTTGAGGCTGATATTCGACAACTCTGGTGGCTTCGTCCATGAAAACCCTTGGATCATTCTGGCTAGCGGCATCACCGTCATAGCAGTCCCGAGAGTCGCAGCTACACAGCCTCGCCGACCCGTGCTGAAGGATATAAACCTCAGGTCGTGCTCGGTTAGCACGACCGCTTCAGTGGAGCCCTGTTGCTGTTGTTCATTTCGATGACCGCGACCGTTCAGTAGGTGCCTCTCAGGCTTGAACTTCAAGGGCTCGTCCCAGACCTTAGGGTTCCTCCCCAGTCCCATCCGGCTCAGGAAAACCTGACTCCCCTTTGGGATATGGTAGCCAGCCACGACCGTATCAGACAGGGACACGTGCGGGACATTGAGGGGTGCGAATGGGTGGAGCCTAAAGGCTTCCCTGGCGCATGCCTTGATGTAGTTAAGGTTGGGGATGTCTTGTTCTTGGACCAGCCTGTCTTTCCCAACAACCCTGTCAAGTTCTTCCACAGCTTTGTCGAGGATCTCAGGGTTGCTGAGCATCTCCGCCACTACCCATTCCACCGCATTTGCTGGATTATCCACTGCCGCAATCATGATCTCCTGCAAGTAAATTATGTATGAGTCAATATTTTCAAATAATTACTATGTATTGGTTATATCAGGTACAGGTACATCTATAGGGTCATTTTAGTTAGTTATTGAATATGAAAATAGAATAATTAGTTGGTTTAAATTATTATACTGTATATTGTCTTACCCAGGTCTGTGCTGTGATCTCTTCTACTGTAAGTAATGGCTTCCCGACCGAGCTCTTGAGTGAAAACAGAACATCGAGCAAGTCCTGAGGTGCCATCCCACTCAACTCATCTTCATCCCGGAAATCACGGCCGTCATTCTTCCTCCATTTTTGGATCCTCTCTTTTATTATTGGATCATGATACTTAAGAATGGTCTTTTTAGCCTCGACAGTAATCTTTTGATGTCCATCTAAATCGAGCCCCTCCAAGTAAGGCAAGTAATCAGATATACAGAAGGCGTGGATGTACTTTAGTGTTGTGAAGAGAGCATCCATATGCTCTTCCTCCATGAAGGTTGGAGATCCGTCATCATTTGTCTTGTCGGCAAAGTATCTCCGGTCGAACATCAGTCTCCTGATCACGTTCCCGGTGTAGTGCCGGCATGCAGTTCTCACGTTCACTCTCCCATTCTCTTTGCTCTGATTGTATATGTACCTAGCCAGAAATTAAGGTTGGCACAGTTAGTGGCCAAGAAAATGAATAAAAAGAGATCGACTTGCAGTGATATATAAGCTTGAGGTACAGTGGAAACATTGTAGGTAGTTACTTGGACTAAAACGTAATGGAAAATAGGATGGATTATTTATCTAGAAAAGTACGAACTATTCAAGAATTTTTCAATTTACTACGAACTATTTTTTGTCCTAAAAATCATGAACTATCCGAGAATTTCACAATATACCACGAACTATTTTTCACCCAAAAAATTGCGAACTATGCTATGTTTTTCATAATCTACCACGTTGTTAATTTTGACCACTAATTGTTAACTTGTACAATTAATTTTACCTATTATGCAAATAGAGTCTGACGTAGTATTACACATGACATCTATCTCGTCACAAAAATAGAGAATATTTGTTTGCACGTTCATTATCTATTTGCACGTACGTCCTCATGAAAAAATAGAGAATTCGACAATAGTTTATAACTTTTATGACCAGATAAATGTTACGTCAGACTCTGTTTGTACAATAAGTAAAATTAACAATACATATAAGCAATTGACAGGTAAATTAACGGCATGGAAGATTAGAAAATTCTTAAATAGTTCATGATTTTCTAGGCAAAAAAATAGTTCATGGTAGAATAGAAAATTCTAATAGTTCGTGATTTTCTTAGTAAAAAAATAGTTTGTGATAAATTGTAAAATTCTTGAATAGTTCGTACTTTTATGGACAAATAATCCAAACAAAATTAACCAGTGTTCTGTTAGTTGGCATGACCCAGCATGCATGGCACAGCCGTTATTCCAATTCATCTTTTCATGTGTGGGATCAGACGTCTTTCATTGTACAGTTCTTATACCTGACCAGATTATCGGCTTCCTCGACTCTCTTATCATGGAGCCACCGGTGCCTTGCCGGTGAAACTATCTCCGAGGTCAACACCTTCCTCATTTTCTTCCAAGTCTCACCATACGGTGCTAAAATGGCCGTCTTGTGCCCGCTACTGAGGATGTGAGTGACATGGGTTATTGCCCTATCAGCGAAAACCGCATCCTGCTCCTTGAGGAATTTGCAGGCAATCTTAGGGCAAGTGACCGGGATCAGGTGTACATTCCCAAGGCGGAAGCACGCGATGTCGGTGTCCATCTCCTTCATAACACCATGGATCCACCTGAATGCTGGTTTGTGGCGTAGCATCTCGGGGATGCACCCAACCACCGGCCATGGAACTGGCCCTGGGGGGAGCCGCTTTGTGTCCTGCTTGGACAACAAGCGGTTAACCCTCCGACGGACGAGTTTTGTTATGTAAAAGAGGAGGAAAGTGAGGAAGAGGAGTGAAGCTTCAAGGATGAAAGCCATTGCTTAAAATGCTATGGGATTAGGGTTTACAGCTTATAGGATTGCACTCATGATGGAAAGGCTCTGGGCTGGGGACGATATATATAGGCCAATCCGCATGCATGCACGAGGGAGTCTTCTGTACAATGAACATATCGCATCACAGTGCTTATATAATATTATAAACCAATAAAATTCAATTATTTTTAGAATATTTTTACAAAAACTAAAAATTGCAAAAATGATCATAAAAATAATTAAATTTTATCAATTTTTGATACTATATGTGAAATTTCCACCCGACCCATAAGAGGTTGGGCCTATGTCCATCCCAAAAACTCAAGCTGATAGGATGGTGGTACCCGCACGTGACAACGTGTTCACACTTGACACGTGACAACGTGTTCACACTTGACACGTGCCCTTAAATACCCGCCCTCAATAACTGACCTCGAGCTGGGCATTTCACTTCCTGTCTCGGGTGAGGGGATCCTCGGGCTAATAACTGGTCTCGAGCTGGGTATTTTTCTTCCGGTCTCTTATAAACTGGGTTTCAATCATCTATTTATCCGATGTGAGATTTTATATCTCAACACTATATAAGCACCAAGACATACGTGACATATATGTTATGTACAAGATCTTGTCACATGGATGCATGCAGGGGACGTTAAACGGAAGGAAAAACGATTGTCACGCCATGCTCGGCGAGGCTGGGGTCCCACAATCCAGTCCGTCTTCATATGCTTACTGGTAACAAGCAATGTAACCCGTCAACATCACTGCAGGCCCACCTATCATCTGTATCCACCCGCATATCAATTCATTTGAACACGTTTAACCCAACATGGTTTGCATTTGATATTTGTGGCTGGAAATCGTTCCAACTGTAAACATATGCATCTCCAAATATCTATTTAATATATATGCATATGTATATATGTACGTATGTAGCAGGGAGCTGTAAAACTGTGGTTAACCAAACATTAAGGCAGGGAGGCGGTGCGGCAAGTGCCCGCCTTTCTCCGCCCTTTTTAGGATATCGAACCATCTCCATAAAAAATGAGATGTAACGCTTTTTATTAATGCATTAAATAAACATTAATTGTTTTTACAGATGACGATGTGATGTAAGAGTCCTTCGGTCAAGATGAGAGAGAAGGGGAGCTTAGGGAGCAAGTCGTGGAAGTTAGATCGAATTAACAAATTTGTCCATCAAATCTCTCTGTCTCTAGTTTTTTTTTTCATCAATTATCTAATTAATACCAGTAAATATTCAACGGTTAATATAGAAATAATATTATTATGTAAGTTCTCCCGTATTTGATATAGAAAAATTCCGTACAACTCGACTTGTAATTCAACATCGGACATGTGAAAAGTTGTCGGATTGTCCGAACCAACACATCTTCGTCTCACAAATTCTATTTTAGTAAAAAGATCGGCGTGGCTTGGTAGAAATATCATAAAATTTGACTTCGCACCCTAAAGTTTGATTTCGGATTATTTTGAACCCTAAAGTTTGTTCCATCATAGGTACACACTCCATTACTACATGTGCGAATTTCCTCCCCCAGGCAGAATCCTTCTGCAATTTCCTAAGATTTTCGAGGAGGAAAATAAGTATTCAGTGTCGAGTAGGCACGTAGGAATTTTGGTCCAAAGACCCTTTCAATAATTGTGATAAATGTACGACACATAAGACAACCACAGGTAGGCCCGCCACGGTTCAGGAACCGGGCGGTTCCGGTTGCGTGGCCCCCTGGAACCGGCCCTGAACCTTCTTTTAAAAGGTTCAGGGGCGGTTCGGAACCGGACGGTTCCGGTTCCGAACTGCGGTTTCATCCGGTTCCGAACCGCGGTTTCATCCGGTTCCGAACCGGCGGTTTGGACCCCTGCCAGTTGGGGGTAGTCCTGGCCACGGTTCCGGTTCAAAATTACGGTTCCGTCCGGTTCCAAACCTACTGGTATTAAAATTAAATAAAATTTAATTTAATAAAGAGTTTGTTATATAAATCACGGTTAAATTTTGATATGTATAAAATTTTTACAACCATTAATAGTCAACTCTATAAATTTTAAGATTTAAATAACGATTTATATAACGAACTTATTTATATTTTATATCATATAATAACTATTTAGATTAGGTTAAAAAAAAACAATTGGAAAGGAAAGGGGGCAGGGGCGTAGGGGGGCAGGGGTAGGGGGGCGGGGCAGGGGGGAGGGGGGGTAAGGGGGTAGGGGAGGGGCAGGGGGCAGGGTAGGGGACAGAGGGGGAATTTTTTTTTTTAAAAAAAAAATTTCCCTACGGTTCTGGTTTGGAACTGTCGGTTCCGGGCCGGTTCAGGTTTAGGTTCGACCCGGCGGTTCCGGTTTCAAAGACAGGTGGAACCGGCCCTGAACCTTAGCCCTCACGGTCGAGGACGGTTTCGGGCCGGTTCCGGTTTTGACAGGTTCCGGGCCGGTTCCTGGCCCAAACCGGCCCATGGCCGGGACTAACCACAGGTTGGGCTCCCCGAGTGTCAGGACCATCTGGACTTCCCGTGGCTACTGAAACTGCTGTCCCCTGTACCATTGCCGGACACACTTTTACCATGGGAAAATAATACGGTGAATCTTACATATTTATCGATTCTTATAAGTAAGTTTTAAATATTTTAAAATATTAAACCAGGTCCTATATGTGGTCCACGTTATAACATCGAATCATTTCCGTTGCGTACTGTTATTTTAAGCTTATGTGTGTTAGCATTACGTCAACTTAAAGCAACGGTGTGTAACAGAAAAGACTGGATGTTGTAAAGCGGATAATATATAGGACTTGATTTAACATTTTAAAATATTTATGACTCACTTGTAAGAATCAACATAGGATTCCCGATGTCTTTCTCTTCTTTTATTATGTTATATTGGTGTTGGAAAAATACTATTACCGAAATAATATAAAAATAATCTATGATAGTCACAATTGTGAATAAAAATTAGAAATTTTATTTCACAAAGTCGTGTTGGCACACAATACTATAAATTAATCGAATTCAATTAAAGTACAAAAATTATAAATTAGGAATGATGAGACCCATCGCAATTAGAGTATCCTTAAGAAACAATTCGTCCCCATTTCGGTTGTGCTGAGGAAATTTGGACATCAGTCTGAAATGAACCGGCTAGTAAATTTACGGAGGAAGCTTTGTTAAGGAAATTTTGATTATGCGTCCTACGGGGCATGAGTCATGTAATATGGTTAAGAAGCTTTCTCTACATAATAGCACTCTTCTCATATAAATGACAATATCTTTCCATCCCTTATCTACGTGAGATTGAGTTTTCCTCATTCGCCTGCGTGGGTTTCATGGGCTGACGCAATTATGAGTCTTCCATTGATCTATTTTTATTTTGAATCCATCTTAGCCAATCTGATCATATAAATCTCTTATTAAGTCCATGTTACTTTACCTTCCAGTTTATGAGACCCACTTTTTCATTCACATGTCATTTTCTTACAAAGACCACCAAGTGGTGTCTCTATTTTTCCGGCCACATAAGACCGGTAGCAACTGCCATTGTCGGACTTTATGACTCGAGTTGACCCTCCGATATTTAAATTAGATAGACTTCAAGGATAGAAGAGAGCAAGCAGCGTATAGTAGAGGAGATCGGCTATACCTAGCCCCTAATGGGTCTAGAAACGGACTTCTACGTGACAGGTATATTAAAGCGACGGATATCACACATTAATTGTTGTGTAGGGATATTTATGCGTTTGTCACGCCGCGGCAGGACCCTACCAAAAATATAGGCGTGGGCTCCTCTGATATGTGGTGCCTATTTACTTGATGTACGGGCATAGGCCCGGTTGAGGGAATAATCGCTAGTGAATCCAACCTAGGAGAAAGCAGTGTGTTTGATTTGAGTGAGTTGGACGGACTAACAAGAGAGCCAGTCGAGGGATCGACTGAGACTGATAGCCGGTTCGTTGGAGGAGCAGGGTCACAATCCCTGGCCGGGTCCATATGACGTGGAATGAATTAGGCCTTCATGGCACCAGATATGGTGAAATTAAGTGCCATTTTCCATTAATTAGTGGGTCCAAATTGCAGTAGACAATATAGACATGGTAATTTAGCCGCGACCCTGAATGAAATTACATCTGACCCGTACCGCCCCCATAGCCACATTTGATAACCGGTCCATCCTCCCAACCTTGTAAAAATTCAAAGTTGGCCACCGAGCTAAATAAGTTTTCATTAGCCGTACGAGCCCATATACAGACTTACATACATCCTGGTCAGTATAATTCCAATCCGCATGCATGCACGAGGGAGTCTTCTGTGCAACGAACATATCGCATCACAGTACTTACATAGTATCACAAACTAATAAAATTAACTTATTTTAAAATATTTTTATAGAAACCAAATTAAAAAAATGATCCTAAAAATAATAAATTTTATCAGTTTTTGACATTATATAAGAACTAACAAGTACATGACATATATATTATGTACAAGATCTTGTCGCATGGACGCGTGCATGGGAACTTAAACGGAACAAAAAACGATTGTCACGCCATGCTCGGTATGGTTAGGGTCCCACGATCCTGTCCGTCTTCTTATGCCATTGGCAACGAGCACCGTCACCCGTCAATATCACTGCGGGCCCACTCTCACTTGCGTCCACCCCGTACATCAATTCATTTGAAAAACAACATGGTTTGCATTTGATATTTGTGGCTGGGAATCGTTCCACCTGTAAACATATGCATTTCCAAATATCCAGCTAATTTCCTCCCTCATGTAGAAGAAGGCTGCTGCGATTTCCAAGATTTTTCTAGGAGGAAAATAAATACAGTGTCGAGTAGGCACGTAGGAATTTTGGTCCTAAGACCCTTTCAATAATTGTGTTGAATGTACAACACATAAAAGACAACCACAGGAGAAAATAATACCGAAAATCTTATATATTTGTCGATTCTTATAAGTAAATTTTAAATATTTCAAAATATTAAATCAAGTCTTATATGATGTCCAATTTATAATATCGAGTTATTTTCGTTACTTATAATTATTTTAAATTGATGTGTGTCAGTACCACGTCAGTTTAAAGTAATGATAGGTAATGGAAAGGGTTGGATGTTGTAACGTGGACAACATATTAGACTCGATTTGACACTTTGAAATATTTGGAACTCACTTATAATAATCGATAAATATATAAGATTTCCAGTATCTTTCTCTTCTTTTATTATGTTATATTGGTGTTGGAAAATACTGTTACCAAAATAATATAAAAATAATCTATGATAGTCACAATTATAAATAAAAATTAGAAATTTTACGTCACAAAGTCATGTTGGCACACAATACTATAAAATAATTGAATTAAATCGCCAGTGAATCCAACATAGGAGAAAGCAGTGTGTTTGATTTGAGTGAGTTGGACGGACCGACAAGAGAGCCAGTCAAAGGACTGACTGAGATTGATAGCCGGTTCGGTTGAGGAGTAGGGTCGGCCGAACAGTCCGTGGCTGGGTCCATATCACATGGAATGAATTAATTAGGCCTTCATGGCACCGTAGATATAGTCTGTTATGGTGAAATTAATCGCCATTTTCCATTAATTAGTGGGTCAAATTGCAGTAGACAATATAGACACGGTAATTTAGCCGTGACCTCAGTGAAATGCATCTGACCCGAGCCGCCCCATGGCCACATTTGATAACCGGTCCATCTTCCCAACCTTGTAAAAATTCGAAGTTGGCCACCGATCTAACGAAGTTTTCATTAGCCGTACGTGCCCATGTACATATATATATTTGAAGAATTATGATATTATCGATGCATGTTGGTCAATATAATTTTAATATTCCTTTCTCTTAAATAAAATATTAAGTTCAAGTTTTGTAAATAAAAAAATAAAACGAGGAAGTTTTATCATTTAATTTAATGAGTTGATATTTTATACATTAACCTGAGAGGAAGTAAATTACAGATTTTTTTATTTTAGGATGATGTAGATGGAGCGTTCATCGTTCCTGGTCAGATCCCACAACTTCGGTCCGATCGATATTCCATGTGTTTGTTATGATATAAACATGGCAGTTAATGTACATGCATGCCATAGTCATGTTAATTAAAAAGATCACCAGAAATTGAAAAAAAGGGGGCTCGGTTGGTTTAGTACTAAGAGATCTGGGTTTAATTCTTCTCGATGAGATTCATGGTGTCTATTTATTCTATCTTTTTAAGTCTATGCATTCCGTGTACCACATAAAAAAAAAGGATTATAAAAAATAAATGATGATAACCACAATAGTAGTATGATGCATTAAGGTGGAACCGGTGGGTAGGAGTGTAAATGAGATGAGATGATTCACGAACGGTTCAAGCTCAACTCAATGAAAAGCTTAAATTCGGCTCTCTCAAAATAAGCTAGAGCTCGGCTCGGCTCGGCTCGGCTCGGCTTATACTCGCCAATTAAATGAGCCGAGCCGGGCCTAGTAATATTTGGTTGAAGAAGCTCGCAAGCCTAAACAAAACTTTTATTTTATATCATAATTGTTATTATTCTTAATTTTTTGAAAACTAAAATATATCAACTTTTAGTGTTTTACTTTACTCAAATTCATTTTTTCTTCTTGTTGTCACTCACTTATGAATCACTAATTCATAATATGTTATCATTCTCTCTTCTTTACCTTCGATAATTTACTACAAACTAATTACCATTTACTGGTGGTCAAATTCCGTCAGTACGAACCTTAAAATTCCGTTGATAAAGCCCTTTCCATGTTATACTGACGGAAAGCAGTGTTTACCTATGGCGTAAGTTGCTGTCAGTAAAGGTCCTGACAATATAGATCTATATGTACGGCATAATTGTCAGCAAATACAGTCCTTTACTGACGGTATTTTCTGTCATGGTAACTTATGAATCTGTCAGTATATTTTGACATTTACTGATTGTTTCCTCCATTAGTATAAGTCATCTATAAGGAAAAAAATCGGGTTTTACCGATGGTTTTTTCGTTAGTATAAGCCTTTATCGACGACACTTTTCATCGCTTTGACCTAAGAATCTATCAGTCTATTATTGCCTTTACTAACTATTCTTCCATCAGTACAAGTAGTTTTGTTTAGCAAAATCGCATTTGGTCTAATTTTAGCGATGGATTTTCTATCACTAAATGATTGTTATGACTGACTCTTATTTCTGTCACTATAATTAAGAAAACCATTTGAATATCCCTGAATTTGCTAACTAACTTTCCATCGATATTGGTCGAATTTTAAAAGAAACCTACTAATACCTCAAATTTTTACTGATAGTTTGTCATTATGATAGTTTGGCTTTACCAATAAACAATCCATCACTAAATGATTTCTTTCTATTTGGTAATTGTTGCGATGGATAATTTACAAAATCAATTGCAAAAATTCTAGTAAAAACAAGAAACTCTATTGAAATATTTAAGTGTGCCTTGGATGTATCAAAATGAAGCATAGTTTGCCATATACCAAAAGGATTCGTGCTTAAAAAAGAAGCAACATTTCATGTTTCAAAAGGGATCATGCATCAGTACTTCAAGTTCATACACATAATATGTGTAAAATATCAAACTAAGCTACATTCAGTTATCAAGCTTGGTGGTTCAAAAGGACATAGTCCAAAAGAAGCTCCTCGAGTAGTCCTAAAATAAATGAAAACAAAGGGTTACATAATTTAAATGATCTTATAATTGAGCTTAGTCTGATAATAAATTCACATACATCGACAAATGTAGAGTCAAAAGCTTGTTAATGTTGCTTAAACTTCTAGTCTAATCTGCAACAAAAAAGGATTATACAATTAGAGAATAAAAATTAGTCATTCTTGACCCTAAAAAAGGAGAAATCACGTCCTGCACCAAATTTTCTATAGCAAATAATCAATTAAGGGAAGTGTAATTATGAAGATTAAATTTCACTCAATAAGAATAATGCTAATATGCAAAATAAAATAACTAGACTTTACCATCATTTCAATAGTTGTCGGAGTTAGAGTGATCAGGTGAACTTGTAGGACCTTGAGAATTATCAATTCCAATATTCTAAGGACAATAAAAAAGACCAAGATAATAATTTGGTTTGCTCACTTAATTGAAGATCAAACAGTATAAAAATACGAAAAGTTGCATCAGATGGTAAGTTACCTCGTTGCTAATGATTTCCTCAATATTTTGGTCCGGAATTGCTCTTGGATAAATTCAACCATCACATATCAAGTGGTCATATACAGTTGCTCGAGAATACCGGTGAGAGTTGCCGCACTTCACGCATGGACACAATATCTTACCATCTTTGGATGATCTCTCAAATGCAAATCTTAGAAAATTGATAACTCCATATATGTATTTTTCATTGTGAGATATATCCATGATTTATCCATAAAGATGAAGATATAATTTTTGTACCTGAAAACAACACTAAACAAGTTTCAAAGCTTTATTTATCAATCCATATACACGTAAAAGAAAATCATGTGACAATCAAATGTGATCATGCTTGAGCAGGAAAAATGCGGTTCAACCCAAATTTCAAGAGCAAAAGTTGAAAAGTAATTCCTAATCAACTTCAATTGGAGAATATGTAATATTATTGAATCAATATTCTGCAATATCACTAAAATTGAGATAAAAGATGTCTCACCATGAAATTAGAAAAGTTAAATCTAGTCAGACAAACCTCAATTGCGAAAAATAAAATCTAGTCAAACTAAACAAGCATGAAAACACTTACCGTGAGGAGCAGCTCATGCCAAATGCTTCGCGAGGGAGGGATGAACAATTGCGAATTTGAAGGCACCTAGACAGACATTTAAAACTAAGCCACAGTCAAAAGTCGAATGACATAGTGGATCAAAGGACATTCAATTATATAAGGAAAAAGAAGTCTAGCCTTTATCTTGTAACACAATCGAACAGAGGACCGACAGTTAGGAATTATCAAAAAGTCGCGGTGAGCGACACCGAACACCAAGTAGAATCAGCAGATTATGATTTGTTCTCCAGATTACGTTGACGGATACTACTTTTTTTTTTTCAATTTTTTACCACCGATTCGATTAATGGATTTTGCTAGTGGATTTGATTTCTACGGTAAAAAAAAAGATTTGGTTTCATAACTGAAAGATTTACTCTTTTTTTCAACGATTTAATTTGCTTTATTAAAAAGAATTTAATTTGCTAGTGGAGCGACACTGAACACCAATTAATATTTTTTTTTCAATTTTCTACCACTTGATACTAATCAACAAATGCGACCTTCCCCTCATAAAAACCAACAACTCACTCATATTCATTTTCAATAATCACAATCCTACATACCAAAACAACTTACCCACAGAAGAAATTAAGAAAAGAATTATGGGTTACAATAACCCAAAAATAACAAGACATACAAAGGAGGAGCCGTACAACAATGACGTGGCAGCTTGGTAAGAGACGATGATGCGGATGCTCCTTAGACGACCCGTGAAACTCTGTTATAAAGTATAGAAATAGAATTGTCATTGAAAGATTTTGGTAAAGATAGAATTTAATTTAATTTAATTCACCAAGAGGGGTTGGGTCGAGTGGTAAGCAGTTCGGTGCCGCTTAAGGAGGTCTCAGGTTCGAGACCTCACGTACGCAGACACCCCTCTTGGGAGCCTCACCCGCCATTGCCAGGCGTGCGACCCGGGGCGACCAACGGATTAGTCAAGTATGGTTGGCTGAAAGATGTCATCTCACCGCTGGTGGGGCCTGCTTGGATACTGTGGCTGGCGACCAAAAAAAAAAAGATAGAATTTAATTCTTAATTTATCTCAACTGACATTCTAATAAAAAGTAATGGTCATGTTGAAAATAGAAAAATATATAATAACATAATTATCTTTTAGTATTTAATTTTAATTTTATTAATTTATTAGTAATGCCACTAAATAAATTGAGTTTAAGCGGGCAATACATGCACCTATATATTCAAGCTAGGCCTATATAAGTGTAGTGAAAAAAGGAAGTTGTACTTGCAAATTTCCACACTGTCGCCAAAACACGGACTTTCTAATCACAATGTCTTTTTCCATCAGACAAACTCCATCACTAATGGCAATTTTTACTCACACTTTTCTGTCTCATCAGTAAATGTTTAACTTCTAGCTATGGAAATTTTTCCAATGGATAAAATCCGTCAATATATGTTAATTTTGAGCAACAGATTGATACATCATCACTAAAGACTGACTTCTAATTACGGAAATTGTTCCACCAGGAAAAACACCGTCACCGGTGGCAATTAGTTTGTAGTGATTGATAGACCTATTCGATATCCACCCTACACCCTCCTTCTCGGTTTAGCGAGCCTTTGTTTATCATAATGAGATGAGTCCAAACTTGAAATCTTAGGCCTGCCTAAGCTCGAGCTTGGGCCTGAGTTCATAAATTATTAAACGAGTCAAGCTTGAACATGGTAGATTCAGGCTCGGCTTGGCTTGGCTACCGATGGGTGGTTATTTGCCCAGGTGGAAAAATATGTATAGTTATGTTACAGTTGCATTTCCTTAAAAACATGTTCAATAATTCTCTGCTACTCTCTAGATTATCACACACAAATGTTCTATGTTATGGTAGAGTTATTCAAATATAGCTTTCCACGACGAGTGAACAAATGGAAAGTGCTGCAAAGCCTTCCATGTGTATATCATTTGAGGAGTCTGAGATTTTTCTTGTTCAATGCATTTCCAGCATGCAAAGTAACATAGCATGAGTGTATTAGTTCATTTAACAAGTTTTTGCTATTTACTCCACATACTAACTAGCTGGGCATAAAAATATACGTGTAATATTTTCATTGTTGGGTAATGTAACAACCTAACAGATCTGTTATATTTAAACGGTTTATATCTAAATATGTTCAAGTGACAAAATCTCTAGTGCATGATTCATTTATTATATGGATAAAAACGGTACACATACTCGACTGAGATGATATATGACCTAAAATTATGTACTCATAACACGGCAGGTCGTGGTAATTTACATCTTAGCACACTTCCAATTCGTTGATCCACCAATAAACTACTAACAAAATATCACTAAAAAAGAATTCATACTTTGAAAACCCAAATGTCCAATTTTATTGGTTTAACAATGTAATTTCATTGTGTTGCCACTGGATCAACCGGTTTCAACACGTTTATTTAACGTACAAGAGACACTCAGACTCAATCCAAACACACATGCATAATCTATTATGTCTATACTACATTATCGTATCATCTGAGGAATTGTCGGCTTGACATGGCTATGGATAAAGATGTAGAGGCAGGCGAGGTTGTGCACGTGCAATCAATGGATCAGCTAGGCATAGCTCATCTTCTGCTTCCTTGAGGCTGATATTCGACAACTCTGGTGGCTTCGTCCATGAAAACCCTTGGATCATTCTGGCTAGCAGCATCACCGTCATAGCAGTCCCAAGAGTCGCAGCTACACAGCCTCGCCGACCCGTGCTGAAGGATATAAACCTCAGGTCATGCTCGGTTAGCACGACCGCTTCGGTGGAGCCCTGTTGCTGTTGTTCATTTCGATGACCGCGACCGTTCAGTAGGTGCCTCTCAGGCTTGAACTTCAAGGGCTCGTCCCAGACCTTAGGGTTCCTCCCCAGTCCCATCCGGCTCAGGAAAACCTGACTCCCCTTTGGGATATGGTAGCCAGCCACGACCGTATCAGACAGGGACACGTGCGGGACATTGAGGGGTGCGAATGGGTGGAGCCTAAAGGCTTCCCTGGCGCATGCCTTGATGTAGTTAAGGTTGGGGATGTCTTGTTCTTGGACCAGCCTGTCTTTCCCCACAACCCTGTCAAGTTCCTCCACAGCTTTGTCGAGGATCTCAGGATTGCTGAGCATCTCCGCCACTACCCATTCCACCGCATTTGCTGGATTATCCACTGCCGCAATCATGATCTCCTGCAAGTAAATTATGTATGAGTCAATATTTTCAAATAATTACTATGTATTGGTTATATCAGGTACAGGTACATCTATAGGGTCATTTTAGTTAGTTATTGAATATGAAAATAGAATAATTAGTTGGTTTAAATTATTATACTGTATATTGTCTTACCCAGGTCTGTGCTGTGATCTCTTCTACTGTAAGTAATGGCTTCTCGTCCGAACTCTTGAGTGAAAACAGAACATCGAGCAAGTCTTGAGGTGCCATCCCACTCAACTCATCTTTATCCCGGAAATCACGGCCGTCATTCTTCCTCCATTTTTGGATCCTCTCTTTTATTATTGGATCATGATACTTAAGAATGGTCTTTTTAGCCTCGACAGTAATCTTTTGATGTCCATCTAAATCGAGCCCCTCCAAGTAAGGCAAGTAATCAGAGATACAGAAGGCGTGGATGTACTTTAGTGTTGTGAAGAGAGCATCCATATGCTCTTCCTCCATGAAGGTTGGAGCTCCGTCATCATTTATCTTGTCGGCAAAGTATCTCCGGTCGAACATCAGTCTCCTGATCACGTTCCCGGTGTAGTGCCGGCATGCAGTTCTCACGTTCACTCTCCCATTCTCTTTGCTCTGATTGTATATGTACCTAGCCAGAAATTAAGGTTGGCACAGTTAGTGGCCAAGAAAATGAATAAAAAGAGATCGACTTGCAGTGATATATAAGCTTGAGGTATAGTGGAAACATTGTAGGTTGTTACTTGGAGTAAAACTTAATGGAAAATTGAAATAACCAGTGGTCTGTTAGCTGGCATGGCACGTCCGTTATATCATTTCATCTTTTCATGCGTGGGATCAATAATAGTCGACGTCTTTCCTTACAGATCGTATACCTGACCAGATTATCGGCTTCCTCGACTCTCTTGTCATGGAGCCACCGGTGCCTTGCCGGAGAAACGATCTCTGAGGTCAACACCTTCCTCATTTTCTTCCAAGTCTCTCCATACGGTGCAAAAATGGCCGTTTTGTGCCCGCTACTCAGGATGTGAGTGACCGGGGTTAATGCCCTATCAGCGAATACCGCATCCTGCTCCTTGAGGAATTCGCGGGCGATCTTAGGGCACGTGACCGAGATCAGGTGCACGTTCCCAAGGCGGAAGCATGCGATGTCGGTGTCCATCTCCTTCATCACACGATGGATCCACCTGAATGCTGGTTTGTGGCGTAGCATGTCGGGGATGCATCCGACCACTGGCCATGGTGCCGGCCCTGGGGGAAGCTGCTTCGCATCCTGCTTGGACAACAGGCGGTTAACCCTCCGACGGAGGAGTTTTGTTATGTGAAAGAAGAGGAAGGTCAGGAAGAGGAGCGAAGCTTCAACAATGAAAGCCATTGTTTCAAGTGCTATGAGATTAGGGTTTAGAGATTAAAGGATTGCACTTATGATGGAAATTACGCTCTAGGCTGGGGCGATATATATAGGCCACTCGGCATGCATGCACGAGAGAGCCTTTTGTGTATCGATCGAGTAAATTATATGACAATATCTACGTGATATCATAAATTATTAAAATTTATCAATTTGAAAATTTTTTTTATAAAAAACCTAAAAATTAAAGAACGACCTTAGAAATAATATAATTTTATTGATTTCTGATACCACATATAAATTATTCACACGTATGTGATATCACTGTTATGTGAAAGAAGTGGACGGTAAACGGAGAAAAAACGATTATCACGCGATGCTCGGAATGGTAGGGGGTCCCACATCCATTCTGACTGCCCATGGTAATGGTAACAAGCACTGTAACCCGTCAATATCACTTGTCCCACTTTCACACCGTAAATTCATTTTGACATGTTTAACACAAATGGCTTGCAATTGATACATGTGGCTGGGAATTGTTCCAACTATAAATATATGCATTTCCAAATATATATATGTATATATATATGCAGCTGTATAAACGTGTTTAACCAAACAATTAGGCAGGGAAGGTGGTGCTCGAAGAGGGATGAATTTAGGGGGCACAGAAGCGATCACTCCTCCTGATCTCGAGAAATTTCATAAGATTCTATATAAAATTTACTTGATTTTATCCGATTTTTATTAAATTACATATATTTCGCCCCCTGAATTCTTCACTTCACTTTCCTATAAACTTTTGTCCCATCGAGTAAGTTTTCTAGATCCATCCTTGATCAATATAAGATATCGAATCACTTTTGTCAATGTCTCGAACACATTTGAAGAGATATATTTTTTTTTTTAACTCAATACCATGCCTTGTGTAGAGAGAAAAATGGCATAAAACTATTCAAATCAATCAATATTGATCAAATGAAGTTATTATTTATAGAGGAAAAAACTGGCCAAAATAGGAATTTCTCATGTTAACTAATGCTAAAAGTCGTATAGTAAATTTGATTAATAATTATTTGATATATTAATAAAAAATATTATGTTATTTTTAAATATTAAATAATTATTAATAAATAAAAAAATGACGTAATACCTTTTATTAACACAGCAAAGTTTATTATTCTCTAAGTTTGTGAGAGGTAGAACTAAAAGAGATATCAAAAGTATATTACAACTAAAGAAATTAAATAAGGATGCTAAATACTTAGGAAATCCAATGTTTATTAAAAGAAAGAAAAGTGAATCATTCAAATTCTTAGTAGATAACATTCATAATAGGTTACAGTATGGAAAGTAAAAAATCTATCATGGGCAGGTAGAACAACATTAATGAAGTCAGTGATTAACACATTGCCAATATACCAAATGTCGACATTCAAATACCAATAAAAATTTGTGAAGAAATGGATCGAAAGGCAAGAGACTTTTGGTGGGGTAAGCAAGATAGGAACGGAAGATATTTTATGCCAATAAGCTGGAATACTATCTGCCAACCAAAAAAATATGGTGGCTTAGGATTTAGAAAATTCTCGGATTTTAACAAGGCTATATTGTCAAAGACAACTTGGTTTTTATCAACAAATAAAATAAGTTTAGCAGCATCAATTTGCACACGTAAATATGGAAATATGTTTAAAACATATCAAAGAAGCAGAACACAAAAATTTGCAACATGGAAAAATTTACAGATGTGTAAACCAATAATGCAAAAAGCAATGTGTCTACGAATAGGTAATGGAAACTCAACAAGAGTCTGGCTAGACCCTTGGGTACCAGACAACAGTGACTTTAAGGTAAAACCAAAAAACATGAGTAACATCACCGATAATTCACTAATGGTGAAGGAATTAATTAGTCCCAACTTGAGAAAGTGGAACATTGCCTATTAAAGTCCTTATTTGATGAGGAAACTGTACAAAATATTTGTAAGATATATGTATCTGAAAATAATTAAGAAGATGAGTACGTTTGGACAGCTAGTATGAATGGAACCCATACAGTGAAAACTTTTTATTTGAAGGATCAAGAATCTCGATTCAGCATGGGGCAAGAATTATTTTGGAATAAAATTTGGAAACTTAAAATTCACAATAGGTTTAAACTCTATTTATGGAGAATCGCTAGAGAGTGTCTCTCTTGGGCAAACATAGAACGCAACAATTGCCCAATATGTAAAGTCTCAACAGACACATATAGGCACTTGTTTACTGAATGTATATTTGCAAGATTTTCTTGGAGAGAGTCCCCATGAAAAGTCTGTAACCCACCTTACTCATACTTGAATGAATCGATAAGCTTTATTTTTGATCCAGTTAATTTTCCACTAAACAAGCAAGAGAAAACTCTATTTTCTCTTTATGGTAGTATCCCACTTTATGAACTACGGAATTTGAGGAATAAATCATTGTTCTCAGAAGAAACTCAAAACTTAATTGAGTTTGTAAATAAAATTAAAACCATTTTCGTGGATCATGCAAAAATACTGTCATTTTCTGACGATTCAACAAATCATTATGTCTCTGATAGTGGATGGAATGAGAACCGTTGCTCAGACTCAAATCAAAGAGAAGATACAGGGTATCATCTCTAGCAAGGCAATGGAAAATTGTAATTTTTGTTGATGCAGCTTGGACAACCAAAAAAGCTTGTATAGCAGGGATTGCATTCGAAAATAGAAGACGAAAAGCTTCGTGGAGTCAGAAGGTCCAAGCAGTCTCACCGAACCAAGCTAAATCCATGGCTGTTTTGGTGGCATAAAAAATAGCAATCAATCAAGAATGGAGGAGAATTGCCATTTTCTCTCATGCACAAATGGTTGTACATGCTGTAAATAGGATGGAAATCAAATTGGGACTCTAGTAATATTATTTTTGACCTACATGCTTTGAAAACTACATTTGATTTTTGGATGATTTCTTGGATCCCTAGAGATAAAAATAGTCTAACTCATTCTTTGTCACAGGCAGATCTCCTGCACAGGACACATGATACGTGTTTTTTTGTCCATTTCTACTGGCCCACAATGAATTAATCTACAAGCTTACCTAGGAAAAAAAAAACAGCAAATAAACAATGAACGATTTTAAGATGATGACACGACATGTTCGCTGACGTAAGAGTCTTTGGGCCATGATAAGAGAGTAGTAGAGTTTAGGGAGGAAACCGTAGAAGTTAAACCGAATTAACAAATTTGTCTGTAAAATCTATTTGCCTGTAGTTTTTATTTTCATTAATTATCTAAAACAAATAAATATTTATCACATAATATATAATAATTTTATTATGTGAATTTCCACGGTATTTGACATACATAAATTCAGCAGAACTCGGCTAATTCAATATCGGATGTGTGAAAAGTTGTCGGATCGTCCGAACCAACACATCTCCATCTCGCAAGTCGATTAAAGTAGAAAGATCCACATAGCTTGGTGCAAATACCATAAAATTATTAATAAGATATCGCCCAACTTTGTTAAGGAAATTTTGATTCCGCACCCTAAAGTTTGATTTTGGATCATGTTGCACCCTAAAGTTTGTTCTATCATAGTAGATACAACATTACAACACGTGCGGTAATTTCCTCCCTCAGGCAGAAGAAGGCTTCTGGAATTTTCCAAGATTTTCTAGGAGGAAAATAAATATTCAGCGTCGAGTAGGCGCGTAGGAATTTTGGTCCAAAGAGCCCGTTCCAATTGTACGACACGTAAAGACTTGTGGCCACCCAAAAAGGTTTTGTCCCCTTTTAAGGCACGCTTTTAGTATGTTATCTTGGTGTTGGAAAAGGCTGGGACGAAAATAATATAAAAATATTTTCATGGTTACAAATAAAAATTAAAAAGTTTACTGTACAAAGTCGTGTTACACGCAATGATATAAAATAATCGAATGAAATCAAACAATAAGAATTATAAATTGCACTGAACATCGAGGCTTGTGGTGTCAATCTTCCATAATACAACGATTCCATAAACTGGTATTAAAGGGTCGAATTAACTGTATTCCTCGTTTTCCCACGTGAGTTTCATGGACTTGACTCAATCATGAGCTTCACATTAATCCATTTTCATTTTAAATCCGTCTTAGCCAATCTCATTTAAATCTCTTATTAAGCCCACATTATTTTTCATTCCTTCCACTTTATGAGATTCAATTTTCCATTCACATGCCATTTTCCAACGAAGACCACCAAGCCGTCTCTCTATTTCTCGCCACGCAAGACTAGTAACAAGGGGCCGCTGTCGAGCTTTATAACTTGTGCTGACCCTCTGAAACTTAAATTAGATAGACATCAAGGCTAGCAAAGAGCAAGCGGCATAAAGCAGAGGGGATCGGCTATATATCCAGCCCCTAATGGGTCTGGGAAGAAGCCTACTATGAAATGGGCATGTCAAAGTGACATTATATTACAAGCTAATAGTTGTCCAGTGATATTTATGGGATTTATCGTGTTGTGGCGGGACTCCATCCGAAATATTGGCATGGGCTCTTCTAATACGGTGTCTATTCACTCTATGTGTATAAGCAGACGCTTGGTCAAGAGAATAATCGCTAGTGAATACGACCTAGCGGTGCCTTCGACTTGAGTGAGTTGGACGGACTAAGGGGAGAGCTGGTTGAGGGACCGATAGAGACTACTAGCTAGTGGTTGAGGAGTGGGGTCGGTCGGACAGCCCCAGCCGGCCAAGTGACCATACAATTATGACATTATCAAAACATGTTTCTCGACATAATTTCAATATCTCTCCTTTTAAATAAAATGTTAAGTCCGATTTTTGTAAATCGAGAAATTTTTATTTTTTAATGTGTCCATGTGGACGTGCTATTAAGTTGAGAGGGAATAAATCATAGATTTTCTTAAAGGAAGAATTGGACGGTTCATTTATTAATTGTTCCTAATCATATCCCACTTTGGTCTAATTAATATTCTATGCGTTTACAATGAGATAAACATGCTAATTAATATATATGTCATGGCCATGGTAATTAAAAAGGATTGCTACAAATATGGAAAGTAGATTGCCGACTCGGTGCAGTGGTGCCGTCCCTAACTTGGGACCAAGAAATTCTGAGTTCAATTTTTATCAGTGGGACTCTCTGTATCTCTTCTCTGTACACTTAAAAAAAAGGATCATCATAGTAAATGATAATAACGACAATAGTAATAAGATGCATTAAGGGATAATTCTGCCAAGGAGAAAGGAATAAAAAACTCTCAGTTAACGCACTTTCATGGCATCATCGGTGTAGCTTCTTCCATGTCTATCCATTCCTTTGTTCTTGAAAGGTTTCCCACCCGAAAAGAATGCTATTATATACATATACAGACACATACATACTAGTTGACAAGCCTACGCTCTGCCTCGGGAGAATTTAACTTATACAAATATTTCTGTATTAACAATTATTTTTAAAATATTTTCTTTCCTAAAAATTACATTCGAATAGGTAGTGATTGCATTCAACAACAATAGTTTCAATAGACAATGTATATTTTTAAAAATAAATAAATTATATAGACATTATAGAAGTTGGATTTTCGAGTCTATATTTAGTGTACAAATACATAACGAATTCGTTTTGTAAATCGCCGTTTAGATCTTGACACATAAAAGTTAATTCTCGAAAACTGTGAAAATTTTACACGTATTAAAATTTATAGGAGATTTATATAATGAACTCGTTATGTATTACACACGGAATATTTACTCCAGACTTTCTTACTTGCACTAGGGTACTCCCTTTTCTCATCCTACGGTGACATTCTATTTTAGTATAGGTATATATAGTGTTGTTAGCCGAGCCGGTTCATGAACCGACTGGGACGGGCCCGACCCGAACCGGGAAGCAAACGGTCCGGTCCAGTCCGGGTCTACAGTTCAGGCCCTAGTGACCCGGCCCGGAACCGTCACCCTGGCAGGCCGTTCACGGTCCGGTCCGGGCTGACCCGGCCAGAATTCTTCTCTTTTTTCTTTTTTAAAGTTTTTGAATTTTTAGGGTATTATTTAGGATTTTATGTACGATTTTAAAATAAAAATGAAAGATTTAATTGTTAGGATTTGAACTCAAGTCTATTACTTGAAAATCAATAATTTTAACCAATTGGATTAATCACATTTTGCTTATATTTAATATTATATAATTAATTAGATTACGGTATGTTTGATATTTATCATTTTCTAAAAAAATTGAATTATTTATTTTTAAATAAAATTAAAAAATATAGACATTTTGATTTAAAAAACCATTCGATGATGAATCGATCTTTTAGTTGAAAACTCTGATAGAAAATCGTAACATCAATCACGATCAAAAAATCAGAGAAAGACTTAAGAGAGTGGAGTAGAATTGATAGATAAGAGTAGAAGATTTGGGTGGATTAAATTGGTGAATATGTTACGTATTTATAGTATTTTAAATATGATATGAATTATATAATTATTTTTTTTTAAAAGGGATGTTGCAGACTTCAGTGGCGTGGGGCCCACAAGGCATGGATGGTTGGAGCGGGGCCCACGTAAGGCAATTTGTGGTGGGTGGCAGCGTGGGGCCCACGTGGGAGCAAATTGACCGTTGACTGCCCTTTTTAATATTTTCCCTTTTTTTTTTTTAATGTACTGGTCCGGGCCGGTTCCGGGCCAGTCACGGTTCCGGGTCGCAAACGGTCTGGTCCGGTTCCGATTCAACCGGTCATTTTTGCTGACCCAAACCGTAACCAGACCTCAACCCGTAGGGGCCGGGCTGGTTATGGTTCACCACTTGTCCGGTCCGGTTCACGGTTCATACGGGCCGGTTCCGAGCCTAACCAACCCGACTGACAACACTAGGTATATAGTTATATAGATATATATATATATATATATTAAGACATAAATTTACAAGGAGAGAATAATATTGAGAATTCTATATGTTCGTTAAATCTTACAAGCGAGTCCTAAATGTTTCAAAGTGGTAAATTAAATCCAATATATTGTCCGTATTATAACATCGAGTTCTTTCCATCATTTATCACTACTTTAAGCTGAAGTGTGCAAGCGAGCATCATATAAAACTTTATTTATCAATTTGAAATATTTGGAGTTCACTTGTACGATTCGATAAATATATAGGATTCCCGATATTCTTATCTCAATTTAAAAGAAATAAAATAAATAAAGAATAAAATGAGTATTAATGATAAGAATTGAATTTAGAACACTAAGTTCTCAATTAAAAAGCAAAATCATTCTAATCTTTTTTCTATCATTTGCCTCCTCCATAAATTAATAAAAAAAAAGGACAAAATCATTACGTCAAGTACACGAAGAACTGATGAGAAAATTGCAATTTCACCCCCAAAACTCGTATATCTGTATTTCTTAACATTATAAGTTGAAAAAAAGGACAAAATCATTACACCAAGTACTCAAAGAATATGATTAAACTCGTATACTTGTATTTCTTAACATTATAAGTTGCACGATTAAGGATGAAGTGGTTTGATATTTCGATACATTTTATCGACACTATAAAAAATAAAAATATTCCTAACTCCATCGTCACTGATCTAAGCAAAAACCGTGTCAAAACACCATCCAGCATTATAACAATCAACTAACCCACCGGATGGTATATTATACAATTTAGGGCCCTCTATTAATCCCCAAATATCGGCTATTTCATTATGAAGATAAGTGGACCTGGACTCCGAGCCCTTCAGGTGAGCATTCAGTTAAAAGCTTTTATTATGTAGATCAGGACTTTAGATTTCAAAAAGGAAAAGAAAAATTTTGGAATAATCTCTGGAAGCAAAAATTTCATGATAGACTGAAACTCCATCTATGGAGAATAGCTGCCAATGCCCTCGCATGGCTGCATAACAGTGGGACAACTTGCCCACTATGCCAGAGCGGTCCAGATGAATTTGCACACCTATTCGGGGAGTGCACCTGTTCGAGGATTGCATGGAGAGAGTCCTTTTAGAAAATTTGGCATATCCCACAAGCTTCTGACAATCTAACTCCTAGTGAACTAGTAGATTTCAATTGTAATCCAATGTTTTTTAATAAAGATAGTTTAGAAAAAGCTAATTTGACATTATTTGGAGCGATACTTTGTTATGAATTGTGGAAGGAACGAACTTCTGCCTTATTTTCCAAGTGTGAAACTAATCTGTTCTCCTTTTTAGAAAAGATTTCAAGAGCTTTCAGGGAGTATGATGGCTGTCAATTCTTGGAAAGTCATGGGGATGAGCAGCCTCAAAAGTTGATGCTATGTGAGACAACATTGTGTAATAATCACAAAGAAGACTTTCATGGAATAGTCATTTACTCAGATGCTGCTTGGAAAAAGGGAAAAGCTTGTCTTGCTTGATTTGCCAAAGAAGGAGGAGACATTATATTATCCTGGAACTACAATTGCACAACAATTTCAGCAACACAAGCTGAAGCAAGAGCCATCCTCCTTGCATCAAAAATTGCTATTTCAAAGTGTTGGTCACAAGTTAAATTTTTCACTGACTCACAATTGGTAGCTCATTCTGTAAACAGACTTCAGAAAGCCCCGTGGGAGTGTAGAAGTATAATCCATGATTTTTGGAAGTTATCATCTTCCTTTGTACGGTGGAATTGTAATTGGATAAATAGACGAAATAATTTAATTGCTCATAAATTATGTAAGTTAGGTTATGATTTAAACAGGTCTGAGCTAGTGTTTGTGAGGATTTTCCAGTTGTGTCTGATCCTATACCTTTGTAGATTGATTATGTTCATGTAAGTATGTTTATTTATCAAAAAAAAAATATCGGCTATTTCATTACTATTATGAGGACAAGGTCTTATCTAAGGATGGATTTAAGGGGGTTGCGGAGTGCGATCTCCCCCGTGAAATTAAAAAAACCTATAAAAATTTATACAAAATTTATTTATTTTATCCATATTTTTATTAAATTACATTATCTCGTCTCCTTAAAATTTAACATTTTTCTCCATTTATCAAAATTAGAATACCATAACACTTTTTACGTACAAAGTTAACATTATTTTACCTTAGTTTTCTGATTTA
The DNA here is from genome assembly GCA_037672795.1 of Lagerstroemia speciosa. NCBI lineage: Eukaryota > Viridiplantae > Streptophyta > Magnoliopsida > Myrtales > Lythraceae > Lagerstroemia > Lagerstroemia speciosa. Next base: position 8,954,996 of record CM075303.1, on the reverse strand, counting down.
ATTTTGCTTTACATGCAATTCCTTAGGTTTTTATTATATTTGAGTAGTTTTTGGTCAGTTTTAGATAAGTATTGCTAAATTTTAAATCTCTAAGCTTTCTGCTTTTTTTTTTATAGGTGATTCTTGATTAAAAAAATAGAAATTTTGAATCAAAAGAAAGCTTACCGAGTCAAAAGTGAAAAACTCTAACCACACGTTTGATAGCATGTAATTAGAATTTCGTTTACATATCAATTACCTATAAAATTCGAATTACGTAGTTTGATAACTATTTTATATAGAATTGTAATTATATATGTAATAAAAAATTACGGATCAATCATGCACCGTCTTTCTCTATCGAGCTATCCGTAATAGTGATAAAGCACCGATGAATGATCGAGAAATTAAGTTAAATTACATAAATACCCTTTTATGACTTCTTGTTTATGATTCATTTTTCTTTTCTCATTGACAGGGCTCTTACTTTTTTTTATAACACACTTCCTCTCTTAATATTCTCATACCCATTTTTTAATAAGAAGAAGTTTTAAATATTATATTTTATTATTTTTATCAACTAATATTTTTTCAATTAAAAAATAATTATACCTTCGTGCTTATGAGTTGCTCTTATCATTGAAAAATAATTATATTTTTAAAGATTAAATTATTAAATAATAAATTAATACCTCGTAATAAATCAAAAGATACATAATAATTTACAATGAAAAATTTTATTCATTCCTTTATTAGTACAGAATAAAGGATAATCTAGTAATTTTCTTTTACCTTCTATCAATTACTAATCAATACATATATCCAATTCCACGTTACCAAATAAAGATATTGTTTAATTTAATTCTACCTAAATTCTCTTTACTCATCTATTTGATTTATCACCAATTCATTATTTATTCAGTTCATCACTACCAAAGATACTATAAATAAATCGTGAATCAGAGCTAAAACAAACTGTTCAAAGAAAGCCGGAGCAATTAGAACACGTTTTCTCCGAGTGAATTGCAATAAGACTGCCAACGCTGTCTCACTTATGAGATTCAATGGATCCTAACGTAGTGGGACCCGAAACGGTGGGGAAAAAAAAAACGAAAATGTCTGGTTAGAAATTACGAGAGGACATTGGATTGGACGGCAATATTTTGAGGAATTATTGCCTAGGACAATTTTGGAAAATAACGTATCCCAATCAAATTCATATTTGACCTAAGTCCTTTAGGGTCGACTCCAGTTTTCAGTTTCAATTTTAATTATTTAAATTATATTTAATAGTTAAAAAGATGATTTGACATTTTAATAATTTAATTAAAAAATCTACAAATAGGAGGAAAACCTTAACATAAAAAGAAATGTTCAAGATCGGCTACTGAAAGTAATTAATTATTTTCAGTAGATAGATAAGAATTAATTATTAATTTAATTAAACATCAAATAAAGGTTATTGACGGTCGCTGGTCTCGAAATAAATAGATATTTCGGTAATTAATTATTAATGATAAAATATTATTTTATAAGAATTAATTGTTAATTTATATATAGTGATTAGATATTGTTGTTAATTAATTACATATTATATTCACTTACTAATTTATTTAAGCAATTAAATTAATTAAATAATCAATTATTATAATTACTTGTTAATTATCAATTAAATTTTATCTGAATTACGATTAGCAATATTATATGATTAAAAATATTTACGTAGTACAATGCATGACTAAAAAACATAAAATTCGTATTATTATTGTTATATTTTCCCTTGTGCCTACATGATATTAAACTATTAGATGGTGACGGTGCCCAATTTTCTTATATATCAAACTTCTTTTTATTATTTATTTTATATGAGATTCTATTTCTCAACATCTACCCTCACGTGATAGCATGTGGGATGTGTATTTAAACACTCCCTTCAATAACAGAACTCGAGAAGGACATTTTTCATTCGGTCTCGGGCGAGGCCAGCAAATTATCACGAGGTTGGTTTTCTCTTCTGTCCTCGGTACGTACGACTTATTTTTTTTACAATTGTCATGAATAACAAATAAAATATATAATTAAAAAAATTAAAGAGAAGTTAACGATAGTTACAGTTTTAAAAGTGATTTTACCATTTCACTCGTTTATCATTGTTACTGATTTATTTACGGAAGGCATTTTTAGAGTTTTAATAGTGAGACGAACTATTTTTATCATCGTATGTAATAATAGATAATAGAACATCTGTAGCACACTGTTTCCTAGATAACACTAGGTTTGTGCTTATGTAGGAGGGATTTTAATTGACGAATTCTCGGGTTCCCTTTTAACCCCTGACAATTCCAAGCGAGAGGGAATGATAAGGCCCGCTACCCCAGCTATTTGGACTTGTTTGGAATCAATTGTCTACATTGCTTCCTCGATAAAATATTCCTCCTTTTCTTTTATTCTTTATTCTGAGGTAACTCGAGTAAGTAATTCCCAACTCCTCCGGATTCAACTTGCATTTTCATCTTTTGAAGGAAGGCTTCCAAAACAGGGGAGCTGTTCTAGAACTTTTCTAGGCTTTCCTCACACTTTTTTTTTTGTACTGAGTAATGCTAGCCCAAGGCTATCCAGCAGGGGCTCTTCCATAGTCCCTCCATGTGATTTGATCCTTGCGAATGGACTGTGACAGGTCTAGAGCACTAGCCTTGATCAGAGTTCAGGCCCAATATTTTCCTGCCTCCTTCCTTTTGGATCCATGCACTTTTTTTTCTTTGTAACGGTAACTTGCCCTCTGACAGTACTATCTCCCTCCTCTATCTCGAGCTTGTTTAATTTCCCAGTACTATTCTTTTCAAAGATGTCCTCCTCATGCACCTCCTTGATTTTTCTTTCAATAATTAATGCCTTGAGTTTCTCGCGTACACAGCAGAATATTTTAAAATTTCCTTCCTCCGGAGTTGTGCAGCGTTGATCCTCCTGCTCTTTTTCTTGACATTCTTCTTCTTTGTTTTCCTTATTCCTCGTACTCTTTTGCTTTCCTTTTGCATTTTTGCTGAAGGCTTTTGAATTTGGGGGAGACTTCATCTTTGGAGCTGGAATATCCTCCTTCTCATCATACTTAGTCCAAGGGCCATACAAGTCAGGACCTATCAATTCTTCAAAAGGAGCAAACACCCCTATCATAGCCAATAAGATCACAATCATAACAAAAAGTAGAAAATCCTATTTTTCCTTCTAAGCTGAAACCCTAGGCATAAAGGATTCGAAACATTCACCTCAACCAATGTCTTTGGAATGGAAGAACAAGGGCCATACAAGTTAGGATCTATCGATTCATCAAAGGAGCAAACACCCCTATCATGGCCAATAAGTAGAAAATCCCTATTTGAAGAAGAAGAAGAAGAAGAAGAAAAGGAAGAGGAAGAGGAAGAGCTCGAACTAAGGGAGGAAATGGGCTCTAACTTAGAGAGGATTTTCTCTCTTTATAGCTCCAACTAAGGGAGGAAATGGGGAGCTCCAACCAAGGGACGAAATGGGCTCTAATTTAGAGAGGATTTTCTCTCTCTAAATGTTTAGAGAGAGTGAAACTGTTGTCCCCTGCAACATTGTTAGGCACGCTTATTATGTTATATTGGTGTTGGAAAATATTGTTACTGAAATAATATAAAAATAATTTCGAATGAACACAATTAAATATGAAAATTGAAAATTTCATGAGCCAAAGTAATGTTACACACAATAATATAAAATAATGTAATGAAATCAAAGTGGAAAGATTATAAATTACATTGAATATTAGGGACAGTGGCAATCATAATATCTTCAAAACTAATTCGTCCTTGTTTCGATTGTGTTAAGGAAGTTTGAATTTAGTTTTTCAGGATACAATGATTCCTTAAATCGGCATTAAAAGGGACGAACCAACTAGTAAATTTACCAAGGAAGCTTTATTAAGGAAATTTGATTCCACACTCTAAAGGGCATGAGTTGTGTAACATAGTTTTGATTCTGCACTCTAAAGGACACGAAATAATTCATAGAACTCGACTTATAATTCAACATCGGGCATGTGAAAAGTTGTCGGATTGTTCGAACCAACACATATGCGTCTCACAAACACAACTTCTATTTTAGTAAAAAGATCGACATAGCTAGGTAGAAATATCATAAAATTTGACTTCGCACCCTAAAGTTTGATTTTTGATCATTTTTTGCACCCTTAAAGTTTGTTCTATCACAGTATATACACCATTACTGCAAGTGCTAATTTCCTCCCTCGTGCAGAAGAAGGCTGCTGCGATTTCCAAGATTTTCTAGGAGGAAAATAAATATTCAGCGTCAGGTAGGCACGTAGGAATTTTGGTGCAAAGACACTCCTTTACATAATTCTGATAAATTGTACGACACATAAAAGACAACGACAGGTGAGAGCTCCCAGTGAGTGGGTGAGGAGCATCTGGACTTCCGTCGCCGCCGCAAACTGTTGTCCCATGTAACATTGTCGGGCGCACTTTTATTATGTTATATTGGTATTGGAAAAGAGTTTTCATAGGGAAAAATAGTATTATTCCTCTCTATCTTCTCAAGATTAGTATCAGCTTATAAATATTTTAAAAAATAATATCACACTATCATAAAAGATCATATTACCCTTTATTTAAAAAATTTTCAAAATCCTCTTTTTCTCCCACTACAAGAAAATTGCCAAATACCGACGGATAAACCGTCGGACAAAATCCATCGGAAATACCGATGGATATTACCGACAGAATCCAATCCATAGGCATTTCCGACGGATTTCCGATGGATTATCCGTCGGGAACATCAACGAGGCTTACCGATGGATTTACCAACGGATTAGTCCGTCAGTAAATCCGTCGTTATATCATGGCGGGAAGAGCGCGGGAGTTTGCCGACGGATTATTCCGTCAGTAAATCCGTAGGCAATTACCGACGGATTGTATTCCGTAGGTAAATCCGTCGGTATGTTATAGTGCGAATGGAGCGGGTGATTTACCGACGGCCGAATCCGTCGGTGAATCTATGGAGACGGTGTTCATGTTTTTTCCGACGGATATTCCGTCGGTATTTGAATTTTATTGGCGGGATTTTTTCACACTCTTTCGTAGGCGAATCAATTTTCCAACGGATTACCGATGGAAATATCCATCGGTAATCCGTCGGAAAATTGCTTATATATATCCCGAGCCCGGCCTCTCCTCTCCCATTTCCTTTGGTGATTTCTCTCCCGAGCACAATCCACCAAGTTTGAGCAGCGAGCCACAGAGTCCGAGCCTCGATGCCAGAGCCTCGAGCCCCGACGCCCAAGTCCATTCACCGAGCAACCCGGCCTCGAGCTCCACCGAGCCCGAGCCTCGACCTCCAGCAAGTCCAACCCCGGCCTCCAGCAAGTCCCAGCCCCAGCCTCCAAAGAGCGCCACCGAGCCACGGCCAACCCCGCCGATCCGCCAGCTGTCACCCGAAGCCCGGCCAAACCCGTGAAGAGCCAACTTGAGCGCTCACCAAGTGCTACCTCAAGCCCCGAGCAAACCCACCGAGGCCACTGACTGCCACTGCCAGCCTCTCGAGCCCAAGCCTCGCCGCCGCCGACCTCCCCGAAATGTTATTTGTATTGTTTTTTTTCAGGATAAAAATTGTAAATATTTCTAATTAATAAAATTTATTTTCTTGATTGGCTCAATATTTTATACTAATGATATTTTATTAATTTATATGATTGATAAATTTAACATATAAATAGTTACAAAATAAAATATATCAATATTTGTAACATGCATCACCGGAATTTTCCGACGGATAATCCGTCGGAAATCCGTCGCGAGCGACAAGCCGTCGGTAATTATCTATGAATATATTGTCGTCAGTTCCGACGGATTACCGATGGATTATCCATCGGTAAATCCGTCGGGAGAGTGATTTACCGACGGATTCCCGTCGATATTAAATTTGTCGGTAATCCCGACAAGGGAAAACGCGACGGCATGTATCCGTCGGTAATCCGTCAGTAAATCCGTCGGGAAAGCCGTTTACCGATGGATTCCCGACGGATTACCGACGGATCCGTCCGTCGGTAAATACCAGTTTTCTTGTAGTGTCCTTTTCTCCATCTATCCGTTTCTCTTCCATGGCAGAACCTCATGGGGCAACGACCTGCGGCGGCGACCGGGGGCATCGCGCTCCGGGAGATGGGGCACCGGGCACAGGGAAAAAGGGCGCCAGGAGTCGGGGGCGCCGGGAGACAAGGGAGTTGGGGGGCGCTGGGCATCGGGCTGTAGTCCGACGGGAAGAAGGAAGAAGAAAGAAGAAAGAGAGGAAGAAGAGGCAGCGGGAGTGGGCTAGAGAAGAAGAGAAGGGGGCTAGGAGAGAGAGATTAGGGTTGAAATGAAGAGGGAATTTGAGGAATTATTAAAAACTTGGTAAAAGAAGTATATATATTAGTGCTAGTTTTGAAAAGTGATATAAAGTGGTGTTAGTTATAAAACTCATTTTTTATTGATGCTAAAAAAATTTTCACCTCTTGAAAAGTACTGTTACCGAAATAATATAAGAATAATCTATGATAGTCATAGTTATAAATAAAAATTAAAAATATTACGGCACAAAGACGTGTTGGCACACAATACTATAAAAATAGTCGAATTAAATTAAAGTACAATAATCATAAATTTTATTGAATGATGAGACTTGTGGCAATTAGAATATCCTTAAAAAATGATTCGTTCGCATTTCGGTTGTGCTGAGGAAATTTGGACATCAGTCTGGAATGAATCGGCTTGTAAATTTACAGAGGAAGCTTTGTTAAGGAAATTTTGATTACGCACCCTAAGGGGCATGGGTTGTATAATATGGTCTAGAAGCTTTCTTTACATAATAGCACTCTTCTCATATAAATGACAGTATCTTTCCATCCCTTATCTGCGTGGGATTGAGTTTTTCTCATTCGCCCATGCGGGTTTCATGGGCAGACTCAATTATGAGTCTTACATTGATCTATTTTCATTTTGAATCCATCTTAGCCAATCTCATATGAATCTCTTATGAAGCCGATGTTACTTTTCCTTCCATTTTACAAGACCCGCTTTTTCATTCATATGTCATTTTCCTACAAAGACCACCAAGTGGTCTCTCTATTTTTCTAGCCACATAAGGCCTGTAACAACGGCCATTCTCGGACTTAATGACTCGGGTTGACCCTCCGATATTTAAGTTAGATAGACCTCATGGATAGGAGAGAGCAAGCAACATATAGTAGAGGAGATCGGCTATATCTGGCCCCTAATGGGTCTAGAGACAGACTTCTACGTGATGGGTATATTAAAGCGACAAATATCACACGCTAATTGTTGTGTGGGGGTATTTATGGGTTTGTCATGCCATGGCAGGACCCTATCAAAAATATGGGCGTGGACTCCTCTGATATGGTGTCTATTTACTTTATGTATGGGCGTAGGCCCGGTTGAGGGAATAATCGATCGCTAGTGAATCCAACCTAGGAGATAGCAGTGTGTTTGATTTGAGTGAGTTGGACGGACTAACAAGAGAGCCAATCGAGGGACTGATTGAGACTGATAGCCTGTTCGGTTAAGGAGTAGGGTCACAATCCATGGCCGGGTCCATATCACATGGAATGAATTAAGCCTTCATGGCAACAGATGTACGGGCTCTTATGGTGAAATTAAGTGCCATTTTCCACTAATTAGTGGGTCCAAATTGCAGTAGACAATATAGACATGGTAATTTAGCCGTGACCCTGAATGAAATACATCGGACCCGCACCGCCCCCGCAGCCACATTTGATAACCGGTCCATCTTCCCAACCTTGTAAAAATTCAAAGTTGGCCACCGAGCTAAATAGGTTTTCATTAGCCGTACGAGCCCATATACAGACATACATACATATATATATATATACACATCCAAAGAATTATGATATTATCGATACATCTTGGTCAACATAATTCCAATCCACATGCATGCACGAGGGAGTCTTCTGTGCAACGAACATATCGCATTATAGTGTTTATATAGTATCACAAATTACTAATAAAATTTACTTATTTTAAAATATTTTTATATAAATTAAAAATTAAAAAAATAACTCTAAAAATAACTAAATTTTATCAATTTCTAATGCCATGTAAGAACTAACACCTACCTGACATATATGTTATGTACAAGATCTTGTCACATGGATGCGTGCATGGGAACTTAACCGGAAGAAAAAACGATTGTCACGCCATGCACGGTATGGTTAGGGTCCTACGATCCTGTCCGTCTTCTTATGCCATTGGCAACGAGCACGTCAATATCACTGCATGCCCACTCATCAAATGTATCCACCCGTACATCAATTCATTTGAACACATTTATAACAACATGGTTTGCATTTGATATTTGTGGCTGGGAATCGTTCCACCTGTAAACATATGCATTTCCAAATATCTAGCAACTATATGTATGCATGTATGTATGTAGCCGGGAGGTGCAAAACTGTGGTTCACCAAACATTTAGGCTGGGAGGTGGAGCCGGAAGTGCCCACCCCTGTCCACTCTTTCTTTTTAGGATGCCGGACCATTTCCGTCAATGGGTCAAACCCATTTGTAGAGATGTGGGTCGGCCTGCCCTTTGGTTTTTTTTACCCCTCCCAACAACTGTGGAACTTGGAACGACGAAAATCAAAGTTATTTTTTTACTACCTGCATATAGTCAAAAAATCTAGTAAATTGTGATTAGTTTAAATTTTAAACGAGTCGGTTTAATAAATGTAAATTTCTTCTGTTCATAGCTTGTCTTGCTTGCTTTCTTCTTCTTAACACTGAATCCAATACCTTGTAAAGGAAAAAATGGTACAAGATCATGTAAATCAACCCAATATTATTTACAATCGGAAAAACCTGGCCAAAATGGAAAATTTCTCATGTCAACTAACTTTAAAAAAATGACATATATTTTTAGATATTAAATATTATTAATAAATAAAAAATATGATGTAATACTTTTTATTAATACATTAAATAAACATCAACCCTTTTTAAAGATGATGATGTGGGTATGTCAGATGATTTAAGAGTCTTTCGGTCAGGATGAGAGAGAAGTGGAGTTTAGGACGAAGTCGAAGAAGTTAGACCGAGTTAACAAATTTGTCCATAAAATCTTTTTATCTCTAGGTTTATTTTTCATCAATTATGTAATACTAATAAAGATTCAGCATGTAATATAAAAAATTTTATTATGTAAGTTCTCCGGTATTTGATATAGAAAAATTCCATAGAACTCGACTTGTAATTCAACATCGGACAAGTGAAAAGTTGTCGGATTGTCCGAACCAACACATCTTCGTCTCACAAACACCAATTCAATTTTAGCAAAAAGATCGACATAGCTAGGTAGAAATATTATAAAATTAGACTTCACACCCTAAAGTTTGATTTTGGATTATTTTGGACCCTAAAATTTGTTCTGTCATAGGTACATACCCCATTCCTACGTGTGCGAAATTTCCTCCCTCAGGCAGGATGCTTCTGCAGTTTCCTGAGATTTTCTAGGAGGAAATAAAATATTCGGTGTCGAGTAGGCATGTAGGAATTTTGGTCCAAAGATCCTTTCAATAATTGTGATAAGTGCACGACACATAAGAGACAACCACAGCTTGGGCTCCCCGCGAGTGAGGACCATCTGGTGCCCACTGAATCTTGTTGTCCTATGTAACATTGTCGGGCACACTTTTATTATGAGAAAATAATACTATAAGTCTTATATATTTATCGATTATTATAAGCGAGTTTTAAACATTTTAAAGTGTTAAATCAAGTTTTATATGTTATCCATGTTACAATATCGAGTCATTTTCGTTACCTACCGTTATTTTAAGCTGATTGTGTCAGCGCCACATTAGTTTAAAGTAACGGTAGGTAACAGAAAGAGCTGGGTGTTGTAACGTGGACAATATATAAAATTAATTTTATCACTTTAAAATATTTAGGACTCACTTAAAAGAATTGACAAATGTATATGATTTCCAGTATTTTTCTTTTCTTTTATTATGTTATATTGTTGTCAGAAAATACTGTTACCAAAATAATATAAAAACAATCTATGATAGTCGCAATTATAAATAAAAATTGGGAATTTTACGTCACAAAGTCATGTTGGCACGCAATACGTTTATTTAACATACAAGACACACTTAGACTCAATCCAAACACAAATGCATAATGTATTATGTCTATACTACATTATCCTCTCGTCTCGGGAATTGACGGCTTGATATGGCTATGGATAAAGATGTAGAAGCAGGCGGGGTTGTGCACGTGCAATCAATGGATCAGCTAGGCATAGCTCATCTTCTGCTTCCTTGAGGCTGATATTCGACAACTCTGGTGGCTTCGTCCATGAAAACCCTTGGATCATCCTGGCTAGCGGCATCACCGTCATAGCAGTCCCGAGAGTCGCAGCTACACAACCTCGCCGACCCGTGCTGAAGGATATAAACCTCAGGTCGTGCTCGGTTAGCACGACCGCTTCGGTGGAGCCCTGTTGCTGGTGCTCATTTCCATGACCGCAACCGTTCTGTAGGTGCCTCTCAGGCTTGAACTTCAAGGGCTCGTCCCAGACCTTAGGGTTCCTGCCCAGTCCCATCCGGCTCAGGAAAACATGACTCCCCTTTGGGATATGGTAGCCAGCCACGACCGTATCGGACAGGGACACGTGCGGGACATTGAGGGGTGTGTATGGGTGGAGCCTAAAGGCTTCCCTGGCGCATGCCTTGATGTAGTTAAGGTTGGGGATGTCTTGTTCTTGGACCAGCCTGTCTTTCCCCACAACCCTGTCAAGTTCTTCCACAGCTTTGTCGAGGATCTCAGGGTTGCTGAGCATCTCCGCCACGACCCATTCCACCGCATTTGCTGGATTATCCACCGCCGCAACCATGATCTCCTGCAGGTAAATTATGTATGAGTCCTCAATATTTTCAAACAATTACTATGTGCCGGTTATATACTGGCACATCTACAGGGGTCTTTTTAGTTAGCTATTGATTATGAAAATAGAATAATTAGTTGGTTTAAATTATTAACCATCGTTCTTACTGTATATTGTCTTACCCAGGTCTGTGCTGTGATCTCTTCTACTGTAAGTAATGGCTTCTCGTCCGAGCTCTTGAGTGAAAACAGAACATCGAGCAAGTCCTGAGGTGCCATCCTACTCAACTGATCTTCGTCCCGGAACTCAGGGCCATCATTCTTCCTCCATTTTTGCATCCTCTCGTTTATTATTGGATCATGATATTTAACAATGGTATTTTTAGCCTCAACAGTAATCTTTTGATGTCCATCTAAATCGAGCCCCTCCAAGTAAGGCAAATAATCAGATATACAGAAGGCGTGGATGTACTTTAGTGTTGTGAAGAGAGCATCCATATGCTCTTCCTCCATGAAGGTTGGAGCTCCGTCATCACTTATCTTGTTGGCAAAGTATCTCCGGTCGAACATCAGTCTCCTGATCACGTTCCCCGTGTAGTGCCGGCACGCAGTTCTCACGTTCACTCTCCCATTCTCTTTGCTCTGATTGTAAATGTACCTAAACAGAAATAAAGTTGGCTTAGTTAGTGGCCAAGAAACTGAATAAAAGGAGATCCATTTGCGGTGACATATAAGCTTGAGATATAGTGGAAAACATTGTTGGTTGTTACTTGGACTAAAACTTAATGGAAAATTTGAATAACCAGTGGTCTGTTTGTTGGCATGAACCTGCATGCATTTCACGTCCGTTATATCAATTCATCGTTTCATGCGTGGGATCAATAATAGTCGACGTCTTTCATTACAGTTCGTGTACCTGACCAGATTATCGGCTTCCTCGACTCTCTTGTCATGGAGCCACTGGTGCCTCGCCGGAGAAACGATCTCCGAGGTCAACACCTTCCTCATTTTCTTCCAAGTCTCTCCATACGGTGCCAAAATGGCCGTTTTGTGCCCGCCAGTGAGGATGTGAGTGACCGGGGTTAATGCCCTATCAGCGAATACTGCATCCTGCTCCTTGAGGAATTCGCGGGCGATCTTAGGGCACGTGACCAAGATCAGGTGCACGCTCCCAAGGCGGAAGCATGCGATGTCGGTGTCCATCTCCTTCATCACACGATGGATCCACCTGAATGCTGGTTTGTGGCGTAGCATCTCGGGGATGCATCCGACCACCGGCCATGGGGTAGGCCCTGGGGGGAGCCGCTTCGAGTCTTGCTTGGAGAACAAGCGGTTAACCCTCCGACGGAGGAGTTTTGTTATGTGAAAGACAAGGAAAGTCAGGAAGAGGAGCGAAGCTTCAACAATGAAAGCCATTGTTTATGAGATTAGGGTTTAGAGATTAAAGGATTGCACTTATGATGGAAATCAGGCTCTAGGCTGGGGCGATATATATAGGCCACTCGGCATGCATGCACGGGAGAGTCTTCTGTGTACCGACTGAGTAAATTATATGACACTATTTACGTTATATAACAAATTTTAATAAAATTTATCAATTAAAAAATTTATAAAAAACCTAAAGATTAAAGAACGACCTTAAAAATAATATAATTTTATCGATTTTTGATAAAGCATTGACACGCATGTGATAGGACTGTTATGTGGAAGACGTGGACATTAAAGGAGAAAAAACGATTATCAAGCAGTGCTCGGAATGGTAGGGCGTCCCACAACCATTCCGACTGCTCCTGCAAATGGTAACAAGCTCTGTAACCCGTCAATATCACATACCCACCTTCATGTATCCACCGTAAATTCATCTTGACATGTTTAAAACAAATGGCTTGCATTTGATACATGTGGCTGGGAATTGTTCCACCTATAATTATATTTATATATATATATATATATATATAAACGAGGTTAAACAAACAATTAGGCAGGGAAGGTGGTGCTTAAAGCAGGGATGAATTTGGGGGCATGGGAGCGATCGCTCCTCCTCATATTGGAAAACTCTATGAGATTCTATATAAAATTTACTTGATTTTATTCAATTTTTATTAAACTACATATAGTTCGCCCCATAAATTCTTCACTTCACTTTCCTATAAAATTTCGCACCCCTAGTAAGTTTTCTAGATCCATCTCTGACCGATACAGGATATCGAATCACTTCTGTCAATTTGTCAAACCCATTTGAAGAGATATCTTTCTTTTTTTTTTCTTAACTCAACACCTTGCCTTGTGTAAATGGAAAAATCGCATAAAACTATTTAAATCAATCCATATTGATCAAATGAAGCTATTATTTATAGAGGAAAAAACCAGCCAAAATAGGAGTTTCTCATGTTAACTAATGTTAAAGGTCATATAGTAAATTTGATTAATGATTTTTTGATATATTAATAAAAGAATATTATATTATTTTTAAATATTAAATAATTATTAATAAATAAAAAATACGAGGTAATACCTTTTATTAACACGGCAAATAAACAATGACCGATTTTGACCTGATGATATGACGCGCTGGCTGACGTAAGAGTCTTTGGGTCATGATGAGAGAGAAGTAGAGTTTAGGGAGGAAACCGTAGAAGTTAAACCGAATTAACAAATTTGTCCGTAAAATCTATTTGTCTGTAGTTTTTATTTTCATTGATTATCTAAAATAAATAAATATTTAGCACATAATATATAATAATTTTATTTTATGAATGTCCCTGGTATTTGACATGCATAAATTCAATGGAACTCGGCTAATTCAATATCGGACATGTGAAAAGTTGTTGGATAGTCCGAACCAACACATCTCCATCTCGCAAGTCCGATTAAAGTAGAGAGATCCACGTACAGTTCCGGTTCGAAACTACGGTTCCGAACCGACCGGTTTCATTTTTATTTAATTTAATTTAATTTAATTTAATTTAATAACGAGTTCGTTATATAAATCACAGTTAAATTCTTGATACGTGTAAAATTTTTACAATTATTAATAATTAACTCTATGAATATTAAGATTAAAATAGTAATTTATATAACAAACTTATTTATATTTTATGTCATATAATAATTATTTAATCTAGATTAAAAAAAGAAGCAAATCTATAATTAGCGGGACGGTTGGGGGGGCCTTGGTGGGGCCCGGGGGAATTTATATTCAAAATTTTTTTTAAAAAGATCTTTCCCAACGGTTCCGGATTCTGGGACCACCGGAACCGGCCTTGAACTTTAGGTCTCAGGTTCAAGGACGGTTCTGAACCGGTTCATTTTTTAACCAATTTCTGTCAGATTTTAACTGGATCGGTTGCGGGCCTAGACCAACCCGTGGCCAGCACTAGGTCAACGTTGAGCAGGCGCGTAGGAATTTTGGTCCAAAGACTCGTTTCTATAATTATGATAAATCATACGACACGTAAAGACTTGTGGCCACTCAAAAAGAAGTTGTCCCCTGTAACTTTTTCAGGCACACTTGTTTTTTTTTTTTTTATCAAGGAGGCACACTTGTTATTAAGTTATATTTGGTGTTGGAAAAGGCTGGTACGAAAATAATATAAAAATACCAAGAGGGGTTGGGCCGAGTGGTAAGCAGCTCGGTGTCGCTTAAGGAGGTCTCGGGTTCGAGACCTCACGTACGCAGACACCCCTCTTGGGAGCCTCACCCGCCATTGCCAGGCGTGCGACCCGGGGCGACCAACGGATTAGTCAAGTATGGTTGGCTGAAAGATGTCATCTCACCGCTGGTGGGGCCTGCTTGGATACCGTGGCTGGCGACAAAAAAAAAAGAAAATAATATAAAAATAATTGATGATAACAGATATATTAAAAAAATAAAAATTTCACTGTACAAAGTCGTGTGTTACCCAGTGATGTAAAGTAATCAAATGAAATCAAACAATAAAAATTACAAATTGCACTGATCATCAATGCTTATCTCCCATAATACAATGATTCCATAAACTGAAATTAAATGGTCGAATTGTAAATGGCACAAGTCGGGTAGTCTGTTAAAGGCATTCTTCTCTTACAAACTAGTCCGTTTTTCCATCACTTATCCATGTGGGATTCACTGGATTCCTCGTTCTCCCACGTGAGTTTCGTGGACTTAACTCAACTATGAGCTTCACATTAATCCATTTCCATTTTAAATCCATCTTTGCCAATCTCATAATTAAGCCCATATTATTTTTCCTTCCTTCCACTTTATGAGATTCAATTTCCCATTCACATGTCATTTTTCAACAAAGACCACCAACTGGTCTCTCTATTTCTCGCCACGCAAGACCAGTAACAAAGGCCATTGTCGAACCTTATAACTTGGGTCCGGGAAGAAGCCTTCTACGGCGTTATATTCATCAAGTATATGACTAAGAACTGAATTTACAATAAATATTAAATAATGCTATGGCTCACCGCATTTAATAGCTGTAAATATAATCTAAAATAATTTTAATTGGCTAAAACCATTAAAGATGCTTTAATATTTCGTGTTTGTGACTTGGTTTATAAATTAAATTTATTAAATATCCACAGACAGTTTACCTGCTTATCCTATGTATTTATGATCAACAATGTCTCATTAATCTCAAGAAACAAATTATTTACCCAGTATATATTATACTAATTATTTGTCAATGTTCATGCTTTAATAGTACACCCATTCTTTATTCTTTTGCATTTTATCATAAAATCTTTATAATAAATTTGCTAAAAACTTTAATTTTCACAATTCTCATGATCCTGAAGATTGGTTCGTCATTCGATTATTCAATGTCAAGCACCAATTCCACAATCCTTTTGCAATTAAATGAATATGAAGAAAATAAATTATAAATAATTGCTTTAGTATTGCTACCACTTCCCAATTTTTTTATCGATATAATCATGACTTCTGAAATAATTTCAATAAAATAATATTGTGTTTATCAAACCTATCTTAAATATTCTATTTTCTCATTCTTATATTCATCAAATGAATGGAGAGCAAAATCGCTAAAAAATATTAACTGTTACTGTCACCCATCCTATTTGATAGATGTAGATACAATCAAATAATTCACCCACTTGTAGTGCATGTTTATCATCAACAATGACTCATATCCTCAAAGTATAAGATGCCTGGACTAAAATAATTATTTCTAGTATAAGTTATATCAATAAATCCCTCAATTCATCACTAAATAAGATACAGACAAATCGGTGAACAGAACAATTATAACAAATTTAACTTTAGTACATAGCAACTTTGTCAAGGAAATTTTGATTCCGCATCCTAAAGTTTGATTTTGGATCATTTTGCACCCTAAAGTTTGTTCTATCTTAGTATACACCAATACTACACATGCTAATCTCCTCCCTCAAGCAGAAGAAGGCTTCTGGAATTTCCCAAGATTTTCTAGGAGGAAAATAAATATTCAGCGTTGAGAAGGGGCGTAGGAATTTCGGTCCATAGACCCTTTTCCGTAATTATGATAAATTGTACGACATGTAAAGACTTGTGGCCACTCAAAAAGCTGTTGTCCCCTCTTTAACTTTTTCAGGCACACTTGTTATTAAGTTATATTTGGTGTTGGAAAAGGCTGGTACGAGAATAATACAAAAATATCAAGAGGGGTTGGACCGAGTGGTAAGCAGCTCGGTGCCGCTTAAGGAGGTCTCAAGTTCGAGACCTCACGTACACAGACACCCTTCTTGGGAGCCTCACCCGCTATTGCCAGGCGTGCAACCCGGGGCGACCAACAGATTAGTCAAGTATGGTTGGCTGAAAGATGTTATCTCACCGCTGGTGGGGCCTGCTTGGATACCGTGACTGGCGACAAAAAAAAAAGAGAATAATACAAAAATAATTCATGATTACAAATATGTTAAAAAAAATAAAAATTTCACTGTACAAAGTCGTGTTACACAGTGATATAAAGTTATCAAATGAAATCAAACAATAAAAATTATAAATTGCACTGATAGTCAATGCTTATCTCCCATAATACAATGATTCTATAAACTGAAATTAAAGGGTCGAATTGTAAATGACACAAATCGGGTAGTATGTCAAAAGCACTCTTCTCTTACAAACTGGTCAGTTTTTCCATCACTTATCCATATGTGATTGACTGTATTCCTCGTTCTTCCACGTGAGTTTCGTGGACTTAACTCAATTGTGAGCTTCACATTAATCCATTTTCATTTTAAATCCATCTTAGCCAATCTCATAATTAAGCCCATATTATTTTTCCTTCCTTCCACTTTATGAGATTTAATTTCCCATTCACATTCATTTTTCAACGAAGACCACCAACTCGTCTCTCTATTTCTCGCCATGCAAGACCAGTAACAAAGGCCATTGTCGAACCTTATAACTTGGGTTGACCCTACTATATTTAAATTAGATAGACATCAAAGCTAGTAGACAGCAAGCAATATAAAGTAGAGGGGATTTGGCTATATATCCAGCCCTAATGGGTCCGAGAAGAAGCCTTCTACGGAACGGACATGTCAAAGTGACATTATATTACAAGCTAATAGTTGTCTAGGGGTATTTATGGGTTCTATCGTGCTGTGGCAGGACTCCATCCGAAATATGGGCATTGGCTCTTCTAATACGGTGTCTATTAACTCTATTTGTATAAGCAGACGCTCGGTCGAGAGAATAATTGCAAGTGAATTCGACCTAGGAGACAGCGGTATCTTCGAGTTGAGTGAGTTGGATGGACTGAGGGGAGAGCCGGTCGAGGGACCGATAGAGACTACTAGCCAGTGGTTGAGCAGCAGGATCGGCCGGACAGCCTCTGGCCGAGGGACTGTACAAGCCCATATATGTATGTATATATATTTGAAGAATTATGACAATATCGATATATATTTCTTAATATAATTTCAATACCTCTTTCTCTTAAATAAAATATTAAGTCCAATTTTTATAAATCGAGAAATTTTTGTTTTTTAATGTATGCACGTGCTATTATGTTGAGAGCGAGTAAATTATAGATTTTCTCAAAAGATGAATGGGGCGGCGAATTTAGTAATTGTTCCTACTCTTATCCCACTTTGGTCCAATTACGCATTTACTATGATATAAAAATGCTAATTAATATACATGCCATAGCCATGGTAATTAAAAAGGTTGACTAGAAATAGGGAAAGCAGCTTGCCAACTCGGTGCAGTGGTATTGTCCTTAAATTGGGACAAAGAAATTCCGAGTTCAATTTTTATCAGTAAAACTCTCTGTATCCCTTCTCTATACACTTTAAAAAAGATATAATAATGATAATAACGACAATAGTAATACGATGCATTAAGCTGTTGCATTTCCCTTCATAACTTTGTTTTTTGTTTTTTTTTTAACCATATGAGACCTTCAAACTTAAAACGGAGTAGAAGGAAAGGCGGAAGAAACGAGCATGGATAATTCTGCTAATAAGAAAGGAATATAAAAAAAAAAAAAACTCTCAGCTGACGCACTTTCATGGCATCATCGGTGTAGTTTCTTCCATGTCTATCCATTCCTTCCTTCTAGAAAGGTTTCCCGCACTAAAAGAATGCTACTCCATATATGCACACACACTAGTTGAAAAGCTTACGCTCTGTTGCGGAATAATTTGAGGTTCAATATATAAATATTTTTGTATTAATAATTATTTTTGAAATATTTCTTTTCTAAAATTTACATTTGAATCGGTAGTGATTGCATTCAATAATAATTGTTTCATATTCATATTAAAAGAAAATAATAGATAATATACATTTTTAAAATTAAATAAATTATATAAACTATATAGAACTTAGATTTTCGAGTAATTTAGTATATAATACATAACGAATTTGTTTTATAAATAGTCCTAGATCTTAACACATGTAAAATTAATTTTCAAAAACTATAAAAATTTTATATGTGTCAAAATCTATAGGAGATTTATATAACGAACTCGTTATGTATTATACATGTGATATTTATGCCAGACTTTTCTACTTGCAGTGGATACTCGCTCTCCCCATCCTCTATTGACATTTTCCTTTAGTATAAGTTTATAGATATATATAAAAACACATAGGTTTAAAGGGAGAGAATGATATCAAAAGATTTATATATTTATCGAATCTTACAAACGAGTTTTAAATATTTCAAAGCAATAGATCAAATCCTATATATTATTTACGTTAAAACATCAAGTCTTTTCTGTCAACTATCGCTATTTTATACTAAAGTGTGCATGCGGGCAACATATAGGGTTTTATTTGTCATTTTGATATTTCGATACATTTTATCGATCCTATACAAAATAAAAATATTCCAAACTCCACCATCACTTATCTAAGCAAAAATCTTGCCAGAGCACCGTTCGACATTGTAACAATTAACTAATCCACCAGACGACATATTATATAGTTTGGACCCTCTATTAATCCCCAAATACCGACTATTTCATTACTATTATGAGGACAAGCTCTTATCTAGGGACGGATTTCAGGGGATTACGAAGTGCGATTACTCCTTGAACTTGACAAAACCTATAAAAATTTATACAAATTTTATTTATTTTATCCATAATTTTATTAAGTTATATTATCTTGCCCCTTAAAATTTGACATTTTTCTCCATTTATCAAAATTAGAATATCATAACACTTTTTACCTACAAAGTTTACCTTAGTTTTCTGATTTAATTTTGCTTTACATGCAATTAATCCTCAGGTTTTTATTATATTTGAGTAGTTTTTGGCCCGTTTTAGATAAGTATTGCTAAATTTTGAATCTCTAAGCTTTCTGCCTTTTTTTATATAGGTGATTCTTGATAAAATATAGAAATTTTGAATCAAAAGAAAGCTTACCAAGCCAAAAGTTCAACACTCTTAAGGATACGTTTGGTGGCACGTACTTGAGATTTCGTTTACATATCAATTACATATGAAATCTGAATTGTATAATTCGGTAACTATCTTATTTGAAATTGTGATTACATATGTATTAAAAAATTGTGGATCAATCATGCATCGTCTTCCTCTGTCGAGCAATACGTAATGATGATGAAGAATCGATGAATGATTGAGAAACTAAGTTAAATTACATTGATATATTTCTATCGCTTCTTTTTATGATTCGTTTCTCTTTTCTCATCGACATGACCATTTCTTCTTTCTTTTTTTAGAACACACTTTTTCTCTCTTAATATTCTCATATCTTTTTTTTAAAGAAGAAATAAATATTATATTTTATTATTTTTATCAACTAATATTTTTATTTCAATTAAAAAATAATTATACCTTCATACTTATTAGCTGCTCTTATCATTGAAAAATAATTTTATTTTTAAAAAATTAAATTGTTAAATAACAAATTAATACCTAACAGTAAATCAAAAGATACATAATAATTTACAATAAAAAATTTTAATCATTCCTTTATTAGTGCATAATAAAGGGTAATCTAGTAATTTTCTTTTACCTTCCATCAATTACTAATCAATACTTATATTCAATTTCATGCTACCAAGCAAAAATATTATGTAATTTAATTCAATCTAAATTCTCTTTACTCATCTATTCAGTTTATCAGTTCATCGCTACAAAGTATACCGCAAATAAATCGTGAGTCGGAGCTAAAACAAACCGTTCAAAGGAAGCCGGCTCAATTAGAACACGTTTTCTCCAAGTGAATTGCTATAAGACTGCCCAGATCTCAACGCTGTCTTATTTATGAGATTCAATGGATCCTAACGTAGTGGGACCCGAAACGAAGGAGAAGAAAAAAAAAAAAAAAACAGAAATGGTTTGGTTAGAAATTACGAGAGGATATTGGATTGGAGGGCAATATTTTGAGGAATTATTGCCTAGGACAATTTTGGAAAATAAGGTATCCAAATCAAATTCATATTTGACCTAAGTCCTTTTCTGGTCGATTCCAGTTCTCAGTTTCAATTTTAATTATTTACATTATATTTAATAGTAAAAAAGATGATTTGATATTTTAATATTTTAATTAAAAAATCTACAAATAAAAGGAAATCCTTAACATAAAAAGCAATTGATTATTTTCGGTAAACAGATAAGTATTAATTATTAATTTAATTAAATATCAAATAAAGGTTATTGACAGTCGCTGGTCTCGAAATAAATAGATATTTCGGTAGTTAATTATTAATTTAATTAGATAAAATATTATTTTATAACAATTATTTGTTAATTTATTTATAGTGATTAGATATTGTTTTTAATTAATTACATATTATATTCAGTTACTGATTTATTTAATCAATAAAATTAATTAAATAATCAATTATTATAATTACTTTCTAATTATCAATTAAATTTTATCTGAATTACGATTAATAATATTTTATTTGATTAAAAATATATACAGTGAACAATACATGGCCAAAAAACATAAAATTCATATTATTATTGTAAATTTTCCCTCTTCGTACATGATATTAAGCTTTTAGATGGTGGCAATGTCCAATTTTCTTATATATCAAGTTTCTTTTTATTATTTATTTGATATGAGATTTCATTTCTCAATATCTACCTCACCCGATAGTACGTGGAATGTGCATTTAAACACTCCCTCAATAACTGAACTCAAGCTAGGTATTTCTCATTCGGTCTCGGGCGAGGCCAACAAATTACCACAAGTTTGGCCTTCTCTTCTGTCCTCGTACATTGTCTTCTCTTCTATCCTCGGTTTAATGTACGAGTCGATTTTTTCTCCGCACTTGATAAACTGGCTACAAGTAGGCCATTTTTCTTCTGATCTCGAGTTTAGCGGGCCACGAATTTTGCACTCGAGCCTGATTTGGTGTGAGCCACACGAAAACTTGCTTTAATACCATGTAAAACATCTAGAGGTGTGCACGAGTATATGATACAATAGGTTCCGGGTAAATTCTAATGGGAACATGGTACGTTCCGAGTAGAAAAATGAGGAATTAGTTAAAATAGTTTACGATTCCTATTACATTAAACATGTGTTCGGGTACCCCGTGCATGCCCCTAAAAACATCCACCTAGGCCAATAAGAGGTTGAGCTCATGTTCAACTCAAAAATTTATTAAGTAATGGTATCTAATTTCTTATGTACTAGGCTTATTTTTATTATTTATTCGATATGAGTTTTTATTTCTCAACAATTTGCAAAGACATGTTCGGCATCGTCATCTTCAACGTCACCGTTTGATTGTCATGCAGGAGGATGCAGGGGCATTGGGTTAAAATATGTCGTCTTCAACGTCACCATTGCTTTATTTATAATTGTAAGCCATCATCCAACATCCGGTTTGGTTTTCCCATAAAAAACTAGATCCAAACTCGTATTAAGCACCGAATGATTTAATATATAGTTTTTAAATCATACTTTTTGATTTATTATTTTTTATTTTTTTACAATTGTCTTGAATAAAAAATAAAAATATAAAACTAGAAAAAAAAAAAGAAAATTAGAGAGTAGTCAGTAATAGTTATAGTCTTAAAAATGATTTTACTATTTCACTCATTTATCATTGTTATACATTTATTTACCAGGGTATTTTTAGAGTTTCAAGGGTGAGACTAATTGCTTTTGTTATCACATATAATAATAGATAATAAAACATCTGTAGCACACTAAGGCCTAGCCACAGTTCAGGAACTCGACGATCCTTGTTCCATGGGAGAGAGGAACCTGCCCTGAACCGCCTTTAGGATGGTTTGGAACCGTCCGTTTCGGTTCCACAATTTCAATTGGTTAAGGATTACCAATTTAAAATTGATTGGTTCGAAAAAATTTTAATTAAATTAGAAACTTCAAGCACAAGACTTATTTGTGTGCATAGTTATCTAACTAAATATTATGTAGGGGCTCTCCATTTTATAAGCAATTTAGGGAGCCCTTTCTCCTAGAGAAAGGGCTCCCTAAATTGCTTATAAAATGGGGAACACTTTCACAATTGTTAAATTACACAAAATTATAAATATTAATTTTTTAAATTTAAACAAATTTAATCTCATTTGAGCTTAAAAAGGTTGTGAGATGTCTATATTAAATTTTAAATTTTGATTTATTTTTTCATTTCATGATTTGGAACTGCTGGTTCCGAGTTGGTTCAGCAACTGGGTTAGGAACCAGTAACTTCGGTTCCTTTGAAGGTTGGAACCGGCTCCCTCACAGTTCTGGGCTGGTTTAGACGCGGTTCTGGATTTGACTGGTTCTGAGCCGGTTCAAGGTCAGCTCCGGACCCGAGCCGGCCCATGGCCACCCCTAAGCACACTATTTCCTAGGGAAGTGGGCTCCTTCTTGAAGCCTGGGCCTCATGAGTGCATATGAAACATCGTATTACTAAATTTTCTTTCCAGGTGCCCGTGTCTAGTTATGTCAATTTCTGTGGCGTTGCCGGAGTCAGTTTTGAGCTGCATGGACATGAATTTTGATGAAAAAATTTCAGATTTTCTTGTTCATATTGATCATTTTGGAAAAGGAAAGAATTATATTGGCAATTGATCTAAAAATTTATCAGTCCTCTAAATTTTAAAGTAGTTTTTTAGTCCTAAATGTTTGCTTCGTTAAACATGTCGAGTTTATTCCGTTACTTTCTATTATAATACCGCTGATATATCACTAACGTCGTTAATTCTTCTAATTTTGCTGTTAGTTTGTTGGCATGACATATGAGTTGGCATTTTTTATGTTAAATATAAGACATAGCACATATAAAAAGACATTTTATGAGACTCTAAATAAATTTTAAGTGATTTTCAATACTTAGAAAAATCAACACGACAAATCGTGTCCCGACCCGTTTACTCGGCTAGATCAAAATCAATATAATTGATTTAAAAATAAAATAAATATCGCAGTCCCAATTTAAAAAATCCTTATTTATTATTGATTGAACCCTGTAAGAAGTGCTTGCTAAAAATATCGAATTAAATATATTACTGCCACTTCAGTCAAATTAACGGAAACGATGATCATGTAACATTATCATGAATAACATATAACAGAATAGACTTAATATATAATAGAGGAAATATTTAGAATTAAAAATGTCACTTTAAAATTTATACAACTAACTTATGAGAAATAAGAAATTTTTAGAATTACCGTTGTGATTCTCCTTTTTAACAAAGTATAAGATAACTTGGCAGTTCCCCGACAGGATTGTGTCTGTGTCCAAGTCCAACATGATTTAATACTCGAATCTTGCATATTTCCATGGCCCTGTTAGTTATATGTGGACAGAATGCACCGAATTCTATCATGCTACCTGATATAGACAGGGTTATTTGACCGACTACAAACCATCCGACTTAAATCCATCGGTACCGAAAATTATATTATTGGTCACGGACCCGAGTTAAATTAGATAATTAATTCATCATATATTTGTCATATCTGGTTATACCCGGACAAGACATTGAGACGAATTGCATTGTATATTGGAATGGGCTCCACCCGTAAAACAGTGAACTTTTTCTTCTCTCATTTTTCACCTATTACACGTATCACTCTCCTCCATACGAGGGAGGATGCATATAAACACAGTACACATCCCATAATTTACTCTTGTCATATGTTCCCCTCTAACTTGAGCGTCGAAAAGCTGATCCGGGCCTCCACACCGAGACTCGGCTCTCTTGCATATTGCTTGGCCCTGATACGGACACGAAGACAAATCCGACCCGGAGTTCGATGTGAACTTCCATATCAGTACTCATATGAGTTGGTTGAAATAATTTTATTTGGTAAGACTTCGGATTCTAGTATTATGAATGATAAATGTTCATATTTAAAGAATTCTCTTCACTTAACAAGCGGACCCCGCTCGAAACGTAACCCACTTGGAATGATGGGTATCAAGTGGTACATAAAAGAATAATTTGCATGTGCTTTTTTTCCTATCAAACTTTTTATGCAATTGAAGGATATCGAAAGTCCCGTGTATTCATCGATTGTTATAAATGAGTTATAAATGAGTTATAAATATTTCAAAATGATAAATCAAGTATTATATATTTTTTACGTTATAACATCATATTCTTTTCATTACCCACCATTACTTTAAGCTGACGTGACATCGCGTGACATTAACGTGCGTTAGCCTAAAGTAAGGTACGTGAAATAAATAACTCGATATTGTAATATGGACAATATATATGATTTAATTTATCACCTTAAAATATTTATTATTTATTTATAAGAATCGATAAATATATATAATTTTTAATTTTTTTTCCTCCTTTACACTGACACGTAGCTGTTTCAAAACGATGTCTGCAATTGATATAATTTTGACAAAATAGTTAATCATGAGGGATCGCCAGGTAATAGCTTACAAGTACAATATTAAAGTGGTCGATTTAATTTAAGGGCCACTAAAAGCCGTCAAACTCGCTTTCAAATGCCTCCAATAGTAGTACATGATTTCGATTCATAATTAAGATGTTTTAAAATATATTTTTACTGTAAAAATTATGCATTATTTTATTTCTCTTTATTTCATTATATTAAAAATACAAACATATCTTATTATAAAAAAAATTATAGCAAAGTGATAAAGTTAGCATTGTTGTCACACACACTCTCTCTCTCTAACTTGTAAAAGAGCTTATCAATTTTAAGGAGGCATTTTTATACGGTCAACCTTATCTTGTCATTTGAAAAAGTGGAATTTAGTAGAAGTGTTCAGGGGTATTCAAGCACATATTTAATGAAATCGTAATTGAAATTAAAACTTATTTTAGACGACTCCTCATTTTTCGACGTAAAATTTATTTTATTCTCTTTAGTACTTACCCGAAATTTATCGGGTACACATGCAGAGAGAATTTGATGTTGGTGTACTGAAGCCGAGTGTCCGGGACAGCTCAACCCTCCACTGACATGACCATTGAAATCCCGATCGAGTCCAGAATTTCATCAACTGTACATTGCGAATGAGAATTAAATAAGTACTGTTTTTGTCCTTTAATGCCTCAATATCATTTAAAATATAAATCAATTGAAAATTAATAAATTTAAGAATATTATTGTACACGCTCTAAAAAATCCGCGTATCCATCGAGGAGAGGGGCCCATTGTGCTTCGTTGACGGACTAGTATTAACACTAGTTTATTCAATTTATCTGTTATATGTCTGCTTGAACGTGAAAGTTCAAACATTAAGCGTAATGGGGTGATTTGATCGCTACTGTTACTGTAGTTAGCTTATATGCGAAGAAAAGAAAATGTAATTCAAGTGAAAAAAAGATTTGAAAAGTCAGGATGTTCATCAACTTAAGATAAAAAGTCCATGTAGCATTAACTTGACGTAAGTCTAGCGGTTCCCGCACTAGATCCTCAAATAGGTGATGACAAGATCAATCTTCAAGTTAGGAAGGTCGACGGAAATCCAAATGGATAATCTTAGAATTGATCCTCAATTTGGGAGGGTTGACTGAAATTTTTTCAGGGATCTTGACCAAACTGTAGATTAGTTTTGATATGTGTTTCGGCTAGTTCGGGATACTGTGTGATGCAAATAAAAAAATTCATGTATTATAGGCATCCTCCATTTTTATTTTTATTTTTAAAACTTCGTCTTGAATTGAAGAAAAAAAACTTAAAAGTGAAAAGGAAAAGCCTTTCCGCATCATTTGACCAGCTCTCCTTTCTCTCCTGCGCGTCTATCCGGCCTTCAGAACAAACTAAAACGCTTGCTTCCTTCCTCTGTCCATTTAGAACCAAAGAAAAGCAATGTGCAGTCCACAGGTCAGCTCAGAAATTCCTCACACATACACCCTCCATTGAACTTGAAACAGATTTACTCTTCCTTTTTGCCCCCTTCTTTTTTACCTGCCTCTTTTCCTCCCGCTGGAATATACCAATTCTTGTCCCAATTCGTTGAGAAATTCTATGCCCATTATTCCCTTGACCAAGAAGAAGAAAACCCAGAAACCAAGCACACACCCGGCAAAGCTCCCCTGCAGCTCCTCATCGATTCTCGAAGGGTGAATCTCAGTTAATTGGGATCGATCTGCGGTTTCTGAGGGCTTGGGTTTGTAATCTTTGGAGCCATATCTTCCATGAGATTCCGTTATTAAATTTCAGCTCGATCCTGCATTTATTGGGCCAAATCCTCCCCATCATTAGATCTGTTCATGCCCTGCCGTTGGTCTCAGATCTTGATTCTTCCCCCACGTTTCTGAAGCGGCTGAAATTTCAACTTCCCAGGGCTTGCTTAGCTTAAAGGTGTGATTTTGGGAGGTGGGTCGTGGTCAAATTTTAGATCTTGGTGATGGATTTAGACGATTTTAGGGCGGTCTTAGAGAGTTCAGGGGTCGATGTTTGGACTTTCCTTGAAACAGCAATTACTGTAGCTTCTTTAGATTGCCTCAATGAGCTGAAGAGGAGGAGGGATGGGATTGTGGAGACACTATACGCTGCCACTTTAGCTAGTAAGTGCAGGAATTGTGACTCCAATGGTTGTGGGGTTAATAGAAATAACAGGCATGGGGTTGAGGATCCAGTTGTTGATGAAGAAGAGAGGGATAAGGGACGTGGATTAAAGAGGCAATCTTCTACACCTCCTACTCCTCAGTCGGTTGGGAGGGATGATGATGAGATCGATCCTTTTGGGGGCTTGTTCGATGATGAGCAGAGGAGGATTCTTGAGATTAAGGGTCACCTTGAAGATCCTGATCAGGTCCCTACCCTTGAAAGTTACTAAGCTCTGATATGGACGCTGAATAATTGCTTCTGGCCGAGGAGAAATATGCCAGTTACTTTTTTTTTTTTCCTTCAACTGAAAGCTTTCAGAAATCAGACTTTAATCTGTTCTCTTTATTTCTCTGTGTTTCATCTTGTGTTAGAAAAATGAAAAATGGGGATTTGTTTATGAAATTCTAATGTTCTTTTCACTTTAAACTTAAGAGTTCTTGGACTTTTTTACTCTTTGTTTTGGAAAATTATAGAATTCTCCGGTTCTGAACAAGCTCTGAAGTGTTCTAGGATTACTTGGAATTGCTTGTCTGATTTCTGAGATATGTTTCAAGCAGTCTGAGGATTCTATTGTCGAGTTGCTTCAAAGTTTAGCAGACATGGACATTACATTCCAGGCTCTGCAGGTGTGGGAAAAGTTTGTCGACTTAGCCATCTTTGGAAAACCTTCCAGGGTTGGTAGAAGGAACTGATCGACTTATTGTTTCAACTGGTAGGAAACTGATATTGGAAGGCATGTGAATCGTTTCAGGAAGCACTCTTCTAATGATGTCCGGAGGCTTGTGAAGCATCTTGTCAGGTTCGTAGAATGGACTGATCCTCCATTTGGATCAAAAGAGGTATATGTACGTTGGGGTTAATGTTGGGGCATTTTGTCACAATGCAGGAAATGGAAGCAAATTGTGGATGAATGGGTAAATGTGAATCAACCTGGTGAAATTGCTTCCTCCACACTTCTAGGCGGTAAGATATAAACTTTATATCAGAGTAATTTACTTGTAATTGCTTTCCTGAAATCCTTTCCCTCTTTCAAAACAGAGATCGAAAATGAAAAATGCTGTTTTGGATCTAAAAGTTGTTCTTAACTGTTTCCCTTGTAATGTTTGAACCTGTCATCCAATTGTTAAATGATCAATTTTCAATCTTTTTCTCTACCGTTAACTTACATCTCGCAAAAAAATATTTTGTCTGGGCAGACATGAAAACACTTTTTCATTTCCACCAGGAATGATCTTTTGGAAGAATCTTCAGAAATCACTTCCAAAGATACATTTTCTATCTTCCATTTTTGGAAAATTTAATACTTTAATGAGTTTCATAAGTTCCCTTTAAAAAATTGTGATGCAACTTATTTTCTTGGCAGCTGATGGAGACTCACCACAGCAGAAAATTCTCCAGAACGGTTACCACAAGGTGAAAGAATGCGGTTTTGCACTAGATGGTGCTTTTCCTGAAAAGAGAGGTCGTTTTTGCAAAATCCTTTCCCCCTTCTCCTTTCTAAGATTCATGTTCTTTTCTAGGTTCCTGATTTCACAACCTCTCCAAATCCACAAAGTGAGTATAGGATCAGATCAAATAATTTTCCTTTGCCTCTTATATGCCCTTATTTGCCTGCAGTAATTATTCTGTTCTTTCTTTGACTGGAAAACCCAGCTGGAAGTTCTGGCTCAGAGAGG
The DNA here is from genome assembly GCA_037672795.1 of Lagerstroemia speciosa. Taxonomy (NCBI): domain Eukaryota; kingdom Viridiplantae; phylum Streptophyta; class Magnoliopsida; order Myrtales; family Lythraceae; genus Lagerstroemia; species Lagerstroemia speciosa. Next base: position 8,925,929 of record CM075303.1, on the reverse strand, counting down.
AACATCTCAGAGCCCGAACCAAAGGCTAAAAATATGCCTCGTCGTGAAACTCCACCCATGAAGCCAAATCGTCCCATGCCTGTGCCTCCTGCTCAAAATGTAAGGAAACTATCTTGAAAACCAAAACTTTCTGGATAAGTTGTGCTGCTTTGCCAAAAAAACAAAGTTACCTAGCTGGTGTTTCCAAGTGAAACTAAAAACATTTCCATTTGTCAAAAAGAAAGCTTGTTAATTTGTTCTTGAAAGTATTTTCGGAAATAGGTTTTTTCAAGACACTGTTTTCTTTTTCCAGAAAAAAAAATATTTGGAGGGCACACTGAACTGCAGGTGGTTATGTTCCCCTCAGTCATTTCTTTTGTCATTAACTAACTAAAGGAGTGTTATTCCTTTGATTTTCTAAATTCACGGTCGAAATTATTCCCTAGAAATGTTTTCTGTTCCATAAGGAATTTCAAACAATAAAAGCCAAGGTTGTCTGGCTAATGTTGTACCATCCTGAAATCACATGTATCTGGTGATTTTTATACTTTTTATCGTTGAAGGAAAGCAACATTTTCTTTCTGAGATTTTGCAGAGACAGAGAGAACAACGACAGCAGAAGGAAAGCAACATTGATTCTGATAGGTTGGCTTCTGCCAGGAAGAGGCTTCAAGACAGCTATAAAGAAGCTGAAAATGGTTTGGTTCTATATTTTGATTTCTCTTACGCATGACACCGGGAAAATGAATCCAGTTTTCTATTCTCTGCAATATTGAAGAAGCTTATATTTGAGATCGACACCTTTGGTTTCTGAAAACTGTGAACTTTAAACACTTCCCCAGAGAAAAAGCAAAAGAGATTTTGTATTACCAAATACATTGTGACCCGTTAAAGCTCATTTATGTCTTCACGCTGACCGATTTTTATTCTCACTCTGGCAATGTGTGATCTTGGTGAAGCCAAAAAGCAAAGAACGATTCAGGTGATGGACATTCATGAGATACCAAAACCGAAGAATGCCTTCTTCCCAAAGAACAAAGCCGGTGGCTCTCAGGGCAGGCAATGGTGATTGATCGTCAAAGGTGCTCAAACACGATGGCCTTGTATCTTCCGGGAAATCCTGGATGCACTCTAGAGAAAAAGAGTCCTTTTCTATTTCATATATATATATATAATAAAAGTTATTGTCCTTTTTCTTGACTTTCCCCCGTCTGATTTCTTGGCAAGAAAACTGGGAAGTGCACAGAAGTACAGTTGGATTTTCAGTGAGCAATCCCAATAAGGTTGTAACTCACGATATGATTTTGTTTTCATGTCATCGGGGGTTACTTTCTCAACAGTTGCGAAGCCTGTGGGCTTGGTTAAGTTGTGAATTCTGCTGCTGGCTTAGCTTGTGAATTCTGCTGCAGAGCCAAGTGACCATAGAACAATGCGAAACATTGAGAAAAACCTGCCCTGTTCTGTGCCACTTTCTTGCAGTGGGGGAGCCTCAAGCGAGAGTTGGATGCTACGAGCTACACCCTTTTGCCCATAAAATTTTAAATTTGTCTCTTTGGCTTTGATGCCCTTTAAAAGGCATTGCCAGAAGTCCCAACTATCACAACAACAAGCCCTAATGCAATGGGGATTGTGATGGAAGCTGGATAATCAATGGCAGTGGCTAATGAGTGCGATGTTTTGCCCTGTCCATGTCAGCAAGCTGTCGCGCAACACCAGCTAATCACGTCAGATCATCCCACCTCTTCCCAACTCTGAATGAAAGGACTGGATTTCTTTTAATGATTGGGGATTATGAAATTGCTTAAAGATTAATTAAAGGTAAACTGTCAAAATAACTTGAATATTTCAATAGGTACTGCCACCCTCATCCACCCATCCTTATACCATAATGTGCCACTACAGCGTAATGTCATCAAAGGACGGGGGTGCGTTACTGCACTCGCTATCATCAAGAGTATCGATTCTGTCGAATAAGAAAGCATCGAGGAGCAAAAAATGAAAAGAGAGAGAAAGCTGATGGCGATTCACGATTGGCTGAAGTTTTCATGCAGAGGCCATTTTCTAGTTGCGGGCAAAGGTCTTCTGTCCTGATTCTATCTCGCCCGATGTAACTTGTTTCGTTTCTGGTCGTCCAAAATCAAATAACACCATTTTCCGATGGCCAAGAAAACGTCCTAGCTGGTTCGAAGCAAATGAATCCACTGATCTGCTGCTGCAACCGCTGCGCGCCAAAATGCTATCCACATGCTTCTCCCTCACCTCCTCCATTTGTATCTGCTACAAAACGAGACCTTCTTTTGCCCGTGCCTCTGCACAGACAGCTCCATAGAATGCTGGGCAGCCAGCTGAGCGAGGACCATGCATCAGCGTCCATTGGGCTTAAGGGCCTGTTCTGGATCACCACTTCCAGTGCTCTTTTTGAACCATGAATTGAGCGTTTGCATCGGAGAGCTATCTATCTTCATCTTGGCTCCCTATTGCTTCTTGTGCCTCTCCCTCCTCTAGCTTGAGCCTGAAGTAACTTTCTCCTCATCTAATCAGCTCTCGGGTTCATGCTCGAGCTGTTTAGTTCTTGAATCTGATAATTACTGTTACATGTTCAATGGTTTTTCTGGGTGAAAGCATAACATTAGCCAGGTGAAATTTTTTTTTCCTTTAATTTACTAATACTGCATTTAGTAAAAAAAATCTAACATGGAAAAAGTCATCGAAATATGAAAGAAAATGAAAATATAAGAAGGCTTAGTAGCGCCATATATCATTTAACTTTTGGGATGAATATGAATCCGAATCTCTTGTAGCGTTTTCAATAAATAGTTAAATTTTCTTTTCTTTTGGATTTCCTTTTAATTTCCTCGGTTTTTTTTTTTTTTGTGTGTGTAGCGTATTAGGTGGTTTGCTGTTGGTAGGCAGTCTTTACAGTGTCCTATGGACGAAGAGGACCGAAGAACAGCAAAGGGTGGCTGTCGGAGCTCGTATCACACCAGTGGTGTAAATTTTGATCGACGAAATCCGTTACTCATGCACGGGATCCCGAAATTTCAAAAACAGTGCATCTCGAGAGCTATAATAAGAGCAGGGGTGCATTTATGAAGGACACGATCACCCCTCTTAAATTCGGGAAAACCTTTGAATTTTTATACAAATCTTACTAGTTTGATTTATGTTTTGATTAAGTTTTGCCTCCTAAGTAGACCACTTTCCGATTCATTGAATTTCCCTATGTTATATAGAATTTCTGGATCCATCTAGGAATAACAGCCTTCGGGTAGATTTTGATAACCTCACGTATAGCCGCATTCGCAGTTGAATTACACGAGGGTTTCCTCATTTATCTCATGCCAGTTCTAGCAGTAATCAAATTAACAAAGCTATTAGAAGGAGAAAACATTTTACTAAACCGTGTCACCACATCAGACCGACAAATAAAATTTAGTTGTCCTTGTGTTGTTTTTGAATTTTTTAGGTTATATAAGTACTGCCAGTTGTTAATGACGTGACACATGATACATTCTCTTCTCCGTGAGCTGACTTATCTTATTACATCCACACGGTGTTTGAAGCCCTCAGAGCTAGCCGTTTAATATATATAAGAACAAAAAGGGGTTGCATTCGATTTTTGTCGATAGGATTTCATTTACCCCCTTCGGCTTCCATCTTCCTCTTCTACCCTTTTAAAACTATAGGTCTCATTTGTAATCCAAAAAAAATTAGAATCATGATTTGGGGACTATTCAGTTAATTTCGGTGAAATGCGTCGCACTTGCGACCCATTTCACTAATAATTTTCCTGTAACATTATTAGCTAATCTTAGACCATTGTGGCTGCGAGAGTCGATCATAAATTAGAACGTAGGCGCCCCCGAAATCCATCAGAGGTGGGGAAAGACAAAATTATGGGAGAAATTGTTCTTGCAATTGTTGGGAATATAGCTTTTAAGGGTTATTCCTTGATCCCTTGTATTTGCCATGATTTCGATTTTCGTGTTCTCGTCAAGGGATTCACACCCTTCTCACTCAACCAATTGCTTATTCACATATTAAAGACTTCTACCATTTGGTAGATTAATTCCATTTGAATTTGAATTAATTGGCAATAATCCAATGTAAAATTTTGAATGGCATAAATTATGGTTTTTAAAATCAGATTAGACTGAGAACTGGACAAGGCATGAGTTCACGGCTTCATGGGTTGAACTGCGGGCTCGATAGCATGTTTATGTGATGATGATGATGATAGCTAAACATTAAATTGATGATAAAGTCAAATAGGTCATGAAACCAAAATTAGAGATGAACTTGTCCACCACAAGCACACACATCTACGTAGAGATGAACATAATGATTCACCATGATCAACAGTTGGGTAATTCATAATGTAGAAGCTGCAAAATAGGAGTGAATATTATGTGTAACGGATATATCACGTGGTAATACTGACCTGGCGGCGTTACAAACCGATCGCATTCAACCATTTTATGATCTTTTTAATAAAATTCTAAAAAAATAACTCTATAAATAATTAAATCTTATTAATTTGTGATATCGTGTCAACAGTGTCATATGATATACCCGTTATATAAATATTTTGTGAAGGCAGCATGCAAATTTATTCTTTCTCCCCATTCGCCCATCTGCTGATAGGTCTAACGCTTATGGCTATTGATTAGTTAATTGGATTTATTCTCATGAAAGAAGCTGCCCATTTAATTACAGCTATTGATTGATAAGGTAAGGAGAATCAGGGCACGGAACTCGGTTATTTCAGTAGCGATTCTGTGAAATTCAAAACCTTCCATATTAAACGGTAGACAATATGAGGAAAGAATCTTCTTCTTCAATGGAGGAAGCTTTTAGATGGGTTATAAATTCTTCAATAAATAGAGATAAATAAAAGAACCACCTGCTCCAATATAGTAATAAATAGGAAAAAAATCTGAGATGCTTCTTACCTCACAATAATATTTACTTATGGCATTGTGGTGTTCTTCTCGCATTCCACAAGGGTCCACACTCCAAGTCTCCCTTCAAGCATCATCCTTTCAATCTGTCGTCGCATAAAGCCGACCATCACGGCGATCAGGCTGGTGTTTCCTCTTCCTCGACATGGCTCATAGGTTGCCTTCTCTTATTTTCATCGGGTATATGTATATGGTTTTATGATTTCTGTTATTTCTTTTAAATATTTGTAGCGGCTCTAAAAGACACCAGACCGTATCAATCTAAAATTCTAAATCTCATAGCTAATGACATCATGCAACTTATATTCTTCAGAGCTCCTTTATGTTTTTTGATATGAAATTAGCGTTTCTTTACAATATATATTTGGACAGCACATTTAAATTGATACTGATTTCAACGTTTATTAGGGCAAAATTTTAGAGAAATACGCTTCGAAACTCACCTTCACGATAGTCCTATGCTTCTCAAGTGCAATTCAATCGTTGATCATTGCCCTTGTGGTGGAGAGGGATCTTTCCCAGTGGAGGCTCGCCTTTGATTTCAAGCTACTCGTGATTATTTACTGTGTAAGTAAAATGATCGGTATTCTCAATCATTAGATTTGATTGTGTAGATACACCACCTTTGCAACCGCTGCAATTCTTCCCATTTACGTATATTATCTATTGTATCTCACGGGCAACATACATCGACAGGGAACCGCGGTGACTGGAATGATGTATTATCACAAGTTCCGGTGATACACATGAAGGGTCCAGTCTTCCAAGCAATGTCAACTCCCCTCTCATAATTACGGTTGTATGCTCAATGGTTCTTCTGGGTGAGAGTATAACACTAGCCAGGTAAAACATTTATTATTTAGCCGAGTGTAATTTCATTTTTTATACTAATTTGTGTTCTCAAATTAAAAATTCCCCAATATGTGAATTTGTAGAATATAATCTCGCATAAAAAACTCATCGAAAAATGAGGGAAAAAAACTGAAAATGTAAGCAAATTTGTCACCACCTCCTATCATTTAATTTTTAGGATAGATATGAATCAAAATCTCTTATAATAGTTTTATTCAATAATTAATTAAATTTATTTTTTTAATTTCCTCCGTGTTTTTTTTTTTGGTGTAGCATTTTAGGCGGTTTACTGTTGGTAGGCGGTCTTTACAGTGTCCTACGGGCGAAGAGGACCGGAGAACAACAAAAGGTGGCTGCCGGAGTTCAGATCAGATCAAAGCCAGAAGAAGGAAAAGAGAGAGACGGGGAGACCATCGTGTAAATGAGGAACATCCTATCAATTTTCGTCATTTGCTCGACAGCTGGTGCTCGCATATGCATTAATAATGATATGATTTCTGTTCTTTTTTTAGAGTTACGGTGTAAAATGATGAGTCTAGTAAGAATAAAAAGAACAACGGATTAAAAGGACACGATGATCTCTTAATCTCATATCTGTGTTACATCAAATTGTTTTATTTTTATTAATGGTTTCTTTTATTTTAATTTTATCAAAGATATTTCTAAAAATTATTTTTGCACGGTAAAAGATATAAATCCCACGTTTTTTTTTTCTTTATCCAATTAACAATCTTAAATGACCTATTCTCTACCGCTCGTTATCAAGCCCATTCTCCCCCTTCCTCCCCGACGAGCAGCAGCACTCACAGCCCCTCGGCCGAACTGTATATGAAAATGTATGCTACAATAACAATTTTTGTCAGAAAAAAATGATATTCTAATGAAAAGATGTTCAAGTTGAGCTAATTTGTACAGACATAATGTTTGATTGAACTTTTCCTTTCAAAAGACCCATCTCGAAACTTTAAAGTGGTTCTTTGATGAGTGCTTCAGTTGCATGCGAAGAACAGGAAAGTGCAAAATGGGAAACCAACAATTTAAGGTTATATAATTTCTGCTTTATTAAAGACAATCCCCCCTTAGAAAACTTATTACAAAAAATTTTAAAAAAAGTGAAGCCCTTTAAATTTTTGAATAAATTATGAAATTCTATGACCACCTAAAATAGCCATAACTGGTTCATCATGGAAAAATGAAAACCTAACTATTCGATGTCGTTTAGCTTAAAGAAGAAAAAGGAGATGGATTCAATGCAGTTTTTTGCTGCCTAGGATGTGCCTCAGTAGTTGAAATCGGAGCCCGTGTTGTTCCTTTCTTTTGACTTGCGAGCTACTTTTCTTATCTTATTATTAGTTCTTTTAATCAAAAAGTGTGCATATCTCTCTTTGAATGAAGAGTACAAAACCTACCAATCAAAAAACAAATTACAGCCACGTGCCCTAATTCGACCTTTAAAAAAAAAGCAGTCTCTGTATTCCATGTGAAAATTAAAATGCAACGCAAATCACCGACACCAGACAAACAAATGATTGTTGAGACTGTCGGATTCAAGTAATGTCAATAAAACAGAATTCAACCCCCTTATATCATCAATGTTGTGTTGAAAGTGAATATAAAAAAATCATTTCTCAATTTAGTTTTTCAAGTTAGTGCAGGTCTTGTATCTTTTTTTTTTATTTTATAATGACTGTAATACTTTCATTATGCAAAATGAATGTACAAAAAGTTACAGGTCATAAAATATAAATCTTCAATGCTCTAAGTTGGGGGTTTTGACCAAACTTTTCACCTAATTTTGAAAGTGAAACTACTTTTAACTTCAAAAGATACATGACAATAACTTTGAGATTTAAGGGTTTAGATTCTTACTGAAAGATTCGTGCATTTCTCTCATTCCAAATCGAGTATATAAAGCATGTGAAAGCGAGCTTGTACAACGTGGATAGCACATATTTGCCTTTCATATGTTTGATTAACCATTCCAATTCAAATGACCAGTTTTCAATATTTCGTGAGATATTCAAATTGGCCAGTATGGAAGATCAAGTTTGTTTGGTGAATGGATAAGAGAAGATAATGTGGCCTCTTGTATCTATATCCTATCAACAAATTCGCACAAATCATGAGGGAGTTGTTTCCAATAAGAGAGGATCTCTTTAGCGGCCAGACTATTATGGATGGCCAATCAAGTAATAGAGGAAGCACAGTTCTTATATCTTATATGTCTTGCAATAATAATAATAATAACAATAATAATACGATATTCTATCAGTCTACTAGTCCGATAATCAACATGAATTTTATCAATACCTAATTAATAAAACTATCTTTTCTAGTCCCACACAGTTGCACCATGATATATCCCTGTTTATGTGATTAAATATTTGAATGAAGAAAAGCACTTTAACGTGGTCCTCATGACATGAAAAGCTCACTTGTATTATGTACACATATACTTGTAATTCTGTCCGTTCATGTACTAATGGGAATACGATCGATGGAGAAATATTGCTTTTTTATAGAAAAAAATATTTAGTACATTTGGAGATAAGACGGACAACTATATAATATATAGCACATGGCACATTTCATAATGGTTGTGCTCTTAATTAATCAGTATTCAATCGGTCATACCATATAACTATATAACACTCCCTTTAATCACCTAACATCAGCCACTGCAAGCAAGGAAGGTAACGTAACCTTGCATTTTATCCCTAGTCCAGTAGCGGCAGGCTCCTATCGTGAAATTCTTCATCTAACAATCACTCGGGCAACTTGTTCGACACATGGGTTTCAAGAATCCTTACCTGTTTGCTGCACTAGTCCAGTGCATTTTCGCCGGCATGGTGCTGCTCACAAAGGCAGCGTACGATCGGGGGATGAACATCTCCATCCTTGTCTTCTATCCACAGCTCGTCGGTACTTTGTTCATGATTCCACTGGCTCTAGCCTTCGAATGGTGATGATGACCAGTCTCTATAGTTTGATATTTTTCAAACTTATTTCGAACGATGCACCTGCGTGCAGTTGATGACTGGTTCCCTGTATTGCAGTAAATCCGCGCATTCTATGGATTGTTGCACTTTCTGCAAGATCTTCGTCGCTTCGTTTATAGGGTAATTAAGCTTTCTACATACGCTGATACCTGTTTGTTTTGGTTCGTGCTATTGATTCTCTTGCCCAATCGAAGAACAATATAACTCGCTGCAGTGTACATAGTGTATGTGATTGGGTTCGTTTTCTTATTATGCAGAGTGACGTTTTCGTTGAACTTGTACGGGCTTGGCCTCAAGTTCACGTCCACAACGGTTGGTGCGGCGGCCCTCAATTCCATCCCCGTGAAGACTCTCGTCTTTGCCGTTATGTTGAGGTATATATGCATACTCTTCAACAATGTGCTTCATCTATGAACGTTCTCAGAATTGACTTCTTATCCTTTCCTCAATTGTCAATTCAATCTCGACTTACTCAAGTCAATTGCCATTTGTTAATGGCTGCACACTTGTTGTAGGATGGAGAAGTTGGAGGTGAGGAAGAGGGTGGGAATGGCTAAGATTCTAGGCATGGTGGTGTGCATTGGAGGTGTTCTTCTTCTCGCATTCTACAAGGGTCCACACTTCAAGTCTCCCTTCAAGCATCACCCTTTCAATCTGTCGTCGCATAAAGCCGACGACCATCAAAGCGATCAGGTCCACGGTGGTGTTTCCTCTTCCTCAACATGGCTCATAGGTTGCCTTCTCTTATTCATCTCCGTCTCTGCTTGGAGTCTTGGCCTTGTTCTTCAGGTGTATATGTATGCATAGTTTTTTTGATATGAAATTAGCATTTCTTGACAAGTTTGATGAGTAACAGCACAGTCAAAATTAGTACTAACCTCAACGTTTATTAGGGCAAAATTCCGGAGAAATACCCATCAAAGCTCACCTTCACGACAGTCCTATGCTTCTCAAGTGCGATCCAGTCGCTATTCATCGCCATTGCAGTGGACAGAGATCCTTCCCAGTGGAGGTTCGCCTTCGATTTCAAGCTACTCGTGATTATTTATTGCGTAAGTAAAACAATTTACATTTTCAATCAGTAAATTAAATCCTTATTTGCAATTATTTAAGGGCACGTGTCAGGTGTGAACACGTTGCCACGTGAGGGCAGGTGTTGAGATATAAATCCCACATCGGACAAATAGATAATTGAAACTCTCTTTATAAGAGAACGGGTACCACCATCCTATCAGCTTGAACTTTTGGGATGGACATGAGTCCAATCTCTTATGAGTCGGGTGGAAATTTCACAGTAATCACTGCAGTTCTTTCCACATATACATATATTAGTTCTCTGATTACCGTATCACACATGCGACGCACATCGACAGGGAGCCATGGCGATGGGAATGCTGTATTATTTACAAGTTCTCGTAATATACATGAATATGCTCAATGGTTCTTCTGGGTGAGAGTATAACATTAGCCAGGTGAAATCTTTTTTATTTAGCCAATATATTATTATTTCATTATTTGTACTATTTTTTGTTCTCAAATTAAAAAATTCCTTATATGTGCATTTTTAAAAAAAAATACAATCTAACATTGAAAAGATATTAAAAAATGAAAATATAAGACGGTTCGACACCGCCATCTATCATTTAATTTTTGGAATAAATGAGTTAGAATCTCTTATAACAATTTTTTTTTTAATTTCCTCCCTTTGTTTGGTGTAGCGTGTTAGGTGGATTGCTGTTAGTAGGTAGTCTTTACAGTGTCCTGTGGGCGAAGAGGACCGAAGAACAACAAAAGGTGGCTGCCGGAGCTCAGATCACACCAATGGTGTAAATTTTGATCGGCGATACGCATTACTTATGGGATCCCGAAATTCCAAACACACTGTGCATCTCCAGAACTATATAATAAGTGCAGGGGATGCATTCAAAGGGGCCGCCAGCACTCATCCTGGACATAGACAAACCTTTGAATTTATATGCGAAGTTTACCAGTCTTATCTATATTTTGGTTAAGTTATCAATTTTTGCCTTCTGAAATCTGTCATTTCCTGCTTCATTGAGTTTAACCCCTTTATATAAAATTTCCGGATCCGTTCATAAATCAGAGGCAGCAAGAAGATTTTTGAAAATCTCACATACATACATATGTTACTAAAATAATAGAAATGATAATTTCGGAGGATTACAACTATAAGTGATAAATAAAAAAAATTAATTTCATGGCATAAAATAATACCAATTGGCTCTTGATGCACTCAGAGCTAGTCGCTACAGAGAAGAACAAAACGAGGATACAATTGGCTAGCAAATTTAGTACAGTTGGTTTTACTTTTAATTCAGAATCAAGAGTTATTGTGTTTGATTTTTTTGTTGATAAGATTCCATTTACCTGTTTCAACTTGCATCTCCCTCCTCTACTCTTCTAAAACTATAGGTCTCATTTGTAACCAAAAAAATATTACTAGGATCACGAATCGGGACTCTTGGATCAATTTCGGCCAAACCCTTGTCGCTTGCAACCCATTTCACTAATATTCCCGTAACATTATTGACTCATCTTAGACAACTGCGGCTGCGAGAATCGATCATAAATTAGAACTTAGGCAAGACAGTCGTCCTTCGGAAAATCTAACATAGACAGAATATATTATGCCGTCTAAATTAAAGGGAAAGAAGGGTTGATTATGATGGTTGAGATTCGTACTAAGTTCATACTGACTCAAAGCTTCTTCTCCTTCTTTTTTTTTTTTTCTCCAGATTGAATTTAGTACTCAATCTATTAGATTTTATTGAGTTTGCGCAACCCGCCCCCCCGGGCCTCTCCTCTTCGAATGAAGATTTCTAATTAGAAATTATTATTCATTATTAAAAAGTTAAATCACATTCTTTAAATATTAAATATAACGCGGAGAATTAAAGTTAACCAAAATCTAATAAGTTGAGGATTATGATCAATAAAACGAAAATTAGGTTAGATATAAATAAACCGCAAAATATGAGAAGCAAAATCAACATTTTTTTTCCTTAAAAAATTGTAATCTCATTTATCAACAAGCTTATGCAGTGTGTACAGTCAACATAATGACAGAGAAAAGACTTACCATCAAGAATTATAAAATTATCAAGTGAGCTTAATCACGAGTAACAGTATTTTATCCTAATAATTTAGGATAAATTCAGTTCATATAAGAATTTTTTATTAAGAATAACGGATTTGGACAGCCTATCATCATCGTTTTCTAGTCTGGTTACATATCGAGATACTAGACTTGAAATTTTAGAACTTTCAAGCATTTGAGCTAAATTTGTTCAACTCATTAATCGTTTTTCTTGCTCACTCATTCCCATATTTTTCTTATATGCATTACATGATATCCAAAATTCATTGGATGACAGTTATCCATGATTGAATAATTTCAGTTTATTAAATAGTAAATCTTTTTAAATTATAGGCTATGACCCCAATTCTTGCACCGGGAACCAGAGGAAACTTCTCAAATTGAGGGATACTGCCAAGCTACTCATTCCCTGCAAGGTGGGGAATGGAAATTCCATCTCTTTTTGGTATGATCGGTGGGCTTTAGTGGGTCCTCTCATTACCTACTTGCCTAAGGGCCTCCAAACTTTTCCCTCCCTTGGATCGCATGCTAGGCTCTCTACTGTCTTCCAAGGCGATTCTTGGATTTGGCCTCGCTGTCTTGACCTTACACCTTAGGGAACTCCTTGCAGCCATTCAAAATTCAGTCAGTTTCTCGAATACTAATACATATTTCTGGGGCTTGAACTCCATCTTCATGATATCTCTTGCCTCGGGAGACCTAAAACAAAAAAAAGGCCAAGGTTATATGGCATTAGATTACTCTGGTTCTTTAGTCATTTACCCAAAGTGTCTTTCATATGTTGTCGTGCACTTTAGGATAGACTCTCTACTAAGGAACGATTAGCAAAATGACTCCCTCTAGCTTCCTTACATTGTCCATAAAATGAGTGTCAAGACCACATTTTCTTCTCTTACAGCTTTACTGGTTCTATGTGGAGGGATATCCTATCCATTTTGAGGATAAATCAAGTGAATGGATAGTGGACTTTTGGATTGGATTGGGCTATCGCCTACAAAGTTGGAAAAAATGTACAGTCTACTCTTTACAAACTAGTCTTTACTGTTTATATTTACCAAATATGGAAAATATGGAAGGAGCAAAACCTGAGATTGTCGAATTTCCTTGTCTAATTTCTTTTGCTTACTTTTAGGTAAAATCAGCTAGCAGCTCCTGAACAAATGTATACATTTTTGGGACATTTATGTACATTTTGTATATATCAATCATTAATGGAAATTATAATTATAAAAAAAATCTCTTTAAATTGTAGAATTTTTTATTTTATAAAGTTTGAATAGAATATCTTAATTAAAAAAATGGATATCAAATCATTTCAGAAGCCTTGCTAATTTTTTCCATAGATTTGAATCACATAACAAAAATCTGCTAAGAAAACGTGGCATTGTGCCATTTCCACGTAGCCGGAATTTTAAAATAAAATCTCCGTGGGTGTTTTGCTGGAAGGGACAAAAAGGTATCTTATTCTCGAAAAGAAATATTTCAAAGAAAATTTCTAATAATAATAATATATAAATTTCAAAAGCCTTGTTTTTTTTTTATTTTAATTATCTTATTATTAAGTAATTACCCATCAAACTTATATCAAGATTTATTAGGACAGTTGAGCAAATTGTTTTTCGAACTTATACCACAAGCTTAAAGGATGATGCCGGCCTAGCAGATTGATAATTTTATAAGCGTCGTGGAAATTAAATATAATATCAAAATGATATGAGCATATATGTGACATAAATCCAAAGGACAGTGAGGTTGGTGTAACGCAATTTTCTTGGATTAGTTGCACGTACGGTGGACTGAACTTTGTAAAAACATTTCAACACGTCTACAAATACGATACATAATGAATAAATATATGGATAGGTATGTGTATATATGTGTGGAGTCCTTTGCATTAATAAATTTATAGCACCTTATTTGTTGTAAATAAATAAATATATATATACACATATTATTATGAGTCAGTTCGGTTGAGATGATTTAACTTTTTTAAAGAAAAATCTCGGGTTCTTTAGTAAAAAAAAATTCATGATTTGAAAAATATTATATCGTCATATGTTTGGCCAATCTAACTTAAAATTTAGATTATGGATAATGTGGTGTACATTAAAAAATAAAAAACAAAAAACAAAAAACAAAGTATAAAGAAAAATATTCGCTTCCATATTCACCACACATTTACATCTCTCTCTCTCTTTGTGATGATGATCGTGAGCTTATACAGAGATATGAGGAATACTTACTTGTATAAGGAGCTAGAACTAGAAGGATACGTACGTACATATATAAATAGCCTTTGTCCTTTCGCCCAGAAGAAGAAGAAAGAAACTGAGTTCTGCAAAGCTAGATTGAGAAGCTGCGTCTTATATGCCTAAGATTCGGGTTCGAGAAAAGAGTGTCAGAGCTGAACTCAATCGAGGGAGGCCTCCGCTGGGCTTATAGTTGATTTCTCCGACCGAATGCCTGGCCGATTGACAATGGTTCACTTACCAGCAGCTCTCAAAGGAAAGAAACCTTATCTGGTCGTCGTGCTGATACAGGCCATATATGCCGGGATGTTCCTGCTCTCCAAGGTTGCCTTCGATCTCGGGATGAACAACTTTGTGTTCGTCTTCTACCGGCAGGCCGCTGCCACCATCTTCCTGGCCCCTCTTGCGTTCTATTTCGAATGGTAGGGCACTTAGTTTGTTTATTAAAATGCATGGGATTACTGCTGAAATTGAATGAATCCTTCTCATTTTTTCTTGTTGGTTAAGGAAAAGTGCTCCACCGATGTCTCTCGTGACGTTCTTCAAGATTTTCATGCTCTCCCTCCTTGGGTATGTACTAATCCCAATTAAGTTTTGCCATCTCGGTCAATTATCGATAATTTTTTTGGGTGAATACCACTTTTTTTCCCTCAAAAATTTAGAATGGTGAGCGCAGCAATTTAAATTGTTGATTGTCCATCAAATCAGGATTACGGCAAGCCTAGACGTATACGGGATAGCTTTGATGTACACATCTGCAACGTTGGCCGCTGCAACTTCGAACTGCCTCCCTGTCATCACCTTCTTCTTGGCTCTTTTATTCAGGTGTTTTATATATATATATATATATATATGTATATATATATTTGGTAGATTGGCACGCTTGATTACAAGGAACTGAAGAAATATACATCAAGTAATGGCTCTATCTAAGGGGATTCGAGTTAATGCTGTGGTTTAACACTCCTCACTTTATACAAAGTTTTGAATTCAAGTATTATCAATTGAAATAATTCATATGTGGAAGAGATTATAGGCTCAAACCTTAACATCTAATAACTTCATGATCCATTTATTATGTGCAAGACTGTACAAAACTTTTGTTATTTGTATTTCTCCTGTGATAAAAATTAGGAATGATATGATTCAGATACCATATATTTTTTATGATACTTAGAACTCTACCCTAATAAGACTGGTTCTTAAATTTTTCATCTGGATCGTATCCTATAGATTTAGGAACCTGAACCTGTATTATACTATAAGTTTCGGGTACTCTGTGGAACCTATCCTTTTTTTTCTCCTTCTTACAATAACTTTACTAATATATATAACTACAATCCATAGTTTTATAATTAAGCTATCCAATTTATGATAAATTTTTATGACTTTAATTTAACTTTCAATTGTTTAAGATGATAAGATTTAATAAATATTAGTTTAATCTATATAAACTTTTAATACATTTCATTAGTATCTGCTATTCGTCTATAAATACTATTAATATTTTGAATATAATAAATATGTGAAATAAAAATTTATCGAATTAGGAATTTAATACTATAAATTACACGAGAAGTAGACTCGAAATGAGGAAATTATTACCCATTGAAGTGAATGTTCGGTTTCGGTTCTGGTTCTTGGCATCATAGGGTTAGAATTGAAATCAGAACATATTTTAACTAATTTCTCAATTCATTATCCGGAACCTATTTTAATCAATTTTGATTTTACCCAGTACCTATGCACAATAAAAATGGCTTCTGCTGAACATATTCGGGAAACCGACATTATGAGTGATGGACTGTACCCTCTTTGTATTTTCTCTTTTGCGGTCCACCCGCAAAATAGCAAAAGATAGGGATAATTTATCTTCGAGGTTACTGGGCAAAATCACCCATTGGCCAGGGTGTCTACAACTTTGTTGTTACATTCTCATGAATAAAATGTCCAATAAATCTAAACAAGAGTAACACCAATGTAATATCTTTTTTATTATAAACGAGACTCGTAAGTTTAAAAGGAGATAACTTATGAAAATTGCAGGTATTTCACTTACAAAAATTAGTCTCAAGACCTTAGGTTTAAGATTGAGGATGATGTTACTGCACCATGTATTGTTTTTTTTGTGTAGGAACATATATTTGCTCAATTTAGGACAAGGAGATGATGGATAATATTAACACATATGGTGTCTTTGGCAGGATGGAATCACTTGAGCTGGGGACAGCTCCAGGTGTGGCAAAGCTAGCAGGGCTAGGGGCTTGTTTGGGAGGAGCAGCAATCCTAGCCTTCTACAAGGGCCCACATTTCAGCCTCTGGTCCCACCATTACACTCAGTCCTCTTACCAGTCCCATGTTTCCTCGGGCAAGGCCTGGATCAAAGGCTGCTTCCTCATGCTCACTTCCAACACCCTCTGGGCTGTCTGGCTTGTTTTGCAGGTACACACACATATACATACATATATAACTGGAAATAATGATACGAAAAGAAAAGATAGTGCCCCATAATTGACAAATAATTCGCAAGATGGTTGTTGTGTTTGTGTGTGTTTAAGAGAAAGTATGAAGGGAGTATTTTATATTACGGATATATTATATGATATATATCATAAGTTAATAAGCGTTTAATATATCAATAAGATATTTATAATCTTTCAAATATTTACAAATATTTTGACTGATATATTAAATATTTATTAGTTTAAAAATATATGACATGTGATATTACACCCTGCATATAAGGCTTTTGAAAGCATTAGCTTCTCCTCGCTATGAAACCAGGACTCTTTCCTGTGTAATTCATCTAGCAGGATGATTGGCATGAAAACCGACTTCTGATCGGGTGGTAGCTAGGTAGATCGATCGAGAAAACCGTATCTCCTATTCCTAATGGCAAGACATGGGAGGACCGACGACTTAGATCACGTGTCCAGATTATGGACACCTATATAGATATGGTCCCTGCTTATCTTTCGACTTAAGCGTCCACTCTTTTGTTTTTTTTTCCCCTGAAAAATGACATGGCATTAATTGTTGGATTGGTACATATGTTGTCGGGATCCACGACAAGATCTAATCGACATCTTCGTACAACTTGTCGATCTAATCTAATTTAACTATAAATTTCTAAACAATTTTGCAGGGAACAGTTATGAAAAGCTACCGATCGAAACTTGTCCTCACAACTCTGCAGTGTTTCCTGAGCTCAATACAATCCCTCATCATCGCAATTCCTCTGGCAAGAAGCCCTAGCGACTGGAGACTTGGTTGGAATATCAGACTCCTCTCAGTTGCCTACTGTGTAATAATTATTATTAATCCCCTTTCATCAGATAATAATATATGCTTTGATTTATCAAAATGTTTTATAATTTGGTTTTTTTTATCAATTTAATACAATAAATAAATTTAATTTCTTCTTTCGAGTTTTGTGGAAGGGAATAGTGGTCACTGGCGTAACATATTACCTCCAAACATGGGTGATCGAGAAAAGAGACCCGGTATTTCTAGCCATGTCGACACCTCTCTCTCTTGTCATCACCATCTTCTTCTCTGCCGTCGTATTAAAGGAAGTCATCACACTTTCCAGGTGTACTAAAAGTTTTCGTAAATCTTTATTCAAATTTACGCATAATTGGATCTCAACAGTTATATATATATATTCATAATTTTTTCATTCCTCTTTCTTGTTGACAGCATTTTAGGTGGGATTTTGCTGGTCGGAGGGTTATACAGTGTTCTGTGGGGGAAGACCAAGGAGCAGAGATTGTCAGCTAATTCCTCAAGCTCTATGCCTTATGAAACCAATCCACAAGAAACCAAAGTCGAACATAAGTTGGAAGTCATAACTGATACTTCTGGTTCTACTTATAACTCACCAAGTCCACTGCTATCACATCATTGATTTTTTACTAACCTAAATCGAATCGATCTAGACCACATATATATACATATATATTTTTTTTGGTGATATGATATGATGAACATGTATGGAGAAGAGAGTTTAGTGCAAGGATATTGATCTGGCATGGTACCTACAAGTTCTACATTTGATTTTTACCGGTGGAGCTCATCATGTGCTTTAATTTATGCTTTCTACATTCTATTATTTTTTAAACTCACAAACACCTTTATAATCTGAAAAAATGAAAAAAAAATGCACGTGCAAAAATTTTGGAGACCATAAGTGCAATTGGGGACCATACATGAGAAAGATGAGCTGAAACTCCTCTACAACCAAACATTTTTGAAGGATGAAAGCATTGGTTCCCTGGATCTAAATTCGATTGCGACTTCCTTCGTCTTTTTAAGACCATCCTTCTGTCATTTTTTTAAAATTTTTGTCAGGATACAGCTGATATATATGTGTTTGTTTTTTAGTTCTCTTTTTTTTTTCCTCCTTGATTTTGTGAAAAATATTATTTCTTGGAAAAGTAAAATATATTACTTCAAAATGAAAATATTGGAAGTCGGAAAGAAAAATAAAAACTGGTATCAAAGTACAAAGTTGTATTGTTGGAAATCTGTAAAATAGAGTGCAAGAAGTAAAGATGTTGTTCCCACCACAGGTATCCTCACTCCCCTCTTCAAGTATTATGGCTTTCGCGAGAATGCAGAGTCACTATCCATTGTTAGAGACATGGACAATGCATCCGCTGGGAGATGAAGCACTCTGATTGTTCTGTGAAGTTCTTTTGTACATTTATTTTTGTTAGTTTTGTTAACCCGAATTCTGCTCGACTACACTTGATAAGTAAATCTTCGAATATTAGATTTACTTATCTTCTATCCTTAATGGCGGGTCCCAAGCTGTGTCAGATACCGTCCTATGAATTAGTTGATTGCTACGATACTAAACACTATCGTTATAAAAAAATGAAGATAGCAGTGTCTGACTTCGAGCTTCCAATAAAAATTTACAAAACTTTATCTCTCAAGAGAAAAACTCATGCCGGGAAAGATTTGCTCTTTATTAGACTAACTCAAATTGAATTGGAGTAGTCAAAGGTGCACAAGTCTTTTGACTACTAGTAATGGAAAAAAAAAAAAGAAAAAGAAAAAGAAAGGAACGTTGAGGCGGGATGATAATTGACTGCTGACACAAAACTAGTCGATGTGATCAATAGTTGGTCACCTTTGAGATCATCTTTTATCCATCTCTCTACTTTTCGATGTATTTCATTTCGTGATTCACTTGGATGCAACAGCCTTTCCATATTGATGTGAAGATTCAGATGTTGCTTTATTAGTGTACCTACCAAATACAATGATATTACCTATAACCTAAAACTAAGATATCTTGAATTCAACTCTCTGTAATATAAAATTTTTTATCCCTTTATTCCTTCTTTTCTCCATCTCTTTTAAAGTCTATGACTATGTATCTCCTCTGTATACTGAAAATAATTCTCATTTTTCTTCCTAAAAGATACGTATACATATACTTGTGCACATAGAAGACATGCGTGTAGGCATATGCAGGCTGTTTTAACAAGGGCTAAGTGGTAATCTAACTTAATTAATCTACTAAAAAACATCATGTAATTAGATTTTTTGAGAATACAAGAAAAATGCAGTGACTTTAATGTTTGATTTGGACCTTAATATTGATGGTTTATATTCCCTTTGGACTCCCTGTCTTGTTCATGATTAATTTCAATATTCATCGTTAGTTGATAATATTCAATTCTATTTAATCGGGATCAAAGGTCGAACCATATGTGAATATGCTTGCAACAAAAAAATTTCAATTGGAAAATAGATATTTTAATGAAATGTCTTCAACTTGAGATAATAATTTACATAGACTTTAATGTTTGATTTGGACTTCCCCTTTAATCAAAGAGCTATCTCGAATCTTTAAAGTGGCACTTGAATTGATGAGTGGTTCACTTGCATGTAAAGAAGAGGAAAGAGATAAATGGGAAACCAATTGAAGTATAATTTCTGCTTTATTAAACAGACAATTCCCGAGAAAATTTTATGATTCAATTCCCACCATGATATTTATGTTTCGTTTTATTTTTCTTTATTTTCTATTCTTATATTATGTTCATGGGTCTCCGTTATCATGAGAAAAAAATTCTAATTCTCCCTTAGAAAACTTATTTGTAAAAATTAATGGAAGGAAACATCCATCCAACAACCTTATTCAGAATTTCAATATAGTTTTAATTTGTTAGACTTGTAATGATCTACAATGCGTCCGATTCCATGTACACTTTAAAATTTGTTTTGATCAGTTATATTTTTAGGTTTCTTTCCTCTTTTTTTTTTTGTCATATTGGTTTAGCACTTCTGTAACACCCCACTTTTATGCAGCATGCCGGCTGTGAAATCAAACGAGATGTAAAGATGGTAAACTAGCATAAATGTAATTAATCAAGGCCTGTAAATTAGAGATGCATAACGTGAATACGAACTCGGTTAATAATTATTTAATGTATTAATAGAAAGTGTCACATTACCTCTCTCGTCATTAATAATATGTATTTTATTAAAATATGTGATATGTTGATAATTAACATGTCATCTAATCATAATCGATTCCGCACTTTGCTTACGTAAGAGTTTCTCTTTTGCAGGTCGATCGTGAGATGGAATAGTCTACGCTGTGCATGCAATCCAATAACAACAGTTGAATTAGATAGCCATCCTGATCTGTTCGTTTTCTACAGTCCTGTCCGTGCTCTGATTGATAGGCTTCCTTTCACCTTAATTAGCTTTTTTACTCTTACTCCTGATGGATCAGCTTCCAATTTTTGGCCCACGACCATTGACTATTGAATGTCTTGCAACACGACCATGGGGATACTAATAATTGGATTTGAGAGAAACTAGGTTTTTGTCCGCTTAACCATCATTCTCGACTTGAGACCATGAAAACTACAACTAAATTCTCGCTAGTTAAACTTTATGTACTTCATTATCTCTAATTTTTCATGCATTATTTTCCTAAGCTTATAAATGTACATACTATAGTTTAAGGAATTGAGTCGATTGATTTTATCTCTAGCTACGGTTTGCTAATTAAGCGATTAACTAGTTCTTGTTCCAATGGCTAAAAGGAGCTGAGAAAGCATTTCATCATGTTCCAGGTAGAACTGTTAAGTGTACTGGTTGTCAAAAGAATATATAGTTCGCGGGATCACTAATGATTTATGTCGGTTTTATTAATCTACTAATTGAGAGTGATTGCACCACAGGAAAAACGGAGTAAGATATATATTGTTTTATGTTTTTACCATGGACTCACTGCTTGTTACATCATTCTAAATCTTCCCTTTTAGGGTTCTATATATGATGTTTCAAATGAATGATTTAAACCGGTGGCCAATCTTTGGCCGTTTTAGTAACGGAAACTCGTCAACTTTTAGCAGGAGTGCAAGTAAAAAATCGAAAAAATCGGATGTATGGATCTTGGGGATAAATTCAAAGCGGTTTTTAAGGTGGAGAAATACCGGATAGAAAAATTCTGGCCCCAACCTAGAAAACCCGACAGTATCCGAAACCGAACCAAAAGTTATGTTAAGTTTATATTATATATAAAAAATTATTTTATTATTAGATTTTGAAAATAAAAATAATATATTAGATATTTTTAAACTTGAATCTTGATTCATATTTATGTTTTTGATTTTCTTAATACACTAAAATATTCATAATTAGTATTTCTAATTTATTATAATAAATTTTATTTTATTATTTTTATATTTAATATATTATTATATTAAAAATTGGGGTCTAAAAAACTGCACAGAAAAACCGAATCTAAAAGGGGTGGTTTTCATAATCATAAACGGTTTTCGGTACAATTTTTTAACTTGAAAAATTGGATCGAAATAAATCAGGAATTGATCATTTTCAGAAAAAACTGGACCGAAGTGCCTATTTACACCCCTACCTTTTAGTTGGGGACCGGACGGTTCTAATCCAACACACTTACCGAGATGACAACTATTTGTACTAATTGATGGGCAAACTTAGCATTACAAGCTGATCTTGGTGACCGCATAATCCTGGTTACACCACCTAAACTAAGTTCATTTTTCTATGCTGACTTGTATGGGGTTACTTTCCCCCTCCTATGCACTGCATGATTTTTCAGTTTAATGCAATGGGTTTCGGCCCCGTTTCTAACCCAAAAAGAAATTTTTTTTATTTCTTAATAAATCGATCCAACCCAAACTTATATTAGCTAATCTATTGAATTTTTTAATATCAAGTGGCGTAAAAATAATAATTTATATTTATAGAATGCGCGATTGTCCCTTTGCTTTGGATCGATGGGCAGTGATCGCGTTATTGTTGTATGTATTACAGAGAAGTTTTAGCAGTTGCGTTAGGTAGGTAGAAAAAATATTTATGATTTACCGGAATTTTTTCTTAAATTTTAACTATACATTGTTTTTTTTGGTAAGTATAATTCATTCATTAAACATGGAACTGTATATAGAATAATTACTCAAAATGTACACACAAATCTCCTATTCTCCATGTCTATGAAGTAGTCCTCTAAGTGTAGAGTTCTCTATGTTAACCTTGAGAGAAGGAATAGAGAGAATACGTAATCTTAGCATGCTAATAATAGATCTAACAGTGCTATCACAGGGAATTCTAAGATTTTCAAAAATCCTACGGTTCCTTTCCTTCAACGTATGATCACAGGGAATCCTAAGATTTTCAAAAATCCTACGGTTCCTTTCCTTCAACGTATGATATATATAACTCGTAAGAGCAAGTTTGTAAATGATGGCCGAAGGGACTTCCCACATTGGTGGTCTAGAGCCCAGTCGATTTCGAAAACCCAGTCCTGTGGGTACCTGCAAATCAACGTTGCACTTAGCATCTGACCCAAAATGTTGCCCGTGTATAGACAAGAGAAGAAGAGGTGATTCCGAGATTCAACGGCCATGGAACGAAATTCACAGTGCACAGGAATTGAAGCATTCCACCTTATCATTCTATTTTTCGTGTGCAATCTATTGAGGCAAGCAAGTCAGGAGATGAATGATATTCGAAGAATATTTCCTGGGAACCGTAATAATTTGTGCCATAGAACACGAGGTCCATTGTTACGGAGTCAATTTCAAGCAGCAGCAACGGTGAATTTGGGCTTGAGGTACCATAGAAAGGTGTCATTGAGAGCAAAGGCCACCTAACGCACCAGCAACTGAACAAAAGAGGACTGGCTATCACTGCTCCTTGACCAAAGCCACGAAGAATTCATTATACATTGTTATTTTGTCACTGAATGATTTAATAATTAAGCAACATGTACTGCGTTTCTACTGCCTCGGAACAAAAAATTACTTAGCCACTGTTTTTCGTTGTAAAAAGCACAGCCTCATATTGTCGCAGCAGTGGATACGTGTTATAAGAATTGATTTTCATGGATTTTCATAATCGAATTTTCCGCATTGATTTCCATATATTTAACTATCTAATTACTCTTACTTTCCGGTTCATATTTGAACTGTTTAAAAAAAAACCTAAAATTTTCATGTTTGAATAATCAAGCTTGTGCCATCGTACTTTAAGAAGAGAAAGGAGACGGATTCAATATAACTACGTACCCGAACTCGACCAGCTTTTTCTTTTCCTGTCTCTGTACTCTCTCTGTCCGATCTGAATGCATAAAAATCAATCAAAATTGATTTAAATAAGACATGTGGGGTTACAATTGGACTCATTTTTCACTTAAATTATAGGCATTTAATGTTTGATCCACCAGATTGTATTTAGTCAATACTAAAACGTACAGCCCCTCTTCCCCCTTCCTCTTCTCCATGTCCCTCTGCTCTCTCGTCTGATTATGCATCGCTTATATATAGACGAGCATCACACCAGACCTTCCATGTATAACCATTCTTGGCTGCAGTTTCTAACTTAAAGAGAAGATCGAGAAGGAGCTGTTCGATTCGATCAATAGACTCCTGCAATGAATTCGGGAAAGAAGCCATATCTCACAGTCGTGCTGATCCAAGCAATATACGCTGGGACGTTCCTGCTTTCGAAGGTTGTGCCTTTGACATGGGCATGAACAACTTCGTCTTCATCTCCTACAGGCAGGCCATTGCGACCGTCTTCTTAGCTCCTCCCGCCTTCTATTTCGAATGGTAACGACCGAATGACTGACGTGCCATTTCCTTCTGATCGATCAGTTCGATGTATTCTTTATTCATAGTATGAGTTTATTTACCGAAATTTTTCTTCTTCTTAAGGAAAGCTCACCTCGTTTGTCTACTGTGACCTTCTTCAAGATCTCCATGCTCTCTTTATCGGGGTATGTATGTCCAAACTCGCCGTTGTAAACATGAATCAGATACATCTGTCAAAAATATATATAGCTAGTTACATAGCTTATATGCATATATATATATATATATATATAAGAAAACACATAACTTAGAATTAACAAATGAGTTATTACAATATTATATATATAGGTCGAGCTTCAAAATTCAAATTGAACTTTCGAAATTGGCTCAAACTGATTTAGTTCACCAGGATTACGTTAAGCCTAGACATATACGGCGTGGCACTCGTATATACGACGGTTACGTTAGCGGCAGCAACTACCAACTGCCTCCCCGCCATTGCCTTCTTCCTGGCTCTTTTGTTCGGGTTCGTACGTTCATGCACACCATTATTCATCGAACACGTAGAACTTCACACCAAAAGATAAATACTTGGATGCGTAGGAGCGTAGAAGGGGTATCAAAAAATAAATAAACAAATTGATACGAAAATCTTTTACTGATATGGAAAGTTTGCGTTTGGAGATTAAAAAAAGTTATAGAAGAGATTAATTTCTGTTGCTATATTTTTCAGGATGGAGAAGCTGCTGAAGCTGAGGACAAGCCCAGGGGTGGCAAAGCTGGTAGGGGTGGTGGTGTGTCTGGGAGGCTCAGCCACACTAGCCTTCTACAAGGGACCACAGCTCAGCTTCTGGGCTCACCACCACCGGCAACCTCACCGGTCCCACGTCTCCTCCTCGGGCACGACTTGGGTAAAGGGCTGCTTCCTAATGCTCAGCTCCAACACTCTCTGGACCTTCTGGCTTGTCTTGCAGGTGTATACACTACCTGCCCCCCCTTCTCCACACACCCATTGATTCCGATAAGCTCGCCATAGCGACCGAGTTCTCGTTTCTTCGAACAGGGAAGAGTGATGAAATGCTACCCGTCAATACTTCTCCTCACTCCAATGCTCCCTGAGCTCAGTACAATCGCTGCTCATCGCTATTCCTTTTGCTAGAGACCCCGACGAATGGAGACTTGGATGGAACATCAGATTCCTCTCAGTCATATACTGTGTAATAAAAAAACTGGATTTTTTATTTTCATTCTTTTTACGTATATTGACTGGACACTGTTTATCATTCGTTTTTATATTAAATAATGTTCTGTCTGACAGCTCTTTTCGTTCATGAAACGGTGTCTGATGGTATTATACATATTGCAGGGAATAGTGGTGACTGGTTTTACGTATTACCTCCAGACATGGGTAATCGAGAAAAGAGGTCCGGTGTTCACAGCCACGTCGACTCCCTTGTCCCTCCTCATCACCATTCTCTTCTCCGCTCTCATCTTACGTGAAGTTGTCACGTTCGGAAGGTACTCATCTCCTTCGACTTACAACGTACACTAATTTGGTCAAATCAATATTAACATGATGGTACTTGTTTTTGGAATTGACTTTAAAAAATCGCAAGCTAATACATATGGAATTCGGGAATAGTGGCTTATGGGAAGACAATCGTATATTAATAACATGCAGAACATAAGCTCCTTTCTACATCTAGAAATCAAATAAAATTCTGACCATTTCGAAACATTAAAATTCCGCTGATCATTCGTTCATTTATTTATTTATTTATTTATTTATTTATTTATTAATGCAGCATTTTGGGTGGTCTGCTGCTTGTGGCGGGGCTATACAGTGTCCTGTGGGGGAAAAGGTCGAGAGCAACAGCAGTTGCTGTCCAATGGTTTCTCGGACTCCATACCTTCTGAGATTCAGAAAGTAGATTCCTCGGAACCAAACCAAGCGCCACCTTCTGCTACCTATAGCAACTTCCCCAGTCCGTTGTTGCCTGTCTAGCGTGACTAAATCGAGTTCAAAAATTAAAATTTTCTTACTTATCGGTGAAACATGTTGTATATCTTTATTTCATATTCCCTTTATCATTTTTTAGGTAGGAGTATGCACGGCTATAGAGTAGATCCGGAACCATTAGAACATATCTAATATGGTAGGTTTTTGGTAGATTTTAATGAAAATACTATAGGGTACCCGAAACTGGAACTGGAATCTGTTAACTTATCCACGTGGTTAATTTTAATCGTTTGTAATTTTTTCGTTTGAACTCCAATTCACTAACTATTTAAGCCGTTGTATTCTTAACTCGATGAACTTTCAATTGATATAATAATTATGTATATTTGATAAATTTTTCATGACTAAAGTCTATTTAGTACTAAATAGTACTTAGATATAATAAAAATATACTTAAAATTACACATATTTTATTATGACAAAAAATTATATGAAATAATAATAATCATAAAACTATTGAAGTAATCCATATTTTAGAAGTAAAAATAAATAAATAAATAAAAATATTTCAAAAGAGTACCCGGAATCTGTGGTATCTTCAGGTTTCGGATAGAGTCCAGTTCCAAGATTTAACAGGGTAGTGTCTTGATCCAAAAATTGGCAACTAATCTTATATAGGATAGTATCAGGATATCATGAAAAAATACAGAGTGCCCAGATTCAAACACCCTTCTTCTAGGTTTACGTGCCTTTTACGTGTACCAAAAAAAGAATATGAATTAGCTGAAATCTGATAATTGAATAAGAAATTGCATGCCCGTATATCAAAAGTAGCTTATGTAAATAGTAAAATATTCTGAAATATGAAAAGAAAAGGGCATCAACCTGAGGAGAGAAAATTCTCTCAACCGTAATGGATGATGCTACAAGCTCTCATTGCATATAGGAACAAAGCACTAACACTCCGATTTGCCAGACATGCACTATGATTGCTGAGACTGTCAGATTCCCACTAATGTCACTGAAATTAAATTATACCCACTGTTAAACGCATATCATCTTTTAAATATTGTAAAAGAATAAAGTTTATTTTTAAAAAAAATTATTTGAATTGACTAGAATTTATTTAGATTTTTAGATGTCAAAAAATATAATGAAAGGAAAAGCCCCACACTATCTTCTTACCCTCAAAAGCTGTCTATTAATAATATTTTTATTGTACAACACGCACGCACGCATACATACACACCCATACATATACATATATATATATATGCACAATAGTATTTATATGGGCCCATTCGTAGGATCCTCGAACTGGTTGACTGATTAGGTCGTGGCATTTGTAATGCTTACATTTATTTATACGATGACGGCTTTCTTTGTGGCGATGATGATCCTTGTTGGATTCTATTAAATAATAAATAATATTTATTATTTAGTTTAGATTAATCTTTTAAAATATATAGTTATGGTGATTTCCAATTCTATTATAATATCAAATACAGGTTCGAGTGATCGTGCACGCAGATCCCTTATTCAATTAATATCGTATTATTATCCGATAAGATTGATTTTTTTAGAGTAAAAAGTTATAATAACATTTCAATTATATTAAATGCAATCTCCCATCTCATGATTCTTTCTTACTCTCCCAAATTACCTTAAGAAAACTGATCTCATACTAAGCTCGAGGAATCGAACTAGATTACTCAGCTCAAATTGATTCGGTACCTCTCTACTTCCACGCATTCCCAACTACGTGCTTGATCTTCATCTTGTTCAAATTAACTTTTAACAGAAATTTTTTTAAAAAAAATTAGCTGATAAAGAATTGATTAAACTGTCAGCTGAAAAAAATTTACTGTGATATGATTCTTTACTAGGAGAGCTACCAAGAAATTAGAAGAAAGTAAATATTATGAGAGGAGTCATATAAGTTGGGTTAAATTGTTCCTAGAATGTTCGGTCAGTACCATTTATCTAGTTCAGAATTTTTTAGTATAGAATCAGTAGACAGTGCACTACATTAAAATCTCCGGACCAAATATTTTGTTATCCACCTCATATTACAAGATCTCATTTCTCATGTGCGATATAAAACTCTCGACTCTAATAGAGAAAAGTGCTAGATGTTAACTTCAGTCTCGAACATGAATTAGCCGAGATACATCAAATGGGTGCACACTGGAGACAGAAGAGAGGAGCTCCAGGATACCAAAAACACATAGGTACGTACATATATATATATATATATATATATGGCACTCTTTCTGTCTCTCTCTCCCTCTCCCAGTTTCTCTCTTCATTGAGTTTGTATGTCTTATACATAGAGCAACATCAGCCTATTCTATACATTTCATCACCATCCTCGGAAGCAGTTCATAACTTACTTAAAAGGCCGACAAGAAGAGAAGGTTCTCGCCGCTCGATCAACAGATTCCGGCAATGATCTCTGGAAAGAATCCTTATCTCGTTGTGATGCTGATCCAAGTGATATATGCCGGGATGTTCCTGCTATCGAAGGTCGCCATCGATCTCGGCATGAACAGCTTTGTGTTCGCCTTCTACAGGCAGGCCTTTGCCACTGCCTTCTTAGCCCCTCTTGCCTTGTATTTTGAATGGTAATGATCGGTTCACGAACACGAGGTTACTTCAACGTAGCTTTCATTCCGATTACGAGCTCATCAATCAAAATTCCTTTTCTTCTGAAGGAAAACCGCGCCTCGCCTGTCCCTCTGGACCTTGTTCAAGAGTTTCATGCTCTCCGGTGGGTATGTATGCCCAAACTTGCTGCTTGTAGCTAGTTAGTCATATGCATTTCTTGAAAGGGTTATTTGTCTAAAAAATTTAAATTATTTTAGAATTTTCTATTCTATCACGAACTTTTTTTCTCAAAAAATCACAAATTACTCTGTTTTCCCTAATCTACCAAGCTGTTAATTTTGACCATTAATTACTGACGTGTACTGTTAGTTTTACTTATTATACAAATAGAGTCTGGTGTATCATCTTACGTGGCATCCAGCTTGTCCTAAAACATCATGAACTATTGTCAAATTTCCTATTCTATCACGAATTATCGTCGAATTTTCCTATTCTACAATGAACTATTATCGAATTCTCTATTATACCAAGAACTATTGTCAAATTTTCTATTCTACCACGAACTATTGTCAAATTCTCTATTCTATCACGAACTATTTTTTGCCAAAAAACACACAAATTGTACTTCATGTCCCTCATTTACCATGATATTAATTGAATGAAAAAAATTGTTATTTTCTACTTCTTACTCTCAGTAGTATTTCTGGTGCTTTAATTAATATTATACTATCTTACTTGTTACCCTACTATTTTGCATCTTCTTTTAGAAATAAAATTGAAAGAGTATAAATTGGACATAAAAAATCAACTTATTATAGTGTGAGGTACATGTTAATTTTAATATTTGGTATTCTCATATTGTAAGAAATACAAATACACATAGTTGATGTTATTTTAAAGAATGTAGCATGATGCGGTATAACATATAAGTTGATTTTTTATGTTCTATCTATGTTCTTTTAATTTTATTTCTAAAAGAAAATACAAAATAATATGGTAACATACAATAGTGTAATATTAATTGAAGCACCACAGACATTATTGAGAGTAAAATGTAAAGAATAATAATTTTCTTTCATTCAATTGATAACATGGTAAATGACGGACATGAAGTACAATTTGTGAATTTTTTGGCAAAAATTAATTTGTGATAGAATAGAGAATTTAATAATAGTTCTTGGTAAAATAGAGAATTTGGCAATAGTTGGTAGTAGAATATAGAATTCAATAATAGTTGATAATAGTTCACAGTAGAATCGAAAATTTGACAATAATTCATATTTTTCAGGACAAGCTGGACGACTAGTAAGATACCACGTCAGACTCTATTTGCATAATAAGTAAAATTAACGGTACACGTCAATAATTAATGGTCAAAATTAAAGGCATTGTAGATTAAAGAAAACGGAGTATAGTTCGTAATTTTCTAGGAAAAAATAAAATTCGTGGCAGAATAGAGAATTCTGTAATAGTTTATGATTTTTTAAACAAATAACCCTTTTTGAAAATATGTAGCTAATATGAAGGTATGTGTGTATATATATATATATATATATGCACGTACGTATGTCTATATTTAAACTTTTAAAAACTTCCTTTATACAAATGCAAGTACAACCCATAAAAGAAAAGGAAGAATAGGATTAAATCATAAAATCAAACTCCTTGATTTTCCCTTTCACTAATTAATATTTTATTTTGATTTAGACGATTACATTTACGCGTATTATTATAAAAGAAAACGACGGATACTTTTGTCTCCTTTTTAAATTTTTTTAAATATGGTGAACAAATGCAGGTTTAACTCATAAAATGGAGTGGGATTAAGTTGAAAAATCACCTGCACTGCTACTTAAAACTAACATATAATTTCTCTCTTGTACTCCTTATTTTCATTTTCTAATTATATTTTATTTTCATTTGTATGATCACGATCAAGCGTCTGATGTGGACACGAAGAAAAACATAAACTCGAACTAACAAAGAATATAAAATTTTACAGGTGCTCCATCCACTTCATATATGCTCCATTATCAACAGTTGGAGAAAATTATACAGCAACTTTATATATATACATATATATATATATATTCTATGTAATGTATGCTCCATTATCAATATGACCATAGACTAATAAAGCAATATTTTATTCTACACTATCTTACCGATTCGTCGTTTCTCGTTCCTTAGGTAAGATTTCGGTTTGAGTTTTATATATGAAGAGAATTTACTTTAAAAGAGTTTCGCTCCTTTGTGGGCCCTCATGGCTCGTACTAGATTAGTCGGGACTCGTTAAATTTCTGGATATTAATAATTCAGACCGAAAAAACTATATTACTCTCTCACGAGCTTTAGCACATTATATTGGTTGTCGTAAAATTCGGGCACTTGGGAATAATTCTTCTCCCATTACCGATTACACTATATTTGATTGAGAGATTTGGAGGAGAGGGATTATGAGGTTTTTAGAGGGATTTGGAAGGGAGGGGGAAGGGATTTGAATGAGCAATTTATTCCTTTAAATCACTCGTTTGAATATTATTATTAAAAGAGTGATTTAGAGGGATAAAAAAGTTAATTTAACAATTTTATCCTTTTAATAAGACCGATCGAATGGGAGAAAAGTGTAAGAGAGACACAATGGTTTCAAGATAATCTTGAAATTCGAACAAAATTATGGTTTCGTGATGGTCTTAGGAGGTTCGGTGGTTGTAACCTTGGTGGTGGTGGAGTAAGGGAAGACGAATGTGGTTGTGTAATTATATAATCGGAAATTATGGTGTGTCCAAAGTTTCTTTTAAGAAGTTATAATGTGTTTTTGGTCTAAAAATTTATTATCCCTCCAAATTCCCTCAAATTTGAGGATTAAAAAAGTGAGATTTGAAAGAATTTTGAGGGATTGCGAATCCCTCTAAATTCCTCTAAATCCATCAGAATAATTTACCGAAATGAGGGATTATAATATTCCTCCAGATCCCCAAATCCAAACAAAATGTTAAAGTTGTACAACTAGCCTAGAATATTTGCCATGTGTCTAGTGTACGAGGAAACGCATGCAAAAATTACAAAATTATATATATAATCATGAACATAATACAAGTACATATTAAGCCCGGATTGGGAAGTAAACATCCAGACTAATATGCAAAAATTATTATTATTTAACGAATTTATCATGAAATCTTGTATCGGCTGTCAAGGTTCAGGATAATTCTGATTAAATTCATGCTTATGTAATTGAAGAATTAAACTATATATAATGAGATTGATGGGCTCAAACTGATTTATGATTTTGATCATAAGGATTACGTTAAGCCTGGACTTGAATGGAATAGCGACGGTATCTACATCGGCTACTATAGCCTCAGCAGCTTCCACCTGCGTCCCCGCCATTACCTTCTTCCTTGCTCTTCTATTCAGGTACGAAACGATTACATGCAGAAGAAGAATTCTGAATTCTGAAATACATGAAGAATTATTGTACGATCAGGTGATGAGGGCTTAAGTTGTAATTTGGATTCCACAGATAAATTAAAAAAGGAAAATATGTTGCAAAAAATGCTCCGAGAAATAGATTACAGGATGATCGTATCGTAATAAGCTCCCTTTTGAAAAATTAAACTTTTATCTATATTTTTAAGGATGGAGGAACTGAAGCTGAGGACAAGCACTGGGGTGGCAAAGCTGGTTGGGGTAGTGGTGTGTTTGGGAGGATCAGCTACGCTGGCCTTCTACAAGGGACCCCATCTCAGCCTCTGGGCTCACCACCACCACCTTCATCACCAACCCTACCAGATCCATGTCTCATCGGGCACGGCTTGGGTCAAGGGCTGCTTCCTAATGCTCGGCGGTAACAGTTCCTGGGCATTGTGGCTCGTCTTACAGGTATACACCACGCGCCCCTTCTGCATGCAATTAGATAACCTTGATCAAGGCTGAACTCGATCGAGTCCCGACTGAATGATGTATTCATTTGGGCATGGTAACGTTTGTTTTTGTTTTGACCTAATTTCGAGGAACAGGGAAAGCTCATGAAATGTTACCCATCGAAGCTGCTGTTCACAACCATCATATGTTTCCTGAGCTCAGTACAATTACTCCTCGCTGCCATTCCTTTTGCCAGAGACCCCTTTGAGTGGAGACTTGGCTGGAACATCAGGCTTCTCTCTGTGGCATACTGTGTAATTATAAGCTTGATCCCTAAGCCACAATTATGTCACACACACAAACACGCACACGAAGAATTGGATATTTCCTTTGCATTTTTTATACATTTATCGACATGATTACTTTTTTTTCTTTATTATTGTTAAAAAATGAGGGTGCTGTCTGATATTTTGTATTTTACAGGGAGTGCTGGTAACTGGTATTACATTCTATCTTCAATCATGGGTTATCGAGAAAAGAGGACCAGTGTTTCTAGCCATATTCTCTCCTTTGTCCCTCATCACCACCATCTTCGTCTCCGCCCTCGTCTTACATGAAGTCCTCACACTCGGAAGGTACTCGTGCATCGACTTCGCCTTCTCCATGAG
Organism: Lagerstroemia speciosa; assembly: GCA_037672795.1. NCBI lineage: Eukaryota > Viridiplantae > Streptophyta > Magnoliopsida > Myrtales > Lythraceae > Lagerstroemia > Lagerstroemia speciosa. The sequence goes on along the minus strand of CM075303.1, from coordinate 8,892,566 downwards.
AAAATAATATTGGATTTGAACCGAATCAATATTAATTTATCAATAGAATGAATTTTCAAAACTGCAAGGTATGGTTATAAATGAAAATATAAGCTGCTTCCTACGCCTAGAAATAAAATAAAATAATTTCTAGCCATTTTGGAACAGTAGCAAATATTCTACTGGTCATTTATGTGTTTACTTACTTGGTAATTTTTATTTATGAACGTAGCATCTTGGGAGTGCTGCTGCTAGTTGTGGGGCTGTACAGTGTCTTATGGGGTAAAAGCAAGGAGCAAGGACGCTTACCGTCTAACGTTCAGAAATCAGGATCATCGGAATTCAAAGAAGTGGCAATTTCTAGTACCTAAAACAACATTGCCAGTCCACTGTTGCCTGTCTCACATCATTAAATCTTTTTTCAAATGCTTTTCCCCTTGCAATAATCTTGCAAAAAAGCTAACAATGTGTATGTAATCATCCTATCATATACTATTAGAAGCTCACCCACACTACGCACGAATTGTTAAATATATAGTTGATTATTAAATTGTATTTTTTATTTACACAATTTTGTATATTTTGAAAATGTGTATTAAATTTTATAACACTTTTAAATTTTTTAAATAATTTATCATGAATAAAAAATCTATAATTATAAAAAAAATTAGAGAGTAGTTAGTGGTAATTATACTATTAAAGTAATTTTACAATTTCATCCATATTTATCAATTTTTTTGTTTACTTATCAAGAGTAATTTTTGAATTTTAAAAGTGAGAAAAACTATTTTTTTGTCACATGTAATAACTAGAAGGTGACCCATGCTACATAGGGAAGCTGTCATTGTTCATTCTATTATAAAAATTTAAGGTGATTGAAGGTTAGAGTAGATAAAAAATAAGTAATTCAAATCAAATAAAAATGGAATAAAATCATGGAATTGTGAGAACTTTCGATGAATAAAGTAGATTTTTTTGAGGAAATTGCGAACATTGCAAAGAGTTGTATAATTTTAAAAAAGGAAAGGAAGTTGTATGGTTATGAGAATTGTGGAACAGAGTTGAGAGAATCGTGAAAATAATTAACAAAATGAGTAATTAATAAAAAGGATTAGTATAAAATTCCTTTTTATATTATTATAAATCAAATTTAGTTGAGAGTATTTTTAGAACTTGAAAATGAGATCAAAACTATTTTAAGTTTGCTTAAAGTAGTAAAGAAAATAAAGATGTACACCTATGCACAAGAATAAAGTTTTTTCTTTTCTTTCAAATTCTGAATATATTATTCAATACAACTTATCAGCAAGATATTTAGCTGAATGCAATGGATTTTAGTTACATTAAGATTACTTTTAGTAGGAAATAATGGATTCTATAAGATAAACTACAAATAACTTATGAAAAAATTAGTAATATTTAAGTTCAATTTGAAAATATGAAAGTTGTAATTGGAAGATGTGATTAAATATGCATTTCCTTTTTTTTTTTTCAAGTATATATCGTTCCAGTACTAATTTGAGAAAAAAATTGTATACCAATGGAGTGCAAATAATTAACTTTCAAGAGTGTAATTTAGTAAAAAAATACAAAATATAATGTGAAATTACTCATTCTATTCCATGCCTTTTGATTCATTCATACCAAATGCGGACACAGTCTAATAGAAAATATCATCAGATATTTGCATTAGAAATGAAACCCTACTACAGTCACTAATAAGACCCGAACTCAAGACTTTTTTATTCAAAGTTGAGGGCCATGCTACAGTGTTAAAAACACATTTTTTTTTTTCACCAGCATACGCTTTAAGCTCAAATAAAAATTGGCCTACGCCAAAAAATATATGGTAGGCCCATCATAGGAAGTTGGGTCAGTTCGGGCCCAATATAGGCCCATGGGCCCTACCACGGGGGCGACAGCCGCAGTTGAAGCAAACGATCGTTGAGACCTTGTAAGTCAATGTCAATCAAGAATTCATTAGTTGCTTCCACGTCGGCAGCTGCTCAGCCGGCCGCTTTTCATTCGACTCCGCTTGCGTGTCAGAAGTGGAACTACAAATGGGACTCTGTAAGTCAATTTCAACCCGACATTTTCTTACGTTTGTTTGGTTCTTGTTTATTTGTTTTCCTTTGCATTGTCTCCAGGGTGTTTGATTCATTGCTTGAGACCAATTTATTAATACAGTATTTTGGGTGGTCTGCTGCTTGTGGCGGGGCTATACACTTCAGTGTCCCGCGAGGGGAAAAGTCGAGAGCAACAACAGTTACCGTCCGCTGGTTTCTCAAATTCTATACCTTCCGAGATTCAGAAATTGGATTCCTCATAACGGAAAGAAGTGCCGACTTCTGCTGCCTATAGCAACTTTCCCAGTCCACTGTTGCCCGTCTAGTGTGACTGAATCGAGTTCGAAATGTTTTCATGCAATTAAGGACTAATTCTACATGTAATCATCTTATCGCCTGTACAGTATAAATATACGAATGAAAATGAAAATTTTCTTTTTCATCGGTGAAATCTACCCATCTCTTTATTCCTTATCTCTTTTATCGATTTTTAGATTTATGTGTTTTCGTTATGCACCGAAAAGAGATATGGATGGATTAGCTGAAGCCTGATAAAGAATATGAAATCGCATACCCATATATCAAATGTAGTTTGTATTAATAGTAAAATATTCTGAAATATGAAAAGAAAATGGCATCAATCGGCCTAAGGGGAGAAAATTCTCAACATTCTTAGTGGATGCTACAAGCTCTTATTACAGAGAAACTCTTCGATGGAACAGCTGTATGGTGTGGTGGCTGATATGGTAGCTCTTATTAGAGTAAAGTATATGTATTTTATGATAAAATAAAAATTAAAAATCATCATCTGTCTTATATAAATTGGTAAAATACACATAATTTTACTCTCAGAAATAGGACTACCTCAGTATGTGCAACCGCTCTGCTGACATGGACTATGATTGCTCAGATTGTTTACTTTTAAACGCAAATCTATTTTTTAAAAAATATTATAAATTAAGGAGCTTTATTTTTTAAAAAAATTTACTTGAATTAAGTCTAGTTTATTTAGATTTTCAGATATTAAATAATATAAGAGAAAAAAAAAAACATTTTCCGCGATCCTCTTGTCCGAAAAAGCTATGTATTAATAAGATTTTTATTGAGCAATAGGCACGCGCGCGCGCGTGTATATATATGCATAATAATATTGATACGGATCGATTCCTAGGATCCTCGTGATGGTTGACTGATTGTGTCGTGGCATTTGGTATTATTTATATTTATACGACGAAGACATTCTTTGTGGTCATGCTTCTTATTCAACTCCATTAATAAGTAATAAATAATAAATCATATTATTGCCTAATAAATTTAACTTTTACAATAAATAATTACGATAACTTTCGATTCTATTATGACATCAGACTACATGAAGGATGAGTTGCCATTTTTTAGAGCGAACAGGCAATAATAAATCATATCCCCAGACCAAATATTTTTTTTGTTTATCCACTGCCTATTACAAGATCACATTTCTCATATGCTACATAAAACTCTGACTCTAGTAGAGAAAAGTGCTAGGTGTTAACTCGGTTAGAACATGAATTAATTGATATGTGTCAAATGGGTGCATACTGGGGATAGAAAAGAGGAGCTCAATAGAGAGATCATTGTGTATAATAGATATACCAGATGATAGTGTTGACATAGTGTAATAAATAAATAAAATTTAGCTATTTTAAGATTGTTTTTTCAATAATACCTTGAAAACAAATAAGCGACCTAAAAAGTAATTGAATACTTTTTGTTCGTGATACTACGTCAGCACTATCACGTGCTTCATCAGTGAGTTTGTATTGTCAATAGAATACCGAATTCAAATGAGTGCATGTGAGTACGAATTCACTAAAACATACCATTGGATGCATCCATGATTGTCTTCTTGTACTCTTGACTCCTACAAATAAAATAATGGATGCATTGGCATGTTGTGAATCACACGTCTAGACTAGGAACTCCCTCTCCCTCTCCTCTTTAGCGTCGGTGGCTCTCAATGGGGCAAACCACGGCTCACAGCACATGTATATATATAGTGTGCCATCTAGGTCAAGGGTATGGATGGGTGAGCGGGACGTAGTCCAATGTAACCCTAATTGGGCTGTCCCACTAAGAGACTCCAATTAGAATGGGACTAATGCACCATCACACAAATAAATATCGAGATCGACCCAGGCCCATAATACTCTGGATCACGTAATCAGCGCATGGGCTTTACCGATCATACATTCAACCCGTTTTATTTTCAAAATTAGAAAATTTTCAATTAATGGAAGCCATTTAAAACATTTTTCCAACATGCACGTCTTATATATAGCACAACATCAGTCTCTACGTTGCATCAACATCCTTGGTAGCAGTTCATAAATCATATATAACCTAAGATCGACAAGAAGCTGCTCACTCGATCAACAGACTCCGGCGATGATCTCCAGAAAGAATCCTTATACCGTTGTGGTGCTGATCCAACTGATATATGGGGGGATGTTCCTGCTATCAAAGGTCGCCATGGATCTCGGCATGAACAGCTTTGTCTTCGTCTTCTACAGGCAGGCCTTCGCCACTGCCTTCTTAGTCCCTCTTGCCTTGTATTTTGAATGGTAACGACCAGTTCACGAACATGAGGGCACTTCAACATACTTTTTATTCTGATTACGTGCTTATCGATCGAAATAATTTCCTTTTTTCCTGAAGGAAAACTGTACCTCGTCTGTCCCTCTGGACCTTGTTCAAGAGTTTCATGCTCTCCGGTGGGTATGTATGCCCAGACTTGCTCCTGGTAGTAGTCATATATATTTCTTGAAAATATGTAGTTAATATGAAGTTACATATATATATATATATATATATGTTTCTTTTAAGGAAGGAAAGTCCGTACATCGTCCACTTTTAAATTACTTTCAAAGTGTAAGTTCAACCCATGAAAGAAAAAGGAAGATTACATTTATGTGTTGTACTGTAAAAGAAAAGGTTGATAGTTTGCCTATTTTTTAATTTTTTAAAATACCATGAACAAATGCAGGCTTAATCTATTAAAAAAAAAGAATGGGTTAAGCTGAAAAATCACCTGCAGTGCCACTTAAAACTAACATCTAATTTCTTTCTTGTACTCCTTATTTTTATTTTTCTAATTATATGATTACACTTGACATTCATCGATTATATAAAATGATAATTCTGTACGAGTAAGATCGAGCGTCTGATGTGCACATGAAGAAAAACAAAAATTCTAATTAACAAAGAATAAGAAATTCTACAGATGCTCCATCCACTTTATATATGCTCCATTATTAACAATTGGAGAAAATGATACATCAACTTTATATATATTCTATATAATGTATGCTCCATTATCAAAACAAAGTATTTTATCAATGTGACCATACACTAATAAAGCAATATTTTATTCTACACTATCTTACTGATTCCATCACGTTGGTGTAAAGATCGGTCCCCAAATACGGATACTCTACTCCTATTATCGATTAAAGTCGTACAACATGCCTAGCGTTTTTATCATGTATGTCCAGTGTACGAGGAAAGGAATGCAAAAATTACAAAATTATATATATATATATATATATAACCATGAACATAGTACAAGTACATGTTAAGCTCAGATTGGGAAGTAAACATCCAGACTAATATGCAAAAATTAAAACATTATATTGGTCCTCAAGGTCGAAGATAATTCTGATTAAATTCAAGCATATTGAAGAATTAAACTATAATGACAAGGGCTCAAACTGATTTAGCTCTTTGTTTTGATTATTATGATTTTGATCATAAGGGTTACGGTAGGCCTGGACATGAATGGAGTAGCAACGGCATCTACATCGGCTACTATAGCGGCAGCAGCTTCCTCCTCCCTCCCCGCCATTACCTTCTTCCTTGCTCTTCTATTCGGGTACGTAATTAACAATTACATGCAAGAGAGGAAGAATTACGAATTCTGAAATAAATACATGAAGAATTAATGTACAATCTGGTGATGATGGCTTAATTTGTAAATTTGATTCCACAAATAAATTTAGAAAAAGAATATATATATATATATATTACAAAAAAAGTTACTCTGAGAAATAAATTAGAGACGGTATCGTACAAAACCCTCTTTTAAAAAAATTAAACTTTGTTAAAATTATTTATATTTTTAAGGATGGAGGAACTTAAGCTGAGGACAAGCACTGGGGTGGCAAAGTTGGTGGGGGTAGTGGTGTGTTTGGGAGGTTCAGCAACGCTGGCCTTCTACAAGGGACCCCATCTCAGTCCCTGGGCTCACCACCACCACCACCTTCATCACCAACCTTACCAGACCCATGTCTCCTCGGGCACGGCTTGGATCAAGGGCTGCTTCCTAATGCTCTGCGGTCACGTTGTCTGGGCATTCTGGTTTGTCTTACAGGTGTGCACCACGCACCCCTTCTGCATACAATTAGATAATCTCGATCAAGGCTTAACTTGATCGAGTCCTGACTGATTGATGTATTCGTTTGGGAATGTTAACGTTTATTTCTGTTTTGACCTAATTTCGAGGGGAACAGGGAAAGGTCATGAAATGTTACCCATCGAAGCTGCTCTTCACAGCCACCATATGTTTCCTAAGCTCAGTACAATTACTCCTCACTGCTATTCCTTTTGCTAGAGACCCCTGTGAGTGGAGACTTGGCTGGAACATCAGGCTCCTCTCCGTGGCATACTGTGTAATTATCATAAGCTCCCTCCCTAAACTAAATTCTTTCAATATATATATAAGAATTGGATATTTTCCTTGCATTTTTATATTTATCGACATGACTATGTTTTTTTTTTTCATTATTATTATTAAAAATGAGGTTGCTGTCTGATATTTTGTATTTTACATGCAGGGAGTATTGGTAACTGGTATTACATTCTATCTTCAATCATGGGTCATTGAGAAAAGAGGGCCAGTGTTTCTAGCCATATTCTCTCCTTTGCCCCTCATCATCACTATCTTCGTCTCCGCTCTCGCCTTACGTGAAGTCCTCACCCTCGGAAGGTACTCGTGCATCACGTTCACCTTCTCCACGAGAAAATAACACTGACGGGTTGAATCAAACCGACATTAATTTATCGATAGAATGAATTTCAAAATGGCAAAGCATGGTTATATGTGTATATATAAGCTGCTTCCTATGCCTAGAAATAAAATAAAATAATTTTTATCCATTTTGGAACAATAGCAAATATTCTACTGGTCATTTATATATTTATTTACTTAATTTGTAATTTTTATTTATAAATGTAGCATTTTGGGAGTGCTGCTGCTGATTGTGGGACTGTACAGTGTCTTGTGGGGTAAGAGCAAGGAGCAGGGACAGTTACTGCCTGCAGATTTGACTTCATCTTATATTCAGAAATCAAAATCCTCGGAATTGAAAGAAGTGGCAATTTCCAGTACCTAAAACAACATTGCCAGTCCATTTTTGCCTGTCAGACATCATTAAATCACTTTTGAAATGTTTTTCCCTTGCGATAATCATGCAAGGGACTGACAATATGCATGTAATCATCTTATCATATGAGAATAAAGTTTTTCTTTTCTTGCGGACTCTGAATATACTGTTCGAGACAAAAACTTACCACCAAGATATTCAGTTGAATGGAATGGATTTTAGTAACATTAAGATTACGTTTGGTAGGGAATAATGGTGAGACGTGATTGAATAAGCATTCTCTATCTTCTGTTTTTCAAGTAAATATAGTTCACGTACTAATTCGAGAAAAAAATTGTATACTAATGGAATGCAGATAACAGCTTTCAAGAGTGCAATTAAGTAGCAAAATACAAAATATAATGTTAAATTACTCATTTCATTCCATCCTTTTTTTTATTCCTTCGTCTAGAAAATATCATCAGATGTTTGCGTTAGATATGAAACCCTAAAACATCTGAACTGCAGTCACTAATAAGAACCGAACTCAAGACTTTTTTTATTCAAAAGTTGAGTGCAATATTACTTATGTTAACTTTTTTTCAACAGACATAAACTTTAGCCCAAGTAAAAATGGGCCTACACCAAACAATTTGTGGTAGGCCCATCATAGGAAGTTCGGTTACAGGACAGGCCCAAAATAGGCCCGTGAGGCCCTACTACCACAGGGTTCCTCCGCCAGCCGGCGACAGCCGCAGTTGAAGCAAGCGAGAGAGGGAAAGAGAGAGGGCTGAAGCGGCCGAGCTTTTCTCTCTTGGCACAGCTGAATTGAAGGACCAAAATCAACTCTTGCACCCCTTGTGACTTAGTGGTTTGAAATCAAAAGGATCAACGAATTTGTGTCTTAAATTTTCGATCTTATGGCAGTCTGATTGTGTTGTCGGATCAACTGGAGGAACATGCTGGTACCCAGATGCCGAAATTTAATTTCAATCAAGAATTCATTTGTTGCTTCCACATCGGCGGCTGCTCAGGCGGCCGGTTTTCATTCGACTCCGTTTGCGTGTCAGAAGTGGAAGTACAAATGGGACTCTGTAAGTCAATTTCACCAGACATTTTCTTAGGTTTGTTCGGTTCTTGTTTACTTGTTTTTCTTTGCATTGTCTCCAGGGTGTTTGATTTATTGCTTGAGACCAATTTTGCTGTTATTTAACAGCAGATTTTGTGTTTTTCTTGTGCAAAGAATGCTTAGGTTTGAATTTCCAATTATTATGTGGATTAGAACGGATTGAGTGCTTGCAGAGTTTGTCACCCTATATGATACTCCATAGAGGCATAGGGTAGTTTAAATTTGAGTGGGAAATTATTAAGATGAGATAGGAAAAGGAGCTTTCTTTTTGCTTCAACTTTCGAAGATTGCAGCTTATTATTCAGTTTGAAGTTTCAGCTTAGAGCTCCTGCTATCACCGAGTGCATTTGAGAGAGTAAATTTTCTTTTCAAGAATGTTCAGAAGTAGTGCTATTTGGCTGCCAATGATGTATGGATGGTAAAATATGTGAACTTTATTTCTTCTTATCAATGGGAAGGTGATGGTATGGATCACTAATTTAAGTTCAACAATGCGTCAGTTGCTATTTGTTCAAGTGGATAATCAATAAGAGAGCTTTACCACTGCAGAGGCTTCTTTACATTTACTAAGGGTTACACTTTCCCTGCTGCAACTCGGTGTTGCACGAGAAGCGCTTTGAAACTTAAGGCCTTTGCCCAACTGGGGAGGTCTTTACCTTTTGAAGGCCTTTTCAGAGTTATTCATCTGAGTATTCGATGCCTTTGTTTAATATGGATACCTGCATCTGAGTATATTGGTGCTTTTGTTTAAATTTTTCAGGATTTTGGTAAGGGCCAGCAGCCAACTAAGGTAGTGCGCTTTTATCTCTGCTGTTTCCTTTACTAAATTGGCATATTATTTAGGGCAGTGCTTGTTGAAGATGCCTTGTTCACCCATTTATCTTCAGAATTAAGCTCATACTGTGAATTTTAACAGTATTTCTATTATTTTCATTGCTGGAATGAAGATCATTTTACTGAGCTTCTGGTCAATTTATCAGCAACATTTAGCTTTCCTTTTCTTTCCCTCTTTTGTGTTTTATCAGCAACATTTAGCTTTCCTTTTCTTTCCCTCTTTTGTGTTTTATCAAAGGAAACAGAAGATGAATGGGCATCTAAGGTTTCGATTTTCGGATTCAGAGCTATGTTAGGTATTCTACCCGTCAAAAGCGTGCCGATGCGAAAAAAGCTCTTAAAGATCTCCTTTTAGAAGTGGCTCCCCCAGAGTTTCTTTCAGGTAACTCATTTAGTTTGAGTCATTTAACTGTGGAGTATCTGATCCCTTTTCTTAATGTTTTATGTTCTCTCTCTAGGACGAAGATCCAATTTGGAAATTAGATGGGACAGAAGATGATCGATCTGGTAGGGGTGGCAAGAAAGCTAGAGCAAAGCATTCTTCTCGACATGCTGCGAAGAACAACCACTACAAGAAACCGAAGCGTAAGCTATCTTCATCCATCTTTATTTAGAACCCTCTGGTTATTAGACATTTGTCGTGAACTGAATGAACATGAACAGTTGATGCATCCTTTTGATGGCTCTTCAGAAAAGATTAGGAGGGAAAGTTTCACCGAGGACTTTGAGGGTAATCCTGAGACAGTCTTTCATGCAACTTTTGGCAACAGATGGTATACATGGGCTTTCAACTCGGATTACTCGTCTACTTTTGAAAATCCTGCCTTTGGTTTCGAGTGGAGGGAGCAAACAAGTTCAGGAAACCAGAGGGCGAGCAAGTGGGAGAGTATCAGTGACATCGAATCAGACGATGAAGAGGATATCAGCATTGGGTCATCTTCTGATCGGATGATCCTCGGGTTGCCTCTAAGTGGTCCACTGAAGATGGAAGACGTTAAAAGCGCGTAAGTTTGAGTATGGAGTTCTTTCACTCTGTGAATTCCGCATCAATTCTAGTTTCTCAACTTTTTTCCTTTTATCTCGGTACAGTTTTCGTCTAGCTGCATTGAAGTGGCATCCTGATAAGCATCCAGGCCCTTCACAGGTTGGCATATGATTTGCTCCTTTTAACCTTGTTAGATGGTTACTGTCATTTGATAGATTTCAGTTACATGGCTCCTTCTTTCCCCCCATTTTCTTGTTTTTGCAGTCAATGGCGGAAGAGAAGTTCAAGTCGTGTGTCAATGCATACAAGTCACTGTGCAGCGCTCTCACAGCAGCTTAGACATGGGTCCAGAAGGGATAGCCTGGCCAAGACTGACATTATTACTAAGCATGGTGCTTTGGTGGAACATGACCTTAGGAAAGCTCGTACCCAATTTGAGCGCTTCATTAGTCTATCTTATTATTTCATAAATTATCCGATTTTTATTGTACTTTCTCGTATAATTTGGCCCTTTGCTGAATTTCTTTGGGGCGCATTATGCATTGTGTATCAGCAGTTCGATCCAGGTTAATGAGATTACTTTCTGCCGTTTCTCAATTGGCTCTGTAGCATAGATGTCAAAGTGTCAACGGGGATTTTTTTTCCCTTAATAATGTCAATGGAGATTTTTTTTTCATTTGCAATTTTCCGAACTAGTTAATATGCACTTCAAGATTAATTTACAATAAGAACAGATCCGGAGTAAATTTTCGTCAGGATCATGGGATCTAATATCCATGGGGATTGATCTTTCATAAATCTGCAATAATCGTCACAGTATAAACAAGGGATTGCCCTGTTTCAAGATTTTTGAGAGAGAGAGAGGGTGCAATGTGAGTAACGGATCGTTGGTTCCTGATTTGAGACCTACAGATCGAACGATACAATCGGGAAAAACCCAAGTGGAAATCCGTCTAAATCTGTCCAAAAAATGCCATAAAAATTCGATCTTTCTGTGATTTTTCAGAAGCAGAGGATGACAACAGAGGAGGAGACCATGAAGCCGTAGATCAAGATCAAGAACCCGAAGTGGAGAGCCCAGTTTCTCTTGAACTTCCCAGGTAGTTCTCTGGCGGCTCCTGGTACTGAATCTCGAACTCCCCGCTCTCTTCTTCGAACCCGCCACCGCCACCGCTCATCATCCTCATCTTCATCTCCCTCAGCTTCTCGGTGGCGAGGCCGAGAGTGAGCTTGTGGCACCGCCGCTGGTACTTAAAGCCGTTGATGCAGCGGAGCGTCTGCGCAACGGAGACATAGAATGCGAGACTGGCGAGGGAGAGGAGTGCGATGGGGACCCAGCAGTGGCGACACTGCAGGCGGCCCCCGCCACCGCCGCCGCTGAGGGCCAGGAAGACGAGGGCGAGGAAGAGGAAGAAGAGCTGGGTGAGCTTGTGCAGCTGCTTCTTCTGAAGGTCGATGGAGCGCTTCTTCTCGAGGGTCTTCTCGAAGTGGAGCTGTATTATAGTGTTCAGGGCCTGCAGGGCCGCCGTCTCCTTCGGGATCTGCGGCGGAGCGTGGTGGTGCTGTGGATCGTAATCCGCCATTGACGAGCTGAGGGAGAGAGGGACTGGTATTATTGTTTTGAGTCAAAAGGATGCCTCTTTTGCTATCAACGGGATGTAGTGTAGGTATTCTTCGGAATCTCGATGTGGGGCTCTCTTGATTCAGAGACCAGTAATTAATCCAACGGTCAACTGGCTCATTGATGCAGGTGAAAGCGAAGACAAGCATGTGAAAACTCTTGTTTTTTTAAATTGTTAATGTTACATGTTTCATAGGGCAGACCCCTTATCTTCCCTAAATTTAGATCACATATCGGACTTGCAGTGCTCAAGTCATACCGGCATTCATGAATATAGTGTAGAAAGCTTTTATCATTCCGTGCAATACAAAGGGCAGAAGTCCTTAGACCGAGGACGTAGAGTTGATCCTTTCACAGAGAACGGATCGGTGAGATCCATGTAAGACCTTTGTAGAATAAGGGGCTCATGGACAATGATGGGGCACTGGAAACAACTCTAGCAATGGTTAGCATGCTGGTCCAAACATCCTTAAGATGTGTCAACATCAAAATGATTTCAACATTACCAAGAATAGCATCGGCCAATAGGTTGATCATGAGAGGCTCTTAGTGCCTGTTGGCAGGAAAATCAAGCACCTCAGCAACCAAAATTCGCGAAAAATGACTGAAACATATAGATGAATTGCCTGTAGAGCTGCTGGATCTCTTATTGTTCATGATTGATGTGGTTGAGTGGTTCATAGAACATAACTGACCAAGCTCGGGCCAGCTGGTATGGATGCTGCTTTCACAGGAAAAGAAAACTGCAGCTTTTTAAAGCATTACCATTTGTGTTCCTTTTATTCAACAAAAGAAAAAGATGCTTTTTTTTTTTTGGCTGAATATATGTGTTCCTAAGAGACTTACTGCTTATATGCCATTCTATCCCTCTCCCTTTGTCACTCATCCCCTCTATAACGTCTAGACAACACTTATTCAAACAAAATATATAGATAACATGCTATCATACAAGATTTAGACAAAACTGATTATCAACCTGAAGCTGCCTTCAATGCTGAATTATGTGCTGCACACTCCGACCCATCGTAATTGTCATGTTCTTACTCCATTTCACGGTCATCTTTCTCACTTAGCCCATCTCCACCCATGGTTTCTTGGTATTCTTGTTTCTCCTCTTCCTGGTCCATCGTATCCATTAGAAGCCCGTCTCCCTTCTTGTTGCTCTTACTCCTCTGTCTGTACAGGGCATCGAGCTGCTCAAAGTAAGGGCAAGTTCTTGAGTCGTCGGGTCTTTTCCTCTTGCTCTCCTTCACCCTCTTGAAGTACTTGTTTATATTCTCCCACTTCTCCTTGCACCTCTTCCCACTGCGATTGTAACCGAGCCTCTTCATCCTGGATGCTATCTCCTCCCACAGGGGCCCCTTGGGTCCACTCTCGTGGTACTGCACGTCGAGACTCGACTTCATACTTATTAGGGCTTCCACTTCCTCCTTGGGCCAGCGGGACGAACTAGCATGAGCCATGCCACCATCAGTATTAGCACTGCTGTTGTTATGGTCTACCGTTTCTGCAACTACGGAAGTCGGGTTTTCGGGAATCTTCACTGCTGCCGATTGGTCGGAAAACTTCTGAAGGAATGCAAGGACTGCTGCGTCTTTGGCTGCTGCAATGGCTCTTTCTTGAACCAAAAGTTGTCGTTCTCTCTGGAGAAGAGCGAGTTCTTGAGCTTTCCATGCCTCCTCCCTTGCTACCCTGTCTTGTTCATACTTCTCGAGAGCCTCAATGAACTGCCTCTGCAAGCTCTCTTGCTTCTCGAGCACTTTCTTCATCAGCCTCTCATAGTACCTAGCCAGTTTCTGTTTCTTCTTGGGCACACCTTCCATTTCTTCCTCACTAGAGCTCGAAGCCGTGGAAGTGGCATTATCAGCAGCTGTTGGCACAATATTCTCAGCTGAAGTTTGATGCACGACAGGTGGGTTCGAAGGGACTGGGAGGGGAATTGGTTGGTGGTTCTCAAAAGCCTCCAGCTGCTCGAAGAACCGGTAACTCTTGGTGCTATGCTGTTCTTTAGCTCTCTTGTGGTACTTGTAGATGTTCTCAAACTTCTCTTTGCATTTCTTCGCACTCCGATGATACCCGAGCTCAGCCATTTTCCTACAGACACCATCCACGAAAAATAAAAATGAAGACTAAGGAAAACAATCAATGTCCAATATCTAAACTTACAGAACCGAGCACTACACGGAACTTCAGCCAATTAAAAAAAAAAAAAAGAGCACTAAATAGAACAAAATAAACCAGAAATCTTTACCGAGTAGAATCACAGCAATATGAGGACAAAAAACTAATAGTACTCACGAACTCGGGAAACCGGAGAGGAGATGGTAGCATAGTTAGACAAGTAAACAAAAATGGCCGAGTTGATATGCACTAACTACCAGTTAAAATGGACCCAAGTATATCGCCTAATCAGCAACTTCATCAGTGTATATTCAATAGCGGATTCTGACATAATGGGATTTGCATTCGGATTTTCGGATATTATGGGGCACATGACACAAAACAAACTCCATGCCAAATTCAAAGTGACACATTGATTTAAAGACCGGGGAACTGTAAAACTCCAGCAGAGAAAGAGGTGGGCAGAAACAGATCAAATTACGACACACTCAATTCAATTTATTATAATTCGCCGAATGATGAATTCAGAAAAACTGATTGGATCAACCAAACGACAATCACCTATTCTCTACGCTGAGGATTCAACAAAAAAACAGTAGGCAATTTAACATGAAGAAAAGACCAGATAACTCATCTTCAATCCCTGGTCCCAAAAAAAAATTTACTCACCTTCAATCATCTCCTCCAAAATTAAACCCAAAAATGCAATTCACATATTAATAAGAAAACCATTTTGGAAGGTGGTGTTTGGGGGTTGGGGGGAGAAAGAAAGATATTTTTGCGGTTGTTTTCTTACTGGGAGACTTGCTCCCAGAGGGGAGCTTTAAGGTCGGAGTCCTTGAAAGCAAGGTCCACATCGGACCTTACCTTCAGCAGAGCCAAAGTTTCCTCTCTCGGCCACCGGTTGCTGACGGCGCTCGCCTCACCCTCCTCGTCCTTCGCTCCACCGGCAGTAGGATTCTCCGGGAGAGTCGTCGTCAAGCCTCCCAGCATCAGTATCCTGGAATGCTTTTACAGCCCAAGAAGATTCTGGGTACTACACATATAAATAGAAAAAGGTGCTAATCATATCTTTGTTTCTCTTTTGACATTTCTGGGAAGATGGAATTTTGCTGAGTGAATTTGGTTCAGTGACGAGTAGCGGGAGAGAGAGTGACAAAGCTCCACCAAGGCAGCGGTGAATTAGGGTTTGTTTCTTCTCAAAGAAGTCAAAAAGCCGCTGAAACCGTATTCAGTTCAATCTTGCCGCAAATTTTTGGGCTTCCCTTTTTCATCCTTCTTTTTCTGTCTGATAAAATTCAAAAGGTTAAATTGGATTTTTCATGTTGGGGTCTCTTAAACAAAATTGTTAAAGACTTCTTTTTTTTTGGATTTGTGTTACAGTATCCTGGACTAATCAAAACGTATCTCGAAAGTAATCTATGATCAGGTCGAAATCCCTTATAAAATTCCCATCGACCCTTCTAATCTTGAATTCGATCGTGGGATTATACATTTGGGAGTTTACTGAGGGGACCACTAGGCTAATCCAGGTTGATAAATTGTTAAACACTTCATAACATAGCTCACTTGAGTTTATTATTATACATCGGAGTAAACTGTCATTTTTATTTCTAATTCTCAGTGCAATTTCCTAATTAATATAGTCCTTACTATATATTGTTAGAATTTTTAAATACCGATGATAACAACGATAATAAAGGGCTAATTTGTCAAGATTTCTTAAATATTGAGGACGAGATTCATGATAAAATGATATTAGGGATAAAAATTATAATTATAGGAAGTTACCCCAAACATTTTTTTTTACCACCACTTAATATTTGGAATCAGTCAAAGTGTATTTTAAGACTAATCTAAGGTCGGATCGGGATTCCTGTAAAAATTCATGTCGACTATTTTAATCTGGTGATGGATCCTGAAATCATTCATTTGGAGTAATCATTAGGTCAATTTCAAGTCAGTGAAATTACCTCTAAACATTGTGCTCCCTCCACCAGACGTAGAAATATTGATTTTTTTCCCCCTCTTTCAGGTGGGAAAAGGGGAGAATCTTGCTGGGCTTGAAAGAGCCGCTGGGCTTTGTACATGTATATATGTAGAGTCCACCGAATCAGAATCTTACATCGTCACCAGCACCAGCACCAGCACCAGCTCCTCCTCCTCCTCCTCCTCCGTCCTCAGGAGTTAAGCAGAGAAATGGGATGAGGGACTGGGGGAGATGGGATGAGAGTGACGAAGGAGCAAGTCGAGTCTTCGTTGAGTTCGAGGATGAACCCTTCACACCTCGCGAGTTCTCCTCCTCCTCACCGTCCTCACCAGTTAAGCAGAGAAATGGGATGGGGGACTGGGGGAAATGGGATGATAGCGACGGAGGAGCAAGTCGAGTCTTCGTTCATTTCGAGGATGAACCCTTCACACCTTGCGAGTTCCGTTCCGCCGATTCCATTCTGAGTAATCGATAGCTCTCTATCCTGTCCGTCTGGTTTGATTGTAGCACGAGGTTCCAAGGCGTGTTCAGCGGATCACTCATATCACGTAAACGATGCTAATGTGACATGTCCGTCCAATTAAAATTTATCATTTATAAGTTTGTCTAATTATGATTTACTGAATATTTTATATTTTTTAAAGCTTTTTTAATATTTAGTAATCATAAAATATATAATTATTAATTACATATTAAGTTCTAATTATATGTATATACTACGTCAGTATTACTTATGTAACATGACCGTTCCACTGAAAACTTTCTCCCGATTGATAACTCGGGAATAACTCTACGGCTGATCGCACTCATCTCTCAATATGCTTTAGGAAGACAGGGAATGAAATCTCACAAGTTTATCTTCGATGTTCCGTATCATCTTATGTTATGAGAATTTCGTGTAACTGGGGAAGAAGAAATTTTTTTCTGGTGTACAAATGAGGTATTTAGGTTTAAAAATGGTAGAAGGAAGAAGAGATAAACGAGGTACAAGAAGTTACACGGGTAAGATCGAACGGAGACTTTTTAAGTCACAAGATGAACATAGTACTAACTGTAATGAACCCTCTTTTCGAGGACGAAGAATTTCAATAGGCGAAAAAACCAGCTGGAACTACCAAAATCAACAGTGTTAAATGTATTAAACCCGAGAAGGGAAGAACAATTTCAAGATTAAAAAAGAAAAAAAAACCAGCTGGAACCACCGAAATCAACTTCTGTTATGAGACTCTAGATTACAAACCGAGCTCTTACTGCCCACTCTGCAATGCTTAAATGGAAACCAGAATGGGATTTACACAAGCACTACAGATTGTGAACAATCCATTACCGTTGTCCCTTGTCGTAGGATCGATCGTACTGTACATGTCAGTGTTCTTTGATCGGTCACTTTCAGTTCACATGCAGGGCAAGTACGGTTTCCTAGAAATTTGAGTGATTGGCGCCACCTACTCCTCCTATCAACTTAGACAATAGACTTTTGGGCTGGAGGTTGGTTCGGTCTCCTAGAGGCCCGCCCAGTTCAGTAGGTAACAGCTACACTTCCTATCTAGTAAGAAGGGAAAAACTCTTGATCCTTAGCTGCTCAGGTACACGAAGTGGTGAATAATAAGAGCTGGATTGCCTCCATAATGCAAAATCGGATACAGCTCTTCGGCAGTAATGAATCGGAAGATGAGGATGGGGGGAAGGGATGGCTCTCGCTGTCAATATGCCCCAACTGAAACGTGATTTTCTTGTACATAGTCTACGGTATTGATTAACATGGGGATCATTATAGGAGAGCACAATATACCCCCGAAAAAAAGTTCATATCTTAATTGAACAAAGGAAAATTAAAGAAGAAATTTCAGCAACATACCACAATCCAAATCTCCAGCTACAAACAACATTCCTTCTAAAGAGAACCCACTGGATCAAATGCGAGGTGAAAAAAATACACCAAACACCAGATTGTTTGCCCCCGATCCAAATAAAGAGAAGACCCAATACAAGCAGGCAATTTTTTTTTTCTTCTTTTTGATTCTCATACAGAGGCTAAAGAAATTGCAGTGAATCACAATCACATTGTTTTGAATTTGTGCCCGCCCGCCCTCCTTCAAATTGACCAGATAATCTCAACTCTGATGCGCATTGCATCTTAAAACAAACTTTGGGAGTTCAAATGGAACGTTATACAGAGAAAGCAATCTACAATACATGCAGAAAACTTAACTCACCATAGGAAAACTTGTTCTGGCCTTAGAAGCACTTCCTGTGGACGATGGATGGACCTGACTCATCATATTCGCCCTTGGAAATCCACATCTGAATAACCCATGAAAGACAAGCATCTTGAGTTCATATCACAGTAGAATCGTATAAAGAGAAAATGGAGCTAAAAGTTAGCATAGAAAAAAGAGTCCCAGAAAGATAGAGGACACACCTGCTGGAATGTGCTGAGGGATGCAAGGATCGATCCTCCAATCCAGACACTGTACTTTCTCTCAGGTGGAGCGACCACCTTGATCTTCATGCTGCTGGGGGCAAGGGCAGTGATCTCCTTGCTCATCCGGTCAGCAATACCAGGAAACATGGTGGATCCACCACTGAGAACGATATTTCCATAGAGATCCTTTCTAATATCCACATCACACTTCATAATGGAGTTGTAGGTTGTCTCGTGGATTCCAGCAGCTTCCATACCGATCATTGAGGGCTGGAAGAGGACTTCGGGGCACCGGAACCTCTCAGCACCGATGGTGATGACTTGCCCATCAGGAAGCTCATAGTTCTTCTCAACCGAGGAACTGCTCTTAGCGGTCTCGAGCTCCTGCTCGTAGTCAAGGGCAACGTATGCCAGCTTCTCCTTCATGTCACGGACAATTTCCCGTTCCGCGGTTGTGGTGAACATGTAACCTCTCTCAGTGAGAATCTTCATGAGAGCATCAGTCAGGTCACGTCCAGCAAGGTCGAGACGGAGGATAGCATGGGGCAGGGCATAACCCTCATAGATTGGGACTGTGTGACTCACACCATCACCAGAATCCAGCACAATACCTGTAGAATAAAGACTCCAACCAATCATTAGATATCAACTTTCATGGTGGGCATATCAGGAATTGTAGTAGACCTTCTACGCACCAGTTGTACGACCACTTGCATAGAGGGAAAGCACAGCCTGAATGGCAACATACATGGCAGGCACATTGAATGTCTCGAACATAATCTGAGTCATCTTCTCTCTGTTGGCCTTGGGGTTGAGAGGGGCTTCGGTGAGAAGAACAGGGTGCTCTTCAGGAGCCACACGGAGCTCATTGTAGAAAGTGTGATGCCAGATCTTTTCCATGTCATCCCAGTTGCTCACAATTCCGTGCTCAATGGGATACTTCAAGGTGAGGATACCTCTCTTAGATTGGGCTTCATCACCAACATAGGCATCCTTCTGACCCATACCAACCATAACACCGGTGTGCCTGGGTCGACCAACAATACTGGGAAAGACTGCCCTAGGAGCATCGTCACCCGCAAATCCAGCCTGTAAGAATGGCCATAAATATTGCACTCAGGGAGCAAATGTTGGAGCATGGACTCAGAAATAAAACCTTATCCACTGCCAGAATTGAATAGGATGAATCCAGGGATACTGACCTTCACCATTCCAGTACCATTGTCACAGACGAGGGGCTGAATGTCCTCTTCGGCCATCTTTAACTATGTAAAACCTGCACAACTATTGAGCAGATATTAGATGGATATAGCCACCATCACTTGATACATAGGGAAAAAATTAAAAAAAAAAAGAGAGAACTGAAAATGTCCATTCACGCCAAAATTTATATTTATTCAAACCATTTTTGTTCCATGTTTACTCAGTTCATGGAATTATTCAAAACATGCTTAAAAATTACAGCTGCAAGCTTCATATTCACTTTGTGCAATAAACTAGATTAAGACCTGAAAAATATTTCAGAAGAATGATATTCAGCTCAACTCAGAGACCATCCATGCTTTCATTGTCTCTGATTTTCTAAGGTCTACTAACCAGAAGGATCATCATAGTTTTTCGACAGCACAAAAGCTCCGGCATTTCAGAAAAGCAAACAAGCAACGCACAACAAACATACTAGACCAACAGGCAGATCACCAAAAACATTAGATCCATACATAGAAAACCACCTCATACATATTTACTTGTCAGTCATTCATTCAAATGTTACGATCAAACCGATTGAAGAGCTTGCACGATGCTCGAAGTAAGCAACTAAAGCATCAAAATTATTGCCATCAGCGAATTCACCCCAAAATCAAGAGTGTAAAGCTGAGCCTCAACTTAGAAACCATGGATCGCCAGAACGACACCTAATAATCGATCCAACAGCAGAAACCCGCAGAATAAGCAACAAATGCGAGCATCGGCAACATTTCCAGGTCAGAATATCAAAGAAAACATAGGAAACACCAAAACTTCGAAGACATTTCCACATGCAGATGAGATCGCCTCCAAATCACAGCAAACAAGGTCCGATCCACTCAAAAGACCAAACAATTACGGCAGAAAGGAATGGAAACGTTGCTTAAGATCTACCACACTCGATCTGTCACAATCGAGCTGAAAGGGCGAGAGATTAACAGATCGGAGCCTACCGTGACAGATCGCACAGAAGCCAACCACCGATGACGACGGCTTCGATTCCCCCTCTTCTCGCCCGCGGCCTAGTCCGAGATGAGAGCATATATACATATACATATATATATATATATATAGAGTGAGAATGGAGGGGAGGCTTTGAAATGCAAATGAAATTGCGACCAAATTAAGAATTTGGGAAATTTGCTGTCTGTGGTGGAGAAATTCTTAGGTCTTATATCACAACTGCAGAAAATATCAATTATATTTTAAAAAATATGCGAATTTATATTAAAAGATCTTTTTTTTTTGCCAGTATATTAACCGATCATTAAATACACTAATTTAATTAATTTTTTCTTATCACATTAGAATGATCTATAATTTTTTTGTTTGTGGGAGAGGGGAAAGTTTTTGGTGAAGCAGTCATATTACGTAAATAATACTAATGTGATGTATCTATCCAATTAGAACTTGACATGTCATCACTAATTACACATATTTAATTATTAATCCTAAAAAATTTAAAAAATTTTAAATAAATTATGAATTCTAATTAGAATACAATATATAAATCATAAAAAAATATTTAAAAAATTTATTAGTAAACTTTAATTAAAAAATGTAAAAAAAATAAATTTCGATTAAATAGATGTATTTATGAGTGTTCCACTTAAGGTTTGGGACGGCAGAGGGGATTATTTTATTTCCACCACAAGAAAAGATAGGGCGGCCTGCATTTGACAGCCTTGCCCCGTCAACTCTCCTACTGAAACCTCCACCGTAGGATCTCTGCACCCAGATGTCGCCACGTCACGTGGAAAAAAGAGGCGGTTGACCTTATCAGCCATCCGGGTCGGATAAAACCATGTCGGGTATTCTAATCCTTTTTCGGATAAATAAAATAACTCATCTTTTGGTTTTTGTTTTTGCTGAATGGATAAATAACCAACCGATCATTATTAAGGATACTAATGAAGTTAATATAGATGGCATTTGGTAAACAAGGAATGATACGTCTAGTGAAATTGACTTTGGCCATTTTTATCAGTAAAAGAAAGACACTAAAAATAACAGACTAGTCACCCTGTTATATAATACCTGAGTCCCTGTGTCAAATCACAAATATATTAAACAAATTAGATAATTAGTACTTATACTGTTCCGTCAACATAGTATTACTGAAGATCTCGTATGATCTAAGAAGTCGTTATTCACCAAATTTCAAGTTTAAGAGTCTATTCTAGCAGTTGTACTTGGAGGGATATTCGAACCCTGAGACATTGATTGAATCAAATCTCACGGGAGTGAATTTTACACCACTAGGTTATGTTATTGGTGATTAAGTGGCCTCGACGTATAGTAATGTGTTAAAGCCATTTCATTAAATTAAAATCCAAGATCCATGAATCAATCTGACTCCAAGCTGATGTTACCGTCGTCGTAGAGGGAGATGAAGCAAATTGAATGGAGAAGCATACATGCTGACAAGTTACGATTGGACAAAGTTCATAAAAACCATGGCAAACATGCTAGTTGGCCTGTACAATTAGTTGCACGTCTATCATTGTTTAACACAATACTTTTGCTTAAATGAGATCTTGGGCGTGAAGTTTAGAAATTCATAATTAGACCTAAATGTGGTCTAGAATAACTGAATTTTTAGATGGTAGGTGGAAGGATTGTAGGGAAGGCAGGCATCATAGTTAAATGGAAAATAAACAATGCATAATTTAAGGTTTGACCAATTAACAAAAGTGTATCTTTTTCTTAGGAAAGGGGGAAAAATCATGCCACAAACAATCGAATCTCCTGCTACAAATACCCTCCTAAGCAAAAACAAATAAAAATCCACAAGAAGATGAATCCGGGGGCAGAGTGACTGAAAAAGACCTGATCGACTGCCCAACAGGGAAAACACAGGACAAATTACAAGCTTTCTGCTTGCTTCTCGTGCAAACGCTCAGTAACAGGGCAGACCACATTGACAGGGGAGTTATCAGCGTAGTACATTTCATGAACTCGAATTCCAACATGCCCTCCTCCATTCGACTTGACCCAATAGTCTCAATCCTCGACTCTCCATACCCTCATAAATCAATACTCAGAAAGTTACCATGACACAAGATAGGGGAAAAAAACAACTTACGCGGAAACTTAACTGACCACCAGAAAACTTGCCCTCGACTTAGAAGCACTTCCTGTGGACAATTGATGGACCCGACTCGTCATATTCGCCCTTCGAGATCCACATCTGAAAATCAATGAGAATGCATATATGTTAGCAATGATGATAATCAGCAATGATAAATAACACTGCGCCATGAGGAAATAATCTAGAAGAGAGATAGAAAAGCCACCTGTTGGAAGGTGCTCAGGGATGCAAGGATCGATCCTCCGATCCAGACACTGTACTTTCTCTCCGGTGGAGCGACCACCTTGATCTTCATGCTGCTGGGGGCAAGGGCAGTGATCTCCTTGCTCATCCGGTCAGCAATACCAGGAAACATGGTGGATCCACCACTGAGAACGATATTTCCATAGAGATCCTTTCTAATATCCACATCACACTTCATAATGGAGTTGTAGGTTGTCTCGTGGATTCCAGCAGCTTCCATACCGATCATTGAGGGCTGGAAGAGGACTTCGGGGCACCGGAACCTCTCAGCACCAATGGTGATGACCTGCCCATCAGGAAGCTCATAGTTCTTCTCAACTGAGGAACTGCTCTTAGCAGTCTCGAGCTCCTGCTCGTAGTCAAGAGCAACATATGCCAGCTTCTCCTTCATGTCACGGACAATTTCCCGTTCGGCAGTGGTGGTGAACATGTAACCTCTCTCGGTGAGAATCTTCATGAGAGCATCAGTCAGGTCACGTCCAGCAAGGTCGAGACGAAGGATAGCATGGGGCAGGGCATAACCCTCATAGATCGGGACCGTGTGACTCACACCATCACCAGAGTCCAGCACAATACCTATTGAAATGAACACTTGAAAACGTCAGAAATCATCTCTGTCCATGGACAAAATATAAGTTTAAAGAGATGTTGCACGCACCAGTTGTACGACCACTTGCATAGAGGGAAAGCACAGCCTGAATGGCAACATACATGGCAGGCACATTGAAAGTCTCGAACATAATCTGAGTCATCTTCTCCCTGTTGGCCTTAGGGTTCAGAGGAGCTTCTGTGAGAAGAACAGGGTGCTCTTCTGGGGCAACACGGAGCTCATTGTAGAAAGTGTGATGCCAGATCTTTTCCATGTCATCCCAGTTGCTCACAATTCCGTGCTCAATGGGATACTTCAAGGTGAGGATACCTCTCTTAGATTGGGCTTCATCACCAACATAGGCATCCTTCTGACCCATACCAACCATAACACCAGTGTGCCTCGGTCGACCAACGATACTGGGGAAGACTGCCCTAGGAGCATCATCGCCAGCGAATCCAGCCTGTACCATAATATTTCCTGTCAAAACTCTTATTTGAATAATTCGTGGGCAAGTACTCTTATCATATGTAGAATGTAGTTACTGACCTTCACCATTCCAGTACCATTGTCACAGACAAGGGGCTGAATATCCTCAGCATCGGCCATTTTTTATAACAATAGACCTGAAAGAGTTTTGCACAAAATAAGACTGATGCAGCTGCAAAACAGTGACCTGTTTCTTGAACAAAAGAAACTGAAATTCATAGAACGAATTTCTCTTGCATAACCAAATTTACTTCTTCATAGGCAAGTAACCCACATATGTTTCTTAAGACTCTAGTACATTGAGCGTTCTGATGGAAAACTAAACGGACATTCAACGAAAAGTATTTGCCATTTTTCGTGCAAATGGGAAAAAAAAAAGGGTCACAATATCCCTTAAAAGGGGATCCTTCTAAATCTTGAACTTATATAATTTCCTTGTTGATAATCAGATTTTAGTTTCAGAGTTGAATGAGCTGTTTTCAAGTTCCATTTACATAAAAACCTCCCTATCGTCAAAATTCAGGTTATTATTACACACACTACATAATAAAAACAAATCAAGGAGCAATTGAACACGTTATAGAGAAATTAGGATGCGAGTACCCAAAGAGCAAGAAAATAAACCAGTTCAAGAGTATGGAACAGGCTCAGGATGCACAACTACAGCGCCAGATCAGGGAGATCTATCAGCTAAATCGAAGTAAAATCAACAAAAAATCACCAACAGAAGATCTGACACTAGACTCCAGGGACCGAAACCTATAAGGTGAATCAACACATGCAAGGATCGGCGATAATTCCAGCTCATAGGATCAGAAAACATCAAAAATCACCAAGACTTCCCACACATTTCAGCATTCCGACGTCGACGCTCCCAGTCATAGAATAGTCGAACAGATCTACTCGGAATCCAAGTGAATTGCAGCAGAAACAACCACAGAGGAACTCATACACTACACCGCGGAAATACCACGGTCTAAAAGGAGGAAACGGAACACAGAGGCAGAGATCGGAGATTACCGCGACGGAGAAGAGGAAGCAACGAGATCGCAGAAGAGCCAACCTCCGAAGACAACGGCTCCGATCTTCCGACTTCCCCCTTCTTCGCGGCCGAGAGGTAGCAATAAGGAGAAGTGAAATGAAGGGTAGAGAGTATATATAGGAGGAAGAGAGGAAGAGGGTTTGAAATGCAAATGAAATTGCCACCAAATGAAGACTTTTGAATTTGGCAGTGTAAGAAGGAATCATTCCGCCACGAGAAAAGTCGGGGGTGACCTGTACGAGACAGCCTTTCCTCGTCCCACCTACGCGATCTCCACCGTCGGATCAAGCAACCTAGGTGTCGCCACGTGGAATGGGCGGATGTCGGGTCATCTATGCGGGTCGGATCAACAATGCAGTTCAGCTAGAAATATATATATATATATATATATATATATATATTTACTATATTTTGTTTGCATTTTCCTTATTTTTAAAGGATTTTTCCGGTTCACAAGTTGCCGTCTGCACAAATCGGGTCCAAAAATTGTTTACTTCAACCACAAAAAGAAGATAATTCCAATCATCAATAGGCCAAATGAAAGCTCACATTTGAGCCCTTGTATTTAACTACGAACAGGCGGGACGAACTGAATATCAAAGCACTGCCATGTCACCAGCTCAGCGGTCCAAACTCATGCTCAGAGAGTACAGTTATTGCAAATATTTTGACATAGATACGTGTAAAGGATTTGAAACCGACAGTTTTGGGCAATTTCCCTCATTCAAAATTTACATTAATGGCGGAACGAAGCCCAACATGAAAACTGTCCCCGAGAAGTCAATGTCTGCCTCTGGGAAGGGACTAGGAAGTTTTCAAATTCGTATGTGGGCCAAAGGACAGAAGACCATAAAAATAAAAATTGGGACCACATAACAGACACGGGCGCCCTCACAGTTTCGAAAATTCAATCCCTTGTCACGGAGATTTTGGGTGATTGTGAGTCTATGGGATGCGGTTGTGTGGATTTAACGTTTGTGGCTTCAAAACCCGAAATCTGAACATCAAACCTCTGTCGTCACGCAGATTCGAGAATGTCCTCACTTCGGTCCATGAGCGGGATGGGAGGATATGCTTCCAGCAGGTACCCGACAACAAGTCTTATGGTCGAGAATGGTCTCAAAGTGCACGGCACGAGAGCAGAACATGTGACGGGCGAATAAGAACCATAAACCCTGCTTTGCACCGCCCTGAATATGTGATACGAGCAAGTCCGACATCCAATCATTGAAACAATTTAATTTCACGTTTCGTAATTAACTACTTAAATTAAAGAGAAAAAAAGTCTAGTGATTCATAATTATTTTCCTAAGCTACTTAACATGACATGTTATCACATCATAGTTTTTTTTATTTGCATCATACAGTATTCTCGAATCAACTGAAGTGCACCTTAAGACTAATTTGTGATCAGACCAGGAACCCTAAAAAAATTTTCATTGATCCTTCCAACCTGGGAATCGATCCTAAGATCACTTATTTGAGACCTAGTGAGAAAACTACTAAACTAACCTCGGGTTGGTAATATCACATCATCGTTACTCGCCAGATGGTTTCCACTATATTACAAATTAGCATTTTTATTTTTATTTTCGATTATCATAATTTTTTTTTTTCATTTTCCGGGAAATTACAAATGGGTGGTTTGATTGGGCTGAAAATGTATCCATATGTACATCCCATCCTTACCCTTCGAATCTAAAGGCCAAAATGTATCCATATGTACCACATACCATCGCACCAAACGTAATATAACTTCTTGTCTAAGCAGCACCCTAACTTCAACAAAATTCACCCAAAACCTATTTACCAGTCTGGATTTATTGTGTAGCCATGCACACCATAAGCACTTTCCGCGGAAGATGAGACATCACAGTGAAAATGGGTCCTGCCCAGATAGAAGATGACGAAGCTATGTAACGATTTACAACATGTTTGAAACAGAGTGTTTTTTCTTCCCAAAGGAAAGGGAATGGCACACCTGACTATGCGCAACTGCAAGCATTAATCAGAGCCGATCACTTCGTACAAAGGAAATTTTTGCCCAGGAACTGAGAAAAACCTCTCTAGTTCACTTGCGGCGTTCATACCTAGTAGTCAAACAGACCAATCCCACCACGCTTCTTGACTAGGATCTGATTGTACTCGGGCCTCGAAGTCTACAGATTTCAACAAGAAAATGGAAAACAAGCTCAGTACTCAGGCCATGTGAATTCATGACAAAGCTAAGTGAATCAGTCTGATATGAATGGATTAGCTAGGGTAGGAAGAGGACGACTTACGAGATCTTTGAAGATGATAAAGGCAATTACAAAGAAGAGGAAGAATAATATCTCGAACTCTGCCAGCTTGACCAGCCTAAAGACTGCATTCACTGCCCGAGTCAGCATTGACTCCCTTCCAGCTCTCCTGCCTGCCCTCTCCCTCATCCCTGGTTCTGATGTAAGAAAAGAGAATAAGTGAAGACCTCAACTTCCTACTCATACCCATGTAACATCTGTATTGCTACACGTGAACTATGGCCATAAATCTGATAATTTGAATATAGGAAACTATTAATTTTGGAAATTTAAGTCTGGCAAGCAAAAACTATGTCATCGAAGATAAGAAGCAGAGAGTTGTCTAGGTTGAGATATGAAAGAAGGAAGGGGAAAATGTCATTAGCTCAAGTTGGTTTCAGATGCAAATGTGTCAAACTGGTAATTGAATCTTGACTAGATTTCTAAACACAAAGAAAAACCCAAGAAGTTTTCCCAAAGAGTATAGATAAATCCGCTGAAAATGTGATAGCTAAAAGGAGAGTTTTTCTTGGCAATATGAACAAGAAAGAAGATTGTGTTTTAGCTCATCTCCCCATACACAGAAATGATCATCGGCAAAAATAGAACTCCAAAAGTTTGGGAAATCATAAGTTGGAAACGTAACCAACCCATGTTGATAGTAAAGATTACAATTTACAAAGGTGACAGTTTACGGAATAACAAAAACACAGAGGAACATGCATTCGCTTAACAAAATGCAGCTAGCAAAAAAGTTCTGTCAGTAAGAAAGTATTCTCTACCTTTTCAATCCCCTCTCGCTCACCTCTTCCTCAATTGTCAGCCCTCAGAATCTTTTGGGCCACTAAATTGTTGGACGTATTATCCTTAAGATTGTTGTTTTGGATTTGTTATATAGTTATACTTGATGACAATATGCTTAGGCCTATCTAGGAGCTTCCTATCACCCTTGCTATTACTAATAACACTTATTTAATAGGTTTTCTTTAATGCCCCAAAAAAGCCACCCAAATGAGATGTAATCATGGGTGGTTGGTTTTCCCTTATGCTGGTCTTTGAGCCCTGAAAAACTGCTCCAGAAAAAACAATACGCATGGTGTTTTGAGAATAACCAATTCCCATACCTCGTTTATAACCCTTCTCCATGTGACTATTTAACCATGTGATTTTACGAAATCATGCCAGCATTATGGAGAATGTTGTAAATTGCAATGCAGATATTGTATATTACACACTGTGATTCCCACACATCTCATTGTCAGATCAAACATTTCCAACGAATGCTTACTGGAAAAGACAAATAGAACCATGAATCCCAGTGAAGTTTTCAAATATACCCAGTTTAGTGAATATCTTGTAGAGGAATGAAGTCGCAGGCATATGCATATGGAGATACAGAAGAATGGACACTCACAGTCATCCAAAGAGAAGGCAAGGCAATCAATTTAAGAGATAGAAACAGGCTCAAGATGCATAACTACAACCGACGGCGGATCACGGGAATCTATCTACTACGTCGCTGTAAAATCAAACAATAAATCTCCGGCAGAAGACCAGGGACTAGACTTCAGGCACCAAAAACCTATAAGAGGAATCAACATATCCAACGATCGGCCATACATCCAGCTCAAAGGTTCAGAAAGCATTAAAAACCACCTAAACGTCATACACAGTCAACATTGAGACGACGCAGCTCAGTAACCAATCTAATCCAAGTACAAGTGAATCGCAGCGCAAACGAGCACAGCATAGATGACCTCAAAAGCTGCGGCACCGATCTACCAGACTGAGGATGAAATGGAAGAGAGAGGAGCGCAGATCGGAGATTACCGCGACACGGAGGAGGAAACTGGAGGAGTCAGTGATAGCGCTGGAGCCAAACTCCGACGACGATGGCTCCGATCTTCCCAATTCACTCTTCCTTGCGATGCCGAGATGGAGCAATAAGGAGAAGCGAGGACGGATTGGAGAACGGGGAGAAGCTCGGAAATTCAAATGAAATTTGAACCAAATGAAGAAATTGGGGATTTTTGGGTAAGCGCGGAAGATGGAATTGTTCCACCACGAGAAAAGATGGCTTGGCTGGCTGGACCTGTTTGACCGCGGTTTCCTCGTCCCATCTTCGCGATCTCCACCGTCGGATCTATCTACCCAGGTGTCGCCGCTTGGAATGGGCGGGTAGTGACCGCTTCATCCGTCCGGGTCGGGTCAACAGGGCCTCGCCGCGAGAAGAGAGATGAAATATTAATTTTCTACTAAACCGTCCAGATGGCTCTGAATTTGCATGCGGCCACTAAGCCAATTCTTAATTTAAATTTATCACCAAATCGATTCTTGACCTTCTCTTATCATGTGCTCTCATACAATAGAAAAGTCTTCAGTAAAACAGTTATACCATATAAACGATACTAATGTAATATATCAATCTAATTAACATTCACTATTTATATATTTGTTCAATTAGAATTTCTCATTTATTAGGATTTTTAAGTTTTTCACCATTTAGATATTTTTCTAATTAGAGTTGACCATTTTCAGGTTTTTTATTTTTTTAAATATTTTTTAGGATTTGATAATCACAATTATGTAATTATTGATTATATGTCAAGTCTTAATTAGACGGATATATTATATCAATATCATTTACATGGGATGACCGCTCGTCGAAAACTTTTTCCCTTAAACATCCGCTCTCAACAACTAATCTTGACACCGGTGAGGGGCACAAATTAGTACTAGACGGTCATTTTTTTCGTTATTGTGCTAACAGCTGACCGTGAGTTTCATTCTCGAGTCTGACATGTTGTGACTTTACGTGAAAGTCTGTTCCGATACCAAGTAAAGTTTCCTCGTAAACTTATAAAAGACTGAATAAGTTTCCACAAAAAATAGTTAAAACAATTAAGTAGCAGTACCCAATTCTATTATAAACTCACGCTCCCACTTTGCTCAATCCGTGTGAGATTTAGTCATCAACAATTCTAAGTGCTCCTCAACCACAATCAAATTACGGCGGCCACTGTCGACGACGTGGGGCTTAAATTGTAATCTCAGTGGGGGAAGACGAGGAAAAAGACAATAGGAGAATGGTACCAAGACATGATCATTCGATGTTTTTCTTGAGTACGTACACAGAAATTGAGATTAACATTCTCCCGTCCCTGATTTGAAAGCATCCCCATCATGCCTCCATCAGTGGCTTCACCCTCAGCTCCCACTATCATTTGTGTTTTCATCTCTCCCTTTTTTTTTTCCCGAATAATAACAAAACTTTCTGATTACTTAAATATATCGTAAACTTATAAATTCGAGTAAATTTATGTGTAATTGCATGTATAGGTAGTCTTGTTAGGGTTATACATGTAAGAGGATAAATAATTTTAAGGAAAAAGATACTTTTGATCCTCAACCTTTCATGTTTTTATCATTTTAGTCCTAAAATCTTATTTTTTTGTCATTCACGTCCTCAACCTTTTAAGTTTTTATCACTTTAATCTTATCGTTACTTTTTCCATCCAAAAAAAGAACATTTCATCCAAATTTATTTTTCAACAAACATATTTTTTTTAAAATGCATATTCAGTCTCTGATTAAGGAAATGTTAATTATTAACAGTGTTCCTTCTAAAATTAGAACTATTTTTTCTCAGAATACATCATGATTTTATAATGATAATAGCCATCAATCAATTTTTGATCAGAAATGTATACCAATTTTGAAGGGGATGTACTCAACTGTAAAATTCTACATATATTTTTCACTTTCTTTTACTTTTTTTCCTTTGTTCTTTATTTTTTGAAAAATAATTTTTGGATAAAAGATCCCTTTTTTGGGTAAAATATACTTTGTTTGGATGGAAAAAGTAACAGTAAGACCAAAGTAGTAAAAACTCAAAAGGTTAAGGACACGAAAGATAAAAAATAAAGGTTTAGGACTAAATTGATAAAAGTGTGAAATGTTGAGGACCAAAAGTATCTTTTACCTATAATTTTACAATCTTGTAAATTACTCACAAAACGTGCATACACATGTCTCTCCCTATCCTTGCAAATGGGAACAAATGAAATTCACTTTTGCTCTTTCCCCTTCGTTTCTCATTTGAGGAATTGCATTTGGAAGACACTGACTAAACGTTCTAGGTCTTTGAACAGTCACAGATCTACCCCTTGATGGGAAGGTTTCACAGCTCGAATCGTTTAACAGTTTAAACCAATTGCTCACAATTAACAGTTTGGTTGAGATAGTAAAATATGTATTTCCTTCGAATAAAGTCCCGAATTTAATTCTTATAAATGGAGAAGATTTATATTATGAGAGTTTTAACACTTAGCGAAATGGTCTAACTTGAATCCGAATATAACTCATTGAACTTATAAATATCGTGTGATTTACACCGAAATTAAAAAAAAAAAGGAAGAATTTAAGCATTTTCCCCACCTGCTGTCCAATAACTGGAACAATTTCTGCACGTGCACATACTCGTACGAGAAATGATCAATTAAATTACTTTGATTAGTAATAATTATGAAAATTATTCAGATAATTAGCACTAATTTACTCATTTATTATATTTTGATTGATATTTTCTCATACCACGTAATGAGATGGGATTATCTTGAAATTATCGATGATAGTATATTTAAAAAGAAGACAAGGAAAAAAAAAAAGGGAATGGGTTGTCCTCTATCAACATAATCCTAAATCTAATATCAAGAATTCCGAATTTTGATACTAAAATTCATTTATGGGCTCTCCATGTAAAATTTCCTCTATTTGCTCTATTTATTTATAAATCCATAGATCTCTTTTGCGATCGAGAATAGAACCAGACAACAAACTCTTACAGTATCGTTGGCTAACGTGATTTGTCGGGCTGGTTTTGTCTTAGTGACTTTCCTTCTCATTTTCCCCCCAACTGATCTGCCACTTCGACCCGCTTTTCTCCTGCTGTCCACGCAACTTCCTTCCACCGTTTAACGTTCACAAATTCAAATGATCCCGAGCCGGTTTGAACTTGAGATTTTTTTCAAACCTGAATTATGAGTATTTAGAAGTCCAATAGATACTGACAAATTCAGTTCAAGCCGGAAAGACTCGCTAGGGGTAAAGCTCTCCCAATGTGTGGATTTTCTCAATTCACAAAACTTAAGCCCAATACCTTACTTAAATAGAAGAGCGGTCTTACAATCTCAAACAAAACCCTTCGATCTGATTTAAGATTTTATTTAAGGGAATACCGAATCACCTTCATTAGTCTGTACTGCTTAATGCAATTGAATTTGAATTTGAATTTATGTTTCATAAAACCCCCCAACAAAACAAATAATTAAACCCAAAAAGGAAAAGGAAAAAAATGCAAAATTGTGGAGAATTAATTTCAAACGCAAATCATGATTTTTCTAGCACTTCGGCTGCGTTTAATTAACGAAACAAGTCGTAATTATGTACACTTTAATCTAAACGCTCAGCAGAACACTCCCTAAGTATTTCTCCTCTAATTATTAGTTGATAGGTATAAGAGGAGACATGCGTGTCATGAATCTTCTAGTTGGTACCGCGATAGTTTCTGATCGGACCTTCCGGTTCCAGCGGTTCGATGACAACCCGAACTGGTTGATCCAGCTGTGTTACGAGCTCGGACGAGCTGGCTTGGCCTACAATCTTCTGGCAGGTCTCGACGAGGCAGTGCCGGCAGGTAGGGCACGACGAGTGAGAGCTCAACCACTTGTCTATGCACCGGACGTGGAATCCGTGGTGGCATTTCGGCAGGAGCCGGACCCGTTCTCCCGGAACAAACTCCGACAAGCATATGGCACACTCCGTGTCGAGCCTGGGAAGCTTTAGCTCCGGCGAGTAGCTCACGACCGGGAACGTCTTCAGGGCCTTTCTCTTTACACCGGTGTTGGCAACCCGAGCCGCGGAGCGACCGGTGGAGGAATCGTACGCCACGAAGCTCGAGCACCTCAGCGCGCACCGGACGATCGAGTTCAAGCCGAGGGAGCATATGAGGGCGCACAGCAAGACCGAGAGGACCATGACCACGTTCGAGTCGAAGCTGTTATCCCCGCCTTCCGATGACGAGGAGGAGTCGTGGCTTATAGAGGATGGAGGAGGAGACGATGTCGATGAGTGGTGCAAGATAGGGCTCGGAAGAAGCAATCTTCTCGAGTGGAATTCACCAACAAAGTGTTGAAAGAGGAAGGAAGGAGTTGAGGTAGACATTTGTAAGGGTAAGTGCTCGAGAGCTTTGGGCTGATCTTGAGAAGATTGGAATTATTTCATTGGAAGTGAAAGTGCTTGAGAATATATATATGTGTATAAATACACCCACACACATATATATATATATATATAAAGAAAAAGATATCATAAGTCCTATATATTTGTCGATTCTTATAAGTAAATGCTAAATATTTTAAAATAATCAATCAAGTCTTATATGTTACCTGTGTTATAATATTAAGTTATTTCTGTCACTTACCGTTACTTTAAACTGACGTATGCCAATACCATACTAGCTTAAATTAACAGCAAATAATGGAAGGACTCGATAAATAATAAAAAAAATATAATTAGGCAGAATTTTTTCTTTAATTGACGGATTCGACTAGAACTTAAAAAATTAAATATGATCCATTGTAGGCTTTTTTAATATTGGATGAAATATATTAGAAAATATTTTTAGAATCATATTTGAGAATATTCTTGGTGTGGCTTTCCCACAATAGAAAATAGAGCTTTATTTTACGTGTCATTTTCCCCGTAACATGTCCAAAAGTGTGTGCATATATCTCAGTGCTTTCGGCTCACCTCGGTGCACAAATTATCAGAAATTCTTACGTTAACCGATTTTATAAGTAACATAATGAATAAAATTAGGTGCGCTTAAAAGTACCTGAAAGGGTGCCACTTGGCAGTAAAAAAAAAGTTTTATTATGCGTAGAATAATTATTCTACACTGTATCAAAAACTTGAAATATGTAACGTGTAACTTACCCTTATATATATGAAAAAATGTTCACAAACTAAAGTGGCACGAGAGACCCACCAACTAGCAGAGGGGATGACCCCTTTTCTCATTATTAGATGACTTTGGAGATTATTGGGCTACAGGGACATTTTTTAAAGTTGTCGATAGCAGAGGATAAAGGGTGCTCTTATCAATTTCTTTTTCATTTTTTATTTCAACTAGCTCGTATGACCTGATCTATGCTGCAGGTTAACATAGTAAATTATAATAACATGTGTTATCTGGAAGTGAATGGATCAAATCAAAACACGGGTATAAAGATATTTTAGAAATGTGAATATGCGTCAGTTCACGATCGTATATCTTTTTGATTGACGAGGTCCATATTGAAAATTTTCAAACGAAACCGGTTAGAAGCAACACTAAAAAATGTAATTCAAATTACCTCCAATATGAGTCGAACCAAGATGCATAAAAAAAAAAAACCGAAAGGAAAACTGCCTCGAATATAATTTAAACCAATATGCGGTGCCTCCATGCACAGAGCACTTACTGTTGAGTCAAACTCAACTTGTCTGTTACAATTCGGGTTATAATTTATATGTACAAAGACCAAAGTGGACATGTGTCGACAGTTGATGCAATTGCTTGCCCCTTTAATATATAGACTTGGAAAGAAGTTCGCACTATGCGGTAAATTAATTAAGGTAGTAAGGATAAAATGAAATATTTTAAAAAATTACATTAACAGGTGCTCAGAGTCAGCAGGCTGATGATCCCATGGGCAAAAATTAATATAAGAAAAGGCAGAGAAGTGCGAGCACCAAGAGAAAAATTTCAATTCTCGTGCAAGCAAGAGTTCGAACCCGGAACAGTAGTATATGGAAGGAGTAAAGGAAAGCCACAGCGCCATACATCGCCATACATCTAGCAGCTAACAAAAATAATATATAACCAAGGGGAGTTGGGCCGAGTGGTAAGCAGCTCAGTGCCGCTTAAGGAGGTCTCGAGTTCGAGACCTCACGTACGCAGACACCCCTCTTGGGAGCCTCACCCGCCATTGCCAGGCGTGCGACCCGGGGCGACCAACGGATTAGTCAAGTATGGTTGGCTGAAAGATGCCATCTCACCGCTGGTGGGGCCTGCTTGGATACCGTGGCTGGCGACAAAAAAAAAACAAAAATAATATATATAGAAGAAAAAAGGATGGACATGTGTCAATATATGCTTGAAGTGCATCGGGTTTAATACATAGTATAGATATTAGCAGGCTTTCGATTGGACAACTATCAGGTGTGAGAGAAATATTAATCTTAAGAATAAAATTCTCTCAAACATATCTTTTTCATTCATAAAATTCAAATCAAGTGCATTAATTTTCATTTGGATAATTTATTAAATATTTGTGGTCTATGCTCATGATTAAATTTCTAACTAATCACACTCACTTATTCGAGGATGG
The DNA here is from genome assembly GCA_037672795.1 of Lagerstroemia speciosa. Lineage (NCBI taxonomy): Eukaryota > Viridiplantae > Streptophyta > Magnoliopsida > Myrtales > Lythraceae > Lagerstroemia > Lagerstroemia speciosa. The sequence continues at coordinate 8,856,610 of CM075303.1, read as the reverse complement.
AAAAAAAAAACTTCTGATTCGAGATCATGTATGATGTGGATGGGATCGGAATTGCCGACATGGAGGGCCCCGTAAAGAGGTATTGTTTGCTTTGGGCAATGGCTCCACCCTCACGGTTTTGTCATAGAAAATTTGTCTGTCGAGGGAAAAGGAATACGCATGAACTTATAAAGAGCTCACTACATCCTAACCTCTCCAAAGTGAGATTAGTCCCATCACGCACCATTCGAAGAGAGAGAGATTGAAACTTGGATTCGCCAATGAGGTGGCAGTGCCGGCAGCTCGGCTCTCATGATTTTGTCCCAGAAAAGACGTCTTTCGAGAAAAGAGTAGTACACATGAACTTATAAAGAGCTCACTTCACCCTTATCTGTTAAGTGCAAGATTATTCCCATCAAGGTATAATTTTTGTGATCTTATTAGCATTATCGTCACCTCAAGTCATTGTCGTCCTTGGGGGGGTGCAACTGTACGTGCAAGTGGTAAGATTGCAATCCAATATTGAATTCCCCATAACCTGTCGTGTGCCCTTTGTGGCTCTAAATCAAAGCAACTCGATCTTGGTGGATCTCTATGAAATCTTGAACAGCCTCTGAGGCTCCATTTTAAGTGCGTGGCTACAACCAAAAAAAAAAAGGCAACATTGTTAAAACGTTTTTCAAATGTTGATCTGATCCGAATCTGCCTGTCTCCCACAGCGTTGCAACCTCAGGATTTCGGATAATGTAACTGTGGGAGATGTAACGTTTGGAAGAGGAGGCCCTTTAAACAATTGATTCTCATCCTCCAATGAGATTTGATTTCACGGTTATCTTAAAACAACATTCTAGATATCAAATTGAATGTTTGGACATTGGAGCTATGATTATGTTTTTTATTAGTGAGTTTGTGTTGTTCATTTAATTGTGAAAATATATACGTAGAAGAAAAAAAGATGGCACACGAGCTAAAAATATGGTAAGTTTATATCATCTTTTTTTTTTATATCGATGGTGTTCGGCGCTGTGGCAAGCGACTAATCCACTGAATGGTGTATTTACATGTCGGGACTCACATTAAACCCCGGATGTCGACTTCCAGGGGATTTCGAACTCGGGCGCTCTTGGAGATTACTCCAGAAGTTTTCGCTTAATTCTTATCTTATAAATTATTGTGTGAACTGTTATAACTTTTGAGTCGCTTAGTAAAGAATTAATTTTTTATGTCCGCAAGTTTGATCATTGGGCCATCGAGCATTTTATCTTCCTCTTTCTCTCCTCCACTTCAGTGGCTTGTTATGAATCAGACTTATCTCAGACGTAAGAGTTTAAGATGGTGAACGATAGTTCAGCCCCTTTTATTATCGAAATTTTCTTTCTAATTTTCTTGTTTGGCATTCTACTCTTTAACAAAAATAAAGATCCCTCGGCGATGGATTCTGGGTAATCATCTTAGCACTCGAAACTCGAAAAAATAGCAAATATTAATGTAAAATTTACTGACTTTATCTGTATTATTATCTTATTTCATCCATTTTAAAATTCGTTTCCTACCCCTTTATTTCAATGCATTTTGAGATATTCTAGATCATTCCACGAAATCCTTTACCATATGATAAGAGATGTGATCCATTTTATATTGAAAAGGGCTGACAGAAGGCAGCAAGTGGGGGTGTTCCTTTTCGATCTTTTGTATTATTTTATGAGTCAAAATCTTTAAGAAGGGCATTGGGAATAGGCCTAAGCTTTTTATTTTTTTTAATCATTAAAAAGGAGCATATATAGTAGTAGTGACGATTCAGTCACTCCCGCTGTATAATATTCGGCCTTTCATGTTCAACCACGAATATATAGGAGATGTAAACGAGCCGAGTTGAGCCCGAATCTATAATATTCAAGCTCGACTCGTTTACCAATTTGAGAGCTCAGGTCCGGGCTCGAGATAGGCTGAGTCCGATATTTTAAGCTTGGGCTCGGCTCGTTACAGTAAATGAAGGCTCATCGAGCTTATACGAGTCGAGCAGAGAAAGAAAATATAGCTCGGATGCGGTGTCGTTGTGTCAATTAAATAGAGCGAGGAAAATTAAAAAGGAATAGGAAGAAATTAATTACGATTAGGGTTTTGCGAATGAATAAAAAAGAATAAAATAAAGGTTTTAAATAAGAATTTGAGATAATAGTGTTGAGTATTTTTCTATTTTTCTAAAATTAAAGAATAATTATAATTATTATTGTATGAAATAAAAAGTTTATTTAGGGTTGCAAGTTTCACGAGCGAAATATTATTAGGCTTGGCTTGACTCGTTTAACTGACAAATCCAAGCCGAGCCGAGCCGAGCTCGAGCTCATTAAGATCGAGCCGAATTTGAGCTTTCATTGAACCGAGCCTAAATTGTTCGCGAATTGTACTATCTCATTTTACAACCATACGAATATATATCAAATGAATTAAATAATAGGTATTAACACCGGTCACCCCATCTTATTAGCACTACCAGATGCTTAGTACAGTTTAAGATGTTAATGTCTGCCCAAGACACGAGCTCAAGAGAGCCTCTTCTGGTAATATCGTTCAGAGCGAGACTCGAACCTGTGATCTCGACCTTACCAAATCACATGAGAGTGAGTTTTACACTATTAGATCACCGCTTTTGGTAATGGGATAGGCCTGAGCTCGAAGAAAGATACGTTGGCCTTGCAGTTTCTAATGTGTGCCAATTATTTCCAGATCTCTACAGAAGAAACCACCACTTCCGTCCGCGCTGGAATTCACTGAGAAAAACATGTGATTTGATCAATGGGACCTTGCAAGGACAGATAATTCTTTTGGAGATGATTGAATCTACTTGGGTACTGTTCTCTCACACTGTGCCCTAAACAACAATATCCTTGAATTTGTTGAAACGATTCGGTATAACTTTTTTCTATTCCATTGGAGATTTTATATTCGAGTCTTGTATATTCCTTGGTGGGACCGATGTGGCACGAACTGGAGTTAATCAGAGTTGGATGGAATTCCGAATGTGATGTAAAACACATTGAACAAGTAAATAAAGTAGCACGCAAATGTGAAGGAATCAGGACCAAATAATCCCAAGACCATATGTATCAAATAGGTAAGGGGACATGTCCATTGTGGTATAATCAAATTCCGGGTTCGGTTCTTCCGACTCTACAGGCTACCCCGATTAAGTAAATTACCGAAAAGAGAAATGGTGTTCGGTACAGTACCATAGTATTGCTCTCGTCCTATAACCTAGAGGTTCCGAGTTCGATCTCACCGGTGGAACTTCCCGTTCTCTTATTATCTCTTCTTCCTTCTAGGTTTTTGTCGTGTCCTCGTTTGCACACGGAAAAAGACAAATTACCAGAAAATAGCAAATATATGTATGTGTTACTCGCACACGTCTACATTACACTCGAAATTGAGATGTTTTGGGCTTCAACTGGGCCTTGAGTGGATCGCGTGCACAGTCGCAGTTAAGCGTACACATGCATTTGCCCAGGGAAGAAAATATGAACTCGTAAATTTCTTTTTTTTTTTTAATGAAATAGAAAATTTAAATTGTACTTAAAATAATACTTTAGATTTATTTTATAACACATTTGATCATATGCTATATATTTCTTCTATTACTTTAAGTAAATCCAAAACATATTTGGTCTCATTTTCAAGTTCCAAAAATGCCCTCGATCAAAGTTTAATTTTCATCATTTTCATAATTTCAGTATGCTTATCTATTTTATTGATCAATATATACCGTTAGCTATTTTCACAATTCTCTCAATTATTTCTCACGATTTTTTTAACTCATACATTCTTCTTTCACTCTTTTAAAATTCTCCAATCCCTTGCCATGTTCACAACTTCCATAAAAAATTTAATTTTATTAACCAGAAGCCCTCAACATTTCCTAATTCTATTTCATTTTTATCTGATCTGAACTGCTTTCTTTAATAAGCTTTGTATTTCTTTGATCAACTTAAATTTTTACAATGGAACGAATAATTGACAATTCCATGCATAGCACGGGCCATCATCTAGTATCTTTTATGAACAAACTCATAGGCCTTAGGCTAGGATCCTGAGATTCAATCAGGAAAGAAGGAGAGGTGGATGCAATTTCAATTGCATGAATAGAGATGGGGCCCACCCAGCCTGTGCTCGGTAGGTCATAGGAAATGGTACGAGGACAGGATAACCTTATGGTGGCAGATGTGATTAGGAGGGGATGTGACATGGGACTTATCAGTAATCTTCTTTGACTTATTCCCAATCCTCAGAAGTGACACACTTGGCATCCCGAGAGGCCTGGAACCTGAGGAGCATGACAGATTAGTATGGAAATGTGCGCCAGATGGTAAGTTTACGAGTAAACCAGCGTACCCACACTGTTGTGCAACCAAAGCATGACAACAACTTCGAGTCTTGGGGGTGGATTTGGAACTGCAAAATTCATCCTAGAGCCCGGTGGCTCGTACGGACATGCTAGCTCCCACCAAACAGCTCACCATCAACATTGAGGTTTGGATATCTCTCTCCTTTGCAGGTTACGTGGCAACCAAGTGTAGACGCAGCTGATCTTTGGAGCAGATTAGGCTGCCCTAAGTCAAAACTTTGCTTCTTTTAATGCTAGCGTGCTTGCCAGTGATTGGATTAGAATTAATCACCAAAGTTATGAATTGCATCCCTTGATTATTCCACGATATACTGTTTTTACCTGGCAATTTCGTTTTCATGGAAATAGAGAAATGTCTACATATTTGAGAATGAAAAAATTGTAGGGATTTACATAGAAGATGCATAGAGAGGCTGACATAATATTGGACCGTGTTGACACAATCCCAAGCTCGAAGAACAGCTGAAGTCCCAAGTTCAACGGACAAGTCCTCCAGAGGGATAGAAGAAGTTCAACATGCACAGATCCATGACAATGCACCCGACAAGAGCGGGGGCAGGAGGAGTGATCGGGGACTCAACCAGGAGGTGAATCCAAGGTTTTGGGAGGTTCATGGGTGAGTCAAACAATCTAGATGCTGAAGCCCGGGCTCTCAGGAATAGTTTAAAACTTTCTCTGTCTCTTGAAATTACACATTTAATTAGTCCTAGAAATGGACTCAAAAGTCCCATATGACCTGATCCGGGAGGGATTCAACTGGGAATCTAGTGCTTAATCAGATCATTTTATCTTGTAGCTAGGAAAATGAGTTAAGGACAAGCCGCATCTACCGTGAAGATAACGGAGCAACAAACTTTTTGGCAAAGCATGCTAGGGAATTGGTAGATATTCTATATGGAGATGTAATGGGAGTGCTAAGACCTAGGCTTGTTAACTCTGCATTGTTTTGCACTGAACCTTTTATGAGGTAGGAATGAATGAAACATCTGTTCACCTTTTTTCCTTTTTCCTTTTTTTTTTCAATAAAACAGTATTCTCAATGGTATTCAGGGTATCACTCATATACCATTCTATTATTTAAAAAAATAAATTAGTTAAAATTATCAAATTCGATTAAACCCATAAACTCATGAAACCCACATTTAATTATATTTCGCTCAATATTAAAAGTATAGATATTGGAGCTTAAGCTTCTGGGTAAGTATACTTACGTACAACTTCTTTTTATCGAGAAAGTGTCGTGCGTAACGAAAATATCACGTGACATTACTTACGTGATATGATAAATTTATAACATTCAATTATTTGTCTAGTTTTTTTTTTATTTTTAAGATTTATAAAAAAAAAATTTAAAATAGCTAAATTTTATTGTTAAACATGTTATATAAAAGATTCTTTTTTTTATTAGGGTTGTTACTTATTAATTTCTTTTTTTCCTTGAGATTTCTCTGTTTCAAAGCATGCGCTTTTTTTTCCAACTATAAATAAAGATCAGATCAGGACAGGATAGAAGAAATAGGTGAACAACGAGATATTAAAAAAAAAAATAAAGATCAGATTCTTTTTTTTTCCCTATGAATGCAGCAGACCTTCTTGGGAGAGGTCCCCAGGAAACCGTCCGACCGTACCCTGAATTCGGATTAGTCGGTCAGCCTTTGGGTACCAGACATCGGGTGGGAAACAAAAAAAAAGGTAGAATAATAATTTCTATCATTTTTTCTTCTCGCTCCATAGCTACGATCTAAATAGCTAAGATCATTCATTAACAATCTAGATCCTCCCACACAATAACCACCGCATAAAAAATATTCTATTTGCTTTTAATTGTAAGTTAAATAATTTATCATTATTTTTTAACGAATTTTTTAAAAATATAAATAAAATTGTAAAATATATTGTTGACAACTTAGAATATTTTACACGTTATTATAAGTTAACATAAATTCTTTTTAAATAAATTACATTATAATGTGTCATAATTAAATAATTTAATTATATAAATTTATAATAATATTCACCTTTATTTATTTTTGTTTTTTTTCCATGCGGAGTATGAAGCGGTATCTAGTTTAATTGATGAGAAAGAACCCCGATCTTATAAATTAAATGAGGATAATACTATTATACCAAACCTTTCTTTCTTAAGGCACAATAATTTCTTTCTCTTTTTTTTTTTTGTGGTTCTCGATGAAAGAAAGAGCCGACCGATACATTTCCACCACGAGGGACAACAAGCAACACGACAGCGTAGGCCCAAGACGAATGCTCAAGGAAAGTTCTACCGCCAAAAAAAAAAAAAAAGAATGTGCCAAGGAAACCAGGAAAGTGTTTGTGTGAATTAGCCAGTACATTGAGAAGGACATGTGACACTAAAATGGAGTAGTGGAGGCAATATGACACTTCTTTTTTATTAAATAAAGTATCGGATTCGAGTCTTGTGAATAAAGAGAATTTACTTTGGGAGAGATTTACTCCTTAGCAGACCCTCCTGACTTGAACTGGATTAGTCAGAACTTCGTTGGTCTTTTGGATATCAGTGATTTAGACATAAAAAAGAGTATTTTTATTGACAATTTTGAAATTGTGCTTTGGTCGAGCTAGGAATATTCTTGTTTGAATCAATAACAAATCAAGATATGAGTTGCAATGGGTAGTGTGGGAGAGAGTATTGCATGCAACGGGTCCACTATATGACAGTGCTGACGTGATATCACAAACCAATAAAATTCAGTCAATTTGTGTAGTTTCCCATGTTACATTCATGTCTTTAGAGGCACTACAGGGTTGGCTTTATTATGTCATGAAATAATATTTTCAAAATTGATAAAATACGGTGGATTAGATATTACTAGTGGCAAAACACGCGCTACACCGCGGACTTGATGATTTGTAAATTTTTTTCATAGTTAGTTCAGAAAAAGAAGAATATAAAAATAAAGAAGACGACCTTCGCCAAGATAAAAATAAGTAAAAAATGACATGTGCACGAAAACATAATGAGAAGTGCTGTATGAATTAAATATATTTATAGATCGATTGACTAATAAATTGACCGTTATATCCGGATAAAAATGTTGACAAACAATGATAGAAGAAAATGATATAGAGTTCACTTTTAGGTGACTTCAAGACAATGAAAGAAGGGAAAAAAGGAATTGATGTACAAAGCGAAGATTTTCTTTATTTGGTTAAAAATAGACTAACATTAATTTTTTTTTGATGTAATCATATTATTTTATAAATAAAATTTTACATAAAAATAAAAATTTTACAGCCACTCCATGTGGAAGCCTTAGAGAGAGTTTCTATGACTCTCAATTAAGGCATAATAAAGATTAAAGTAAAAAAATAGAAGAAGATAAAATAAAAAAAAATAAATGAGAAAAACAAAAAAAAAACACTCAATGAGCCACTTGGAGCCTCTTAGGAGCTCCCAAGGGCTCTGTTTTAGAGTTAAGAAGATATAGATATATTTAATTTATTTAATAACAAATTAGATGCATTATTATATTTTATAATTTTTTTAAAAAAATTTTCTCATTAGTTGGCATACATAGATAGGTTGATAATTGTTCCTTAAACTGTGCATTAATAAATTATCTTATACGTTCACGAGTTAATATTCAGACCATCGCGTATTTCTATTTTCACGCTCTCTCCGCCTCATTTGAAAATTCTTCAATAATATAAAACAAAAATTGCTGTGATGGAAAATACCATTAATGTAAATTGATAGTCTTGTAGATAATATTCTGAAAATTCATAAAATATAATTGTTTAGATATTATAGATTTTATTTGATTTTGTATTATATTAATAATGAATTAGACGCATTCCTAGACTTCACATTTCCTTATTTTCCACGTTTATCGGTCAACATAAATAGGTTCTTAATTGTTCGTTGAATTGTGCAATAATGAATTGTCTCTTTCTTTCACGAGTTAATAATCAGATCATCGCGTATTCCTATTTTGAAATTCTTTCTACCTTATTTAAAAATTATTCAATAATATAAAGAAAATTTGTTGTGATGGATAATACCGTAAATGTAAAATGACAATTTTGTAGATAATTTGCTTAGAAGATGTAATTAATATATTTAAATCCAGCTTATTTCTTTTTCTTTTTCTTTTTCTTTTTCAAAATTGTGGGATGATCACGCTAGTTAAAGTTTTTGATAGGTAGTTTTATTTTAATCAATTAAATTTATTTTCCCAAAAAATAGATAGATATATATATGGGCCCCACCCGAAAAATTCATGTCCCCCAGATTCTTTCTTAAGGACCACTTAACTAACGGACTCAGCCCCCTCCAATCCTCTTTACATCCTCTCTGCCTCCATTGACGCTCTCTTTCGAAGCTTCAACACGTCACCTCCCTCTCTCTCTCTCTCTCTCGCTCTGCTCACTCTGAGCACAGAAGATGTCGGCATCAGCTGAAACGCAGAGAAGACGCAGGGGAAGAAGCAGTGCAAGCCCTAATCAATCGCGTTCCTTGGGGTCTAAGCTCTCGTGAACAGTGAGTCTTCTTGCTTCGCTCAGTCTTCGTTCTTCTTCTCCTCCTCCTTCCATTAGAATAACTCCTTACTGTCGCTCTCCGCTTCACATCAATTCAATTGACATTCTGGCGGATCGAAGTGACGGGTGGCTTCTGATTTAGCCATCGCACGTCTGCGTAGCTCTCTGCTGTCCATTGATCGAAAGTCGATGATCAATTTCGTGATATTTAATAGTGAAACGTGAAAGTTGGGAAAGTTCGAGACCCCCTTGATGTCAGTGTCAGGGGGGAATTGGCTGTAGATAAAGTCTATATGTTGCTTCGTAACAATTTCCTTCCTCAATTTCACTCTATAAAGCCCCTTCTTCTTTGTCCTGTTTGAGTTATCTTTTCCTCGCAATCTGATTGACTGTGTCTGATTTTATCGTTTCCTCTCTGTGGTATAAAGGTTATCAGTTCTAGGGTTTAAGAGGTCATCTTCAACCCATCGTCGTTTCCCCTTTATAGTGGGTTTGTGGCAATCTCTTATTATGGCAGCTTCAGCTTCTCACTCGGATGCTGCGAAAATGGGGCAAATTATTACCGAGTTCTTTGCGAAGAGCGTCCATATAATACTCGAGTCGAGGGACCCCTGTGTGGCTTCACGTAATTTCAATAAGGAAAGCTCTGATTCTTTACTGTCCTCATCGAGTGTGAGGCCGAGAGATAAATGGTTCAACCTGGCTCTTAAGGAATGCCCTGCAGCGTTTGAAAATCTTGATCTTTGGTGCTTGAGCAATCCTGAGTCTATGGTGGTAGATGTGATATTGGTGAAGAGAGTGGTTGAGTCAGTTTGTGGGAATCAAGAAGAGTTGACGGAAGGGAGTGAAAGGAGCGAACAGATCATAGAGAGATGGGTGGTAAAATACGAGATCAGGAGGACTGAGTCTGAGGGCTCTTGTAAGGGGAGAAAGAGATCGAGCAAGAGCATCTTGTCTTCATTGTACAAGAAGTCAATCCTCGTATTGAGATCACTGTACACGACTGTCAGGCTTTTGCCTGCTTATAAACTCTTCCGCCATTCTGGAAGCCTTTGCTCTTGCTTTCTAGCCCACCGTGTTTCTCCATCTGCTGACCCCTTGGATCCTAAAGAAGAAGCAGAGATGCAGCTTCATGGTTTTGCTCCATTAGACACCTCTTATGGGAAGCTTCAACTCTCGGTTCTGTATCTATCAAGAATATCAGGCGTGGCATATCAAACTTCGTCTATGCCCATGGCTCCGAAATTTATTCCTGATTATGTGGGAAGCTCATTAGCTGAACCAGTCAAAAGGTTGCCTTCACTTCTGGGGGCACCTGGTTCTTTTTCTTCGAGGCAGTATATGTTGACTAATTATGACCACTGTCAGGCATCTCCACCTTCTTTTACTTCATCCCTTTCATCAACGCATTCAGATTCTTGTGCTCTGCCCCCACCTTATGCATTTATAAGTTCAAGTAACAGTAACAGGGGTGCTGATGAGACTGCTAGGTTGATGCAAGATGGTGTAGCAGTTGATAAGGTTAGACATTTCATCGAGTCATACCACAGTGATCCCACAGGGTTTTTTTTCCAACCTTCAGATTGTTGTTTTCACGTATTGATGTCTTTCTGTGCTGCAGATGTCCTTTCTGGGGAAAAATGAACATGACGAGAAGAAACCAACTGGAAAGTTCCAGGATGAGTCGGATTACTCTGAGATTACTTGTGTATTTGATGTGGCTCATACTGATCCAATGAACTTATCGAGCAGGTAATCTTGCGATAAACTCAGACTCTTAATATGCCCAAATTAGTTCTGTGAACCGAGATAGCTCATCCGTGGTGGCATGTTTTTGAATTTTCACATGCATGCTTTGTTGCGGTTATCTGCTCTATCCATTTCAATCTGGTTACAATTAATTCTGTTCGAAGGAAGTTATAAAGTTTAAATCATAGAATAAGTGAATCTCTCTTTGCAAACCAAAGTATTTATTTACTGCACCCACTCTCTTTGCTATTTATTAGTGGATTCCGTAACTTGGAACATCTGAAGAGTTCAGGAAGTATTTACTTGACTTAGAATTGGACCGCTGCCACTATTATCCCAAGTTTCAAATATCAGGATTATGACTTAAGAAAATCTTCGCACTTGCTTCTCTTGTTCTCCTTCCTTGAGATGTGGTGTAATCTTGTGTCCGCTCATTTTTTATGAACCTTGTGTACATTGTGTATGCCTCTACTATTATCCATGTTATTTGCTAGTTAAATTTGTCTGATCATTTCTGAATTGATCTATTTGTTCTTCTAGCTGCCTGTAAATTTATATTTGCATTTGGATAGCATATATATTTGGCATTTCCATATAAGGAAACAGTGTTTTTGTTCTTGCGACCTCATGTCTTCTATATGCAATATATGGCCAAAACCTTGGATAATATGTACCGGATTTACCTTCATGGTTTTACTCTGTGATGCCAGTACAGTTGTAGGTCAGTGGACGTCTCCACATGTTAGGTAGAGTTGTTTGCTTCATTCCATTGCATTCCCCGCTACCATCTCTATAGCTTGAAGGGGTATGGATGTCTAATCCAAAGCCAGACTTGGTTAGATGCTACCACAGGCTAAATAGAGGAACTTATGTGGATTCTAGCCCCTGCACTTTTAAGCCATTAGTCTTTTAATATAAAACTTCACAGCTTAATGTCATTCAAGAAGGAACTAAACTTGGTTTTATACTTTATTCTTGCGGAAGCTGCATACATGTCTGACGAGCCACTCACTAGTTCTAGCATTTCTCACTTTACTGAATTATGGTTGCTTTCTCTTACATTGCTCCCTAAATTCTCCATAGGAATTTTGCATTTTGTATATGATCTGATGTACCAAATCCATCTTGTTAAAGCCAGACATCTAAATCTTGTGGTTGTTGTGGATCAGAGAATCGGATGCTGCTGCTGTAGGTGCCCTTGTGGAGACTTTTCAGAAAGCTCAGCCCCTGACTCGTCTAGCTGCTCCAAGAACAACTGCTGATGATGCTTTTAGGGAGTTTCAAGGCTTCATGCTGACAGGAAAATCTCTAAAAGCCAACAAACTTCTTCAGGGACCCTAAAAACCAGACAAAAGGTATGGAAGGCGGGTGTGTTTTGAAGGTTTCCCGTCTTACTGAATCTTCTTATTTCTGTACAGCATTTTGGATCCTCGAATTCTTAGCCATAGATCATTAGGTGGTTCTCAAAAGAACCGAACCTACCTTAAAGTGGAAAAAGACGGTACACATCTCTTAGTTTGTACATGAGCGTTCGATGTATCCTATTTTGCACTGGACAGCGAGAGATGGAGAAATGGTAAGTTACTCCACTAATACATTTCTATCCTGCTGATAGATTAGAAACGCTGCCATGTGCCCGGCGCATACAGATACGTCCGTTGTTGAGGTCACCTCTGTCTAGTTGTCTATGTAAGTACTGCAGAGGATCCCGTTCTCCTCCTGTTTGGTGCATGCAGAGGAGGCTGCTGCACGTTTGTATGGTGCGGTATATCGGTAAGTGCAAATGCAGTTAAATGGCTCTTACAGTTTGCACACTAATCTGTTCACTTGTCATTCAGTCACATCCTGAAGGGGCCACTGTAGAAGGAATGGCTGATAGCTAGGCTGGTTGCTTTAGGGGCTACAACAAGTTCAGCACTGATGAGAGTGTGGTACTGGGGAAAGCTTGAAGTTTAAAACTAAATAAATATAAAATTATCTAAATAATTATTTTTTTAAAATTATATTTGCCTTGATGTTCAAGCTACCAACAATACGAATGCCATGAGATTGAATTCGAAGGAACACCCATTTGGCAACCAAGTATAAAATATGAATAACCGTTATTCGATGAATCTCTCTCCACTTACAAGGCAACAACAGTCTTGCCCGTTTTGTGCGATTTCTCCCCTCCTAAAGACACGGAAATCGACATGTTGGATCACGGTTTCGCTCTCCATTTATCTATGGACCATGCAAAAGAAAAATCGGTTTCTCATCATATTAGGAATATTGGGATTGCCCTCCATAAACAGTCTAACCTTCAACACTTTTTCCTTTTTATCAATATCCAAAAATCTAATCCACTTTGATTAATCTAAGTTTGAACATGGTTGGCGCCTACGTGAAGCTGTCCTCATTGGAAAATTTTCTCATTTAAAAAATTCGAATATGGAATCTTATTAACAAAATAAAGGTGTTGAATTGCCTGAACATATTTGCCTAAACTCATCTTATTTTATCCCTATTATTTTAAACAAATCTAAAACAGTTTTGGTTTCATTAAAAATGCCCTCAATCTAATTTATTTATAATTTATCAAACTTAATTTAGAATAAAATAATAGAGGATATGAAGATAACTTTTTTTAATCATTTTCATAATTTTAATATATTTATCTATTTTATTAACTTTTAATAGCTATTTTTTTATTCTTTATCCACTAGAAAGTGTCTCAATTTTCATGTCTACTTCATTTTTATTTGATTTGAATCACTCTTTTTTTAAATCTAATCTAACCTTAATTTTTTATTTCTTCAATCTCATTAAGTTTTTGTAATAGAATATATAATTAACGATTCCACGCATAGTATGGGTAACTGCCTAGTTATCCATTAAGCAGCTGCCACAAGAATTAGGACATAGCGTCTCAACTAAATTTCAGGGTTACTTTCTCAAACATTTGAATTCCAAGGATTGCTTTATAATTACGAAGAGTACAAGGCGAAGGCTGCTCGTTCGTTCACAGTCCCCGATCGGCTCCCGGCGAAACAATTGCGCTGGAGAAAGCCCGCCTCCCGAGGCTCATCCGGCAGCTCGGGAGCTGCTTGGAATGTGAAACCAGCTTGCCGACGTCCGTCAGTCATCGCAACATCATCGCCTCCTCGATGTGTTCAAGGTCCCCTTCGCTGATAGCCCTTCCTTCTCGTCCTTCCAATTTTTGCTGAAAATTTTGCCGCTTTCAGGCTTCTCCTTGTTAAAGAAGAGTAGTTCCCTGATTTGGTACAGTGCGTTGCTTGCATTCAATGAGAGATGATTGTAAATAATATCGGAACCATTTAGCATGACTTAAACTTATGATGGGTCCTTCCTCAAGCTCAACCTCACTATTGTTTCTAAAGATAGGAAACCATAAGATTCGTTATTAAGTTCATCTTGCAGAAGATTGTATCTGTCTACTACTACCGATTAATTCCTGTGAAGACTTGGTTGGTTCTTCAGGCTGATGGTTGCGTGTATATGGTCCTGGGTTTTTGTGCTAGGAGTAGTTTAAATTGTTTCCCCAAGGTTCGTGGGGGAGTTCAAGAAAAATCTGCAAGAAAATTTATGCAGCAACTTGGTATCTACTTGTCTCTTATGTTTATAAGCTGCATTGCTTTGATCTTCAGAAGTTATCATAGCATTCCATTGTCTTGCAGGTGCTAGCGCAGTGTAGCATTCTCACTTTATCGATCACAGAGACTTACAACCAGAGGTATGAGTTCTATATCATACAAATTTATAGTTAATTTCGTTGTGGCAGTGGGACATAGTTTTGATTTGAAGGTGTACCTTCGAGAGATAGTGCCTTTTGAACTTTTAGTTTCCGATATACATTCAGCCAACTTGGTTTTCAATCCATGTCGAACGTATTGTTGTCTGCACCTAGAGATGATGGAGTGCTAAATATAGCCAATTGTGGACTTTTAAATAACGCATGTCTTCTAGATATTATAGATCTGCTAATGGATGCACCCTTGCAGTATCTGGGATTTCCTGGTCATAGCAATTATCTACTGATTCTTCGCAGAATTATATATGCTGGGACTTCTGCTGATTGTTATGTGGTTCTGCTTTATACATGGCTTCAGAAGTTCTTATCTTCCAATGGTATGATGAAAAGGTTTGAGATTCCTCAATGCCTTAGATGGCTTCTTCATATCAAGAGAACTGAAGCTCAGGGCTTTAAATAGGCTGACATGTGGAGTATTGATGCAATTTGTTTTTAGCTTCTTCACATCTGTCAACCATGCTCAGGCAGCATCTACCCTGAGAATCGATCCTCATAATCCCGTAATCCAGTGGCCTATAATATGGTGCTTTAATTCATTTGATGAAGAACATTAGGTCATCTACGAATCTTCAATTTCCCCAGCTCATACCTAAAGTGATGTATCCTGACTGTGTTGATATAAGCATGTGATTACTCTGTATTGATCCTGGTTTATCATAAGTACCTTATAGCAGTGATGCAATATTTTTTTACTTCATCACTTAGGCTCCCATAAAAGGTCAGTATCATGATAACCATGATAAAAAAATGTCGTAAGAATTTGAGAAAAGGGTCTGGTATAGTGCTGTCACCCTCCAACCTGAGACCAAGAGATTTTAGTTTAATTCTTATCTGTGGGGCTCCCCATATCCTTTAATTCTCTCTTCCTTCCATTCTTTCTAGACCCATTAGCCTCCTCTTATAACCAAGATATATAACATAATGATTTCCTGTTCCAGTAGCCTTAATAGATTATTTTGCAATTCTTTCAAAAGAGCAATCAGTTTTGGACTCCAATCTTACAATCAGACCAGTAACTTCACTCAAAACCAACTGTTGTCAATGGTATCCCTATTATGGGCTGACGTGTGCTTTTCCAAAATCATTTCAAAAGATGACAGCTTAATCTATTAGATGAATAGGACAAGTTGATAACTAGTAGATACATAGAATTGCTCAACCAAAGAAGAGATAACATACAGTATCAATCAAGGCATTTACTTTAGATTAGACTCACTAAAATGCTAAATCTATATGTAGATCTTCTAGGAATTCAGTTTCTTGTGCTTAATATGAATTATTCTATACCTTTACTTTTCAGGCATGCATGTCAATGCTTAAAGAAGTCGTTTGAGTGGGAGGAGTCGGGATGTCCATTGAGCCTTCCAACATCAGCAGCACTTTCTTCATTGACGGACGAAGCATGGGATCATCAACAATGCACCACAGTCCAATCATAATAGCTGATTCCAACTCTCTCTTATCAACAACTTCATCACCAACCAATTTTTGAACCTCTCCTTCTTCAAAGCACTCCTGAACCCATTCTTCCAGAATAACCTCTTTCTCTGGTAGACTTGAGTCCACATTTTTTCGACAGCAAATGATTTCTAAAAGCATGACCCCGAAGCTGTAAACATCAGCTTTTGCTGTGATTGGCTGCTTCTGGTGCCACTCAGGAGCTACATATCCTCTTGTGCCTCTGATTCCTGTGAATGTCTTTGTCTGATCAGGGCCGATCAGCTTTGCAAGCCCAAAATCCGATATTTTCGCGCCCTTGTCTATCAATATGTTCTGTGGTTTTATATCGCAGTGAATGATCTGAGATTCACACTCCTCGTGAAGGTAGAGAACTCCTCTGGCTACATCCTGAGCAATCTCCATCCTCTCATTCCACAATGGAGGCCGCTTTTCTTGTGAGAAAAGTACGTCTGCAAGCGACCCCTTGCTCATGTACTCATAGACCAATAGCCTGTGAGGCCCTTCAATGCAATACCCAAACAAGCGGACAAGGTTCCTGTGATGGGTCCTTCCTATGACCTCCACTTCTGTCCGAAACTCCTTTTCGCCTTCGGCCAGGTACGTGTCTAGTCTTTTGACTGCTAGAGCCTTGTTGCTTCCTCGTATCACACCTTTGTAAACAGTCCCAAATGCTCCTCTTCCAAGTTCTTCCTTAAAATTGTCTGTCACCATTTTGAGTTCTGCAAGTGTAAAGCATGAAGGAGACATGTCTTTCCCAAACCCACCATTTTCAACTTTAGACCTGATCCTTCTATACACCCACAAACGAATTCTATATAGCAAAATCCCCGAGAGAGCCAGCAGTATAATTCCCACACTTCCCAACAATATGCCGACTATAAGTATATCCATTCGAACCTCCTTCCTTTTATCTCGTGGAGTCCAACTATTCTCGTTGGTCGAGGTTGTGCTAGTTTTAGATGTTCCAACCTTGATGAGAGCGGTGCTGGGTCCATCAGCCAGAATTTTTCCGTATCTAAGAGGAAGCCTCTGCATACTGCACTGTCCATCTGTAAAAAGAGCAGCCTCACAGCTGCAATCCTCCTGACAAGCCTTCTCACATGCCTCTTTGTTTTCTAATGACAATACGGAGTATGGGTTGTCTTGCCATTGTATGCTATCTATTGACTCCATAATGTAATCTCCAGTAGCGACCCCTCCCTTTTCACTTTTGCAAGCATTTGCAGTGAAATTCCTCTCACAGCCTGCCATCCAGTTGCCGTTCTGAACAAAACGATATCCCGGGAGACATCTGCAGTCAGCTTCGTGATTTTTCAGAGCACAGAATCCGTTCAATCCACAGAGACCCTTGGGTGCACATTTGTCACTGTTGGAAAACCACCGAACTGACCAGCTATTGTTCCGCTTTAAGTCGTATGTGTACAGTCTCAACAGTCCATCAGGGTCGATTCTGAACAAATAAAGGGTGTCTCTGGATGGGTAACCTCCCGCTGTTATATCCTTTATGTTGAATCCCGTGGTGTTCAACAAATACAGATGCCCGTCCTGATCAAGTTTCAGCGAGTTGTTGCCTCCGCTTCCATAGGTCTGGGAGGAGAAATAAGCGTTTGGAGTTGTATCTGGAGTTTGAACTGCGTACTGGACGAGATTCCCGTCATGTTGCATCTTGAGACGAAATATCCCAGTGGAAGGATTTGTAAGTGACATGCTAGAGAAGAGCTCTTGCCCTGCGGAAAGGCGCTGACCTGACAAAAGGGTATCGGTTGGGTTGTCGAAACTTTCCCATATAATGTCTCCACTTGGATTACGGAGTACGAGATTGCCGGAGTCGGTAACAGAAGCCCAGAAGGCTGATTCATCAAGGTCAACGATGCTAGTTTCTGCACCACTTGGTGACTGCAGTATGAGCCTTCCATCGGTTGTAAAAAGCAGAGTGGTGTTCTCGGGAACCGGCGGATCATCTCTCTCTGCAGTCCAAACAACAGTTCTCTCTGGAATCCCCGCAAGGAAAATCCCGACCTTGTAACCTTCGCCCAGCCGGTAAAACCCGAAGGCGTAGAGTCGTGAGGGCGAAAGCCATGAAGGGTGGGTGGTGGTAGATAGGGAAGAGCCCTGAGATATGTTTGACTGTTTGATCTGCTGAGCTTGTGCACTGGAAGCAAAGATGACAAGGAGGAGTAAGTAAAAGGAAGAAGAAGCCATTGCAACTGGATGTTAGGTGATTGTTTCACTGATTTCTTTATAATCTAATGAGTGCTTTGCCTCTTGCAGGGAACTCTGAAGGGAGTGAGTGATTGAACCAAGCCCAGATACTACTATTATTTTGGAATCTTTCAATGACAGAAGACTCCGTGAAGAAAGTTCCACTGAAACAGACTTGCATTTTCCAAGGAAAACCAGGTGCGTGGAAATGCATCCACTCATTCTCTTTTCGTATTTCATCACCATTTCTCGTCGAGTATCTTCACTGGAAATACAATTCATGATGGGGAGAATGAAGAAATATGGCTCGGGCTCGACTTTAACTCTTTGGAAGATGGTACCTGAGTGGGTTGTCTGGTCCATGAAGTTGGTTTCGATTTTGCCCAGTGAATCTGGCTGGCTTTCCCCTTCCCAGTGAGGGCGTGACTTGGCCGAAATTACTCCTCCGACGAGAAAGCGTGTAAAAATGCATGTCTTTGAACTGTGATCGGTTCAATGAATCGTATCGTGCAGTGTGGGCCGCGTCTTGTTTGAAATTTCCAACTTATTTGTTGTGGTATCAAATAGTGCTCGTCTGTTTCAAGTTTCCACCGGGGAGACTTACCCAGGTCTCATCTAATCCACTACAGTATGGCCATATCTATGGTTGCTTTTGAAAGTCTTGAGTCTGGGACCATTCAAACTCGGGAAATTTCGATCCAATGGAAGGGAATGATCCATCATAAGATTGACTATTAACATGGATTGTGCGAAACTCCTTAGTTATGCTATATTAAGACGACATCCTCCTTGTACTGTTAATTCTGTTGATGTACTTGTAGTATTGACTTGAGATAATCAATAAAAGCTCTATTACTGGTAAACAAGATCATCTAAAACAATATACCAAGAATGTGATTAACATGAAAATATCATAAAATAAATTTGAAGCAAATTAAGCAGTAATAAGGTCATGTTTCAAATTTCAACACGCTTCCAATTCTATGGTACATAAGTAAGATACACAATTAAAGAAAAACACACACACACACACAAAAGGACAATGCGACCCATCAATGGTGGATGACAGCATCAACCTTGGTAAACATAGAAACTCGTATTGATTGAACTGAATTAGCAGAATTCAAGGTAAATTTACACTTTAATCCCTAATGTTTGAATGAACCAATTCTTCAATTCTTAGATGTCAGTGGTGTAAACAAGAGATTCGTTGGATATTGCAAAGTATATTTATCTAGGCATTTTACTGTCTATTATTCATTTTTTAAAAAATTTTTGTCGAAGGAAAAATGGATATTATTGTCGTCTCAATAATTGGACGTGAACTCATTTGATTGTCACTCTTAATCATGCACGCTCCTATGATGTCTGACTTTAGTTTTTTCCCCTTAATTTTCGTGCTTTTCATTATTACAAACAAAATGTTGATATCCTAAAAAGAAATAGAAGAAATTAGGGTGCAAACAAATTGGGCCGAACCTGAATCTATAAGGTTCAAGCTCGACTTATTTAGTGATTTGCAAATTCGGACCCAAACTCGAGTTAGGCCAAGCCCAATATTTTAAGTTTGGATTCAGCTTGTTACAGTAAGCAAAGACTCGTCGAGCATATACGAGTCAAGTTAAGAAAGAGAATATTAGCACGAAATAAGAATTCGAGACAGTAGGTTGATTATTTTTTTTTTTATTTTTTAAAAGTTAAATAATAACAACTATTATTATATGGAATAAAATGTTTGTTTAAACTCGCGAGTTTTACGAGTCGAATATTAGTAAGCTTAGCTTGACTTATCTAACTGACGAGCCTAAGCTGAGCAGAGCTTGAGCTTATTAAGATTGAACCAAATTCAAACTTTTATCGAGCCGAGTCTGAACTGTTCGCGAACTGTACCACTTCAATTACACCCTACTGTACCTTTTAAATTTCCCTTTTCGTAATTCTCTTACCCTTTTTGTATGAATTGAGGTGGAAACAGGTTAAAAAAAAGGAAATTAAATTTTTTTTCTCCATATTTAAATACCAAATTCTAAAGGAGAATGAGAGAAATTAAGGAAGAAAATTTGCCTTATTTTTCCTCCAGGTGCCTATTTTCTTGGCTGAACGAACGTGAAAAGCATTTATTTAAGAATCCATATTAAATAAAATGCTTAAATTTTTCATATTAATTTATTTATAATCTAAATTTTCTTTACTCGTAGTATCCAAATACGGCATCATGGTGATTAGATTTCTTTTACCGGATGTTATAATGGAGATTCGTATATTAAAAACGGTTAAAAACATGAAAATAATAAATACGAAAAATTCTGCTGATAAGAGTCAATGCATTTTACCAAAACAAAAAGTTTTTTGCTTTAATATATACATAATTGATATAAAAAGATATAAAAAAAAGTGACATTTATACGGAATTTTTAAACATAACGGTTATAAAAAAAATTTATATTTTGTATTCTTTTAAAATGATAAGTACCAAAAAATTTTGAAAATGAAGAAACTTCCGGGCGACGGAGAATACATAGAAGGAAAGACCAGATGGGTAGGAATTCGTGAGGAAGGTGACCCGGCATCGGAAAAAGTTTTCAATAAGTAATTATACCATATAGATAATGCTGATGTGATATATCTATCTAATTAGAACTGAACACGTAATCCATAATTATACAGTTATATAAATAGTAAAAAAATTATTAAAAATTTATAATAAATAGTAAAATCCACTTGGATAAATATATAAATAATAAATTCTGATTAGATATATACGTTACGTTAATATTGTTTAATTAATATGATCGCTCTATTAAAAAACTTTCGCATGCGGCGAAGCCTCCCGCACATTTGTCTTCCCTTGCGCTTCAGTCCGAATGTCTGAATTAAAAAGGAAAACCCTTGGTCATGCATTTTATTACAACTCTTGTCCACGTCTTTTGTTATTTGAAGCTGTGGAATTGCTCGGGGGGAGGCAGGATTTTCCGACGGAGAACAATTGGTGGACCTAAATAAAAGACTTCTTCTTTTTTTTTTTTCAACCGAATTCCTGCCTTTAACACGAATTTTTTTGCGTGATTTAGGAATATGTGAACTTTAAAATGTTTGTCCCGTTTAGCACGCCGTCTGTTTTTTCGTCAAAACTGACGGGGCCGTCCTACGTGACACGTTAATTACACTTCCATGGCAAATAATAGCTGATATGGCCGTGCCACACCAAAAATGTCGAGTTTATCCTTAAATACTCTTTGTTAATTTAAAATTATCGAGGATAATTTTATAATTTTATCTTCTTCTTCTCTTAAACGTCATTGCAGCTTCCTAGAACCTACCTGCATTATACCGTAGGTTCTAAGTACCCTTTGCTAATAAATAAATTTTAAAATTTAAATTTTATTAAATCGAGTAATTAACATGTGTTTAAACTAATGAAGAGTATTAGCGGGTAAACTCTACATTTTCTTAAACGTATTTGACATAGTATTGCCACATCAGTCGTTATTTACCACAAGAGCACAATTAATGTGCCATGTAGGATGATCCCGTTAGTTTTGATGGAAAAACAAATGATGCTAAACGAAACAAACATTTTAAAATTTGTGCAGTTCTATCATGCGAAAAAATTCGTGCTAGAAGTGGAATTCAGCCAAAGTATAGGTGCAATTAGATTATTTGTCATATCTAGAATTTCGGTCCAAGTTTTTGTTGATACGAGTTGGAACATGATCGACCTCTGTAAATGATGAAACCCTTCCGATCGTATAAAATTTCTTCATCCGAAAATATTTCAATCTATAACTTTACCTGTTGGCCTCCTTCCACCCTTTCTAAACCCATTGTCCTCCTCTTATAACTGAGATATATAACATAATGATTTCCTGTTCCAGTAGCCTTAATAGATTATTTTGCAATTCTTTCAAAAAGAACAATCAGTTTTGGACTCTAATCTTATCAATCAGACCATTAGCTTCATTGAAAACCAACTGTGGTCAATGGTATCCCTAGTACGGACTGACGTGTGCTTTTCCATAAACATTCCCAAATCTGCAGCTTAATCTATTGGATGAATAGGACATGTTGATAACTAGTGGGTACGTGGAACTGCCCAACCAGAAAAGAGGTAACATAGAGTATCAATCAAGACATTTACTCTAGATTAGACTCCATAAAACTTTAAATCTATATGTAGATCTTCTAGGATTTCGGTTTCTTTTGCTTAATATGAATTATTCTATACCTTCACTTTTCAGGCATGCATGTCGATGCTTAAAGAAGTCATTTGAGTGGGAGGAGTCGGGATTTCCATTGAGCCTTCCAACATCAGCAGCACTTTCTTCATTGATGGACGAAGCATGGGATCATCAACAATGCACCACAGTCCAATCATAATAGCTGATTCCAACTCTCTCTTATCAACAACTTCATCACCAACCAATTTTTGAACCTCACCTTCTTCAAAGCACTCCTGAACCCATTCTTCCAGAATAGCTTCTCTCTCCGGTAGACTCGAGTCCACATTTTTTCGACAGCAAATGATTTCTAAAAGCATGACCCCGAAGCTGTAAACATCAGCTTTTGCTGTGATTGGCTGCTTCTGGTGCCACTCAGGCGCTACATATCCTCTTGTGCCTCTGATTCCTGTGAATGTCTTCGTCTGATCAGGTCCGATCAGCTTTGCAAGCCCAAAATCTGATATTTTAGCGCCCTTGTCTATCAATATGTTCTGTGGTTTTATATCGCAGTGAATGATCTGAGATTCACACTCCTCGTGAAGGTAGAGAACTCCTCTAGCTACATCCTGAGCAATCTCCATCCTCTCATTCCACGGTGGAGGCCGCTTTTCTTGTGAGAAAAGCACGTCTGCAAGCGACCCGTTGCTCATGTACTCATAGACCAATAGCCTGTGAGGCCCTTCAATGCAATACCCAAACAAGCGGACAAGGTTCCTGTGATGGGTCCTTCCTATGACCTCCACTTCTGTCCGAAACTCCTTTTCCCCTTCGGCCAGGTACTTATCCAGTCTTTTGACTGCTACAACCTTGTTGCTTCCTCGTATCACGCCTTTGTAAACAGTCCCAAATGCTCCCTTCCAAGTTCTTCCTTAAAATTGTCTGTCACCATTTTGAGCTCTGCAAGTGTAAAGCATGAAGGAGACATGTCTTTCCCAAACCCACCATTTTCAACTTTAGACCTGATCCTTCTATACCCCCACAAACGATTTCTATGTACCAAAATCCCCGAGAGAGCTAGCAGTGTAATTCCCACACTTCCCAACAATATGCTGACTATAAATATATCCATTCGGACCTCCTTCCTTTTATCTCTTGGAGTCCAAACATTCTCGTTGGTCGAGGTTGTGCTAGTTTTAGATGTTCCAACCTTTATGAGAGCTGTGGTGGGTTCATCGGCCAGAATTCTTCCGTATCTGAGAGGAAGCCTCTGCATACTGCACTGTCCATCTTTAAAAAGAGCAGCCTCACAGCTGCAATCCTCCAGACAAGCCTTCTCACATCCCTCTTTATTTTCTAACGACAAGACAGAGTATGGGTCGTCTTCACATCTCATGCTATCTATTGACTCCATGATGTAATCTCCAGTAGCACTCCCTCCCTCTTCACTTTTACAAGCATTTGCAGTGAAATTCCTCTCACAGCCTGCCGTCCAGTTACCGTTCTGAACAAAACGATATCCCGGGAGACATCTGCAGTCAGCTTCCTGATTTTTCTGAGCACAGAATCCGTTCAATCCACAGAGTCCCTTGGGTGCACATTTGTCACTGTTGGAAACCCACCGAACTGACCAGCTACTGTTCTGCTTCAAGTCGTATGTGTACAGTCTCAACAGTCCATCAGGGTCGATTCTGAACAAACAAAGGGTGTCTTCGGGTGGGTAACCTCCCGTTGTTATATTGTTTATGTTGAATCCCGTGGCGTTCAACAAATACAGATGCCCGTCCTGATCAAGGTTCAGAGAGACGTTGTCTCCCCATCCGTTGGTCCAGGAGGTGAAATAAGAGTAGGGAGCTGTATCTGGAGTTTGAACTGGGTACTGGACGAGATTCCCGTCATGTTGCATCTTGAGACGAAATATCCCAGTGGAAGGATTTGTAAGTGACATGCTAGGGAAAAGCTCTTGCCCTGCCGAAAGGCGCTGACCAGGCAAAAGGGTATCGGTCGGGTGGTCGAAACTTTCCCATATAATGTTGCCACGTGGATTATGGAGTATGAGATTGCCGGAGTCGGTAACAGAAGCCCAGAAGGCCGAATCATTAGGGTCAGCGATGCTAGTTTCTACACCACCTGGTGACTGCAGGATGAGCCTTCCATCGGTAGTAAAGAGCAGAGTGGCGTTCTCAGGAACTGGCGGATCATCTCTCCCTGCAGTCCAAACAACAGTTCTCTCTGGAATCCCCGCAAGGAAAATCCCTACCTTGTAACCTTCTCCCAGCCGGTAAAAACCGAAGGCGTAGAGTCCCGAGGGCGAAAGCCATGGACGGTCGGTGGTGGGAGATAGGGAAGAGCCCTGAGACATGTTTGACTGTTTGATCTGCTGAGCTTCTGCACTGGAAGCAAAGATGACAAGTAGGAGGAGTAAGCAAAAGGAAGAAAAAGCCATGGCAATTGGATGTTCGGTGACTGTTTCATTGATTTCTTTATAATCTAATGAGTGCTTTATCTCTTGCAGGGAACTCTCAAAGGAGTGAGTGATTGAGCTAACCCCACATACTATTATTATTTTTGACTCTTTCAGCGATGGAAGACTCCGTGAAGAAAGGTCTACCAAAACAGGCTCACATTTTCCAAGGAAAACCAGGTGCGCGGAAATGCATCTATTCGTTCTCCTTTCGTATGTCATCACCATTTGGGGTCAACAATCTTCACTCGAAATACATACAATTCATGATGGGGAGAATGCAGAAACATGTCTCGAGCTCGACTTAGTTGCTGATGAGGAATTTCTTCAAAAGCTACTCTTTTGAAGATGGTACCTGAGTGGGTTGTCTGGTCCATGAAGTTGGTTTCGGTGTTTTGCATAATGAATCAGAATCTGGCTGGCTTTTCCCTTCCTAGTGGGGGCGTGACCTGCCCCAAAAAATGACCCCCCTGACGAGAAAGCGCGTACAAATGCATGTGTTTGAACTGTGATCGGTTTGACGAATCGTACCGTGCAGTGTCGGTCACGTCTTATTTGAAAAACTAGAAAGAAAATTTGACCTTTCAATGGTGTGTGACTGCTTCAACGACGAATTCCCACCAATCTGGTCTTTCCTTCTACGTACTTCTCTGTCTTCCAGAAGTTTTTTTATTTCAAAATTTTTGGTACTTATCACTTTAAATTTGATTTCTTTTAAAAGATACAGAATTTACATTTTTTTTATGGCCGTTACCTTTAAAAATTCCCTATAAACGCCATATTTTTATATCTTTTTTATATAAATTATGTATACTCTATAGGAAAAAGGTTTTTTTTTTTTTTTGCAAAATGCACTGATTCTTATCGGTGATATTTTTATATGTATTATTTTCACATTTTTTGCATCTTTTAATATACGAATCTCTTTTATAACAACATGTAAAAGAAATAAGTAGTCGATTTTAAGTTCAAACAAGCTATAGGAGATTCTAATCATGATTAAAAGAAACCTGATCACCATAATGCCAATATGTGGATACAAATAAAGAAGATTTAGATTTAGCAAATAAATTAACATGAAAAATTTAAGCATTTTATTTAACATGGATTCTTGAATGCTTGTCACATTCACTCAAACTTTTAGGGGTGTGCAACCAAACCGAACCAGTTCTATTTTAGTGCAACTTTTTAGAGAAAAAGCAGTTCAGTTAATTTCTAAGTGTAATAATAGGTGCGGTTAACCGGTTCAAACTGAAAAAACTAGTTCGAACCGAAACTGAATTGAACCTTTTCAAAACCAATTCAATTTGGTTCGAACTGATTTCAAACCGAATTGAACTTTTTCAAAATTAATTTGGTTCGAACCGGTCAACCAAATTATTTAAAACAATCCAATTTTTCACACAAACCAGTTACGGTTCTTTACCTAAGAACCGGTTCTTTTGGTTCAGTTCAGTTTTGCCCCGAACCGGTTTTTGCACACCCCTACAAACATAAAAATTGACACCTGCCGGTAAGGCAAATTTTCTGCCTCAATTTCTCTTATCCTCCTTTAGAATTTGATATTTAAATATGGAGAAAAAATAATTAATTTCCCCTTTTTTTTACCCCGTTTCCACCTCAATTCGTACAAAAAGGGTAAGAGAATTACAACAAGGGAATTTTAAAAAGCACAAACAGGAGAAAGAGATTTGGTGAATTTATTCTGATCTTGATTGGAACTAAGACATTTTGATTTCGTTCTCATGTGTAGTACTAGATACGGACTCATATCACGTGCATATAGAAAATAAAAATAAGTAAATGTGGAATACGTACATGAACTTGTATAATTAGATCATTTGTTTAGAACGTATTATAATTTAAATCTTTTAAAATTCATCAGCTACTGTAATATGTAGAGTATTCTTAGTTATAATTAATATATTATATTAATTTGACCTTTTTACATTTGTAATTTTAAATTATTCATGAAAAAATTTGACTGATTTTTACTATTAAAATTAGATGTGGACTGAGGAGGGTAACTCTAATTAGTCAATGAAATATTTTGCTGTTTATGAGATGATAAAAAAATTATAAATTATTATTTTACCTTCAATATAGAGGATTTTATAAAACAAATACATATCATTTTAATATGTCAAATAGATTGAGGACAAATATGAAAAATAAAAAATAAAAAACCAAACCTTAAAAACATTTATACATAATAATATAGATTTTCTTTTTTCTTTAAATGAAGATATGTCTTATTTTCTATACGTATGTTCCCCAATTTCTTCAATTTTTAGGATATGGACACTGCGTTAATAGGAAAAAATATCATTGTTCCTCTCCACCCTCTCACGACTAACACCAGTTTACAAACATTTGAAAAAATAGCACTACATTATAAGAAAAGACCATATTATCCTTTATTTTAAAATTTTCAAGATCCCTCCATTTCTCTTTTTCTCCCTCTCTACCTTTCTCCTACATGGCGGAAGCTCACGAGCAATGACCGGAGGCGGCGACCACCGGCTACAAGGAGCTGCAGCGACTGGCGGCTGGCGACGAGCACCTCACGGTGACGTCGACGGCATCGGGCGTCGTGGGTGTTGGTGGCGTCAATTGTGTCGGGGCCCTCCACCTACCCCTCTTCTCTTGCCATGGGCGTCGGAGCGTCGGCGGGGTCTGACTTTAATTTAAGAAAAAATTAAAGTCTGGCATCATGGGAGCGTGCATGATTAAAAGGACAATCAAATGAGTTCACGTCCAATTGTTGAGACGACAATAATGTCCATTTTTTCTTCGGAAAAAAAGTGAATAATAAACAGCAAAATGCATAGATAAATATACTTCCTGATATCCAACAAATCTCACTTTAAAGCTATCTGTATAACTGATATATAGCAATTCTTTATATTTTTAACTAATTCAATTTGAATCGAATTGATCACATAGAAGTAAAATTCTCCTAATATAAATTTGTCTATGCATAACGTTGAAAAGGGGTGTAAATAGAAAACTGGAAACTCGAAAAATTGAAAAAATCAACCGAACTCGAACTGAAAAACTAGATGTATGAGTTTTGAGATAAATTAAAAGCGGATTTTAAGGTAGAAAAAACCAGACCGGAAAATTATGGCCCCGACCCAGAAAACCCGACGGGCTCTAAAACTGAATCGAAATTTATGTTAAATTTACATAATATTAATAAATAATTTTATAATTAGATTTTGACAATAAAAATGCCATATTTGATATTTAAAAACTTGAATATTGAATCATTTTTATATTTTTGATCTTCTTAATACACTAAAATATTCATAATTATATTTTATTATTTTTGTATTTAATGTATTATTATATTAAAAATCAGGGCTTGAAAAAACCGAATCGGAAGTAGGTGGTTTTCATAATACCTAAACGGCTCTCGGTATGGTTTTTAACTTAAAAAATCAAATTGAAATAAACCGGGGCTCGATAATTTTTGGAAAAAATGGACTGAACCGCCCGTTTACACCCCTAGAGGACAGTGCCCCAGTATTGGAGAAAGCCTTCAATGAAACGGTTATACCATGTACGTGGTACTGACATGATATACCTATCCAATCAGGATTTACCATTAATATATTTGTCAAATTAAAGTTCACCATTTGTTAGCATTTTTTAATAATTTTTTATCATACATATTTTTTCAATCATGATTCACTATTTATTAGGATTTTTTTATTTTTTATAATTTAATAACCATAACTATATAATTATTGATTACATGTCAAGTTCTAATTGAACGGATATACCAAGTTAGCATCACTTATAATTATTCCACTGAAAACTTTCTCCTGGTATCGTGCCTCCCACCCATTGGTCTTCCCTCACTCCCCATCTTCTCCTTCTCTTATTTTTCTTCGATTCGAACCCAGAGAATTCAGTTAAAGTTATCAGATAAGCTATCACATCCAATAATCAACCAGGATGCGAAGGCTTACTGCTAGATTCAAGAGTAATTATAGGCTGTTGTTCAAAGTGCAATGAATTTTCTCTGTCGCCTTCCCGGTGTACATGTCTTTCACAAACAGCTAAAAACATACCGTGTTAAGGAACATGCTTCAGTCCGAATCGTCTGAATGTGAAGGCAATTAAAGAGATAAACCCTTCGTCCTGCATTTTGTTACGACTCTGTCCCACGCCTTTTATTGTTTTGAAGCTTTGGAATTGTCAGGAGGGACGCAAGATTTTCCAAACGAAAGCAATCGGCGAACTGAAATAAAAGACTTCTGTTTTCTTGTTTGTTTTTGTCGGTACTGTCTGATATCTAGAATCTCGATGAGTTTTTATTGATTCAAAAGTTCGAGCATGATCGGCCTCTGTAAATGACGAAACCCTTCATATCGTATAAAATTTCTTCATCTGCAATACTCGAATCTATAGCTTTACCTAAAATGAAGAGGTATTGGATCACTCGAACCACCTCACTTGCCAAGTATTTATTTATTGGTGGGAGACAATCTGACAGGGAATACAACCAACTGAAATCAACATTGAATTCAACTCCCTATCTTGGTATACTGTTACACAGAAGCAACCCTTCGTGAATTCCACTCTGAATTAAATGCTTGTCTTTCTCCTCTACCCATATGTCCAAACGTACCCCGCCACTTGACCAATAATTTTACTAAAATTTTTATATTTCTCTTTTCCCTTTTTTAAAAAAAAAACCCCAAATTTCTCCAATAATCCTTAACTTCGAAAAAAAAATTAAATGATAATATTTTACGATGTTGTGATGAGAAAATATGATAAAATTATTTTAATTAGTATAATAGTTAGGTAATCATAAAATCTTGATTTGATTTCTTATAAATAGAAAAATTTATTGATATAAAAAACTTGACATCTTAATGAATTGCTTTGATTCGTGCCCTAATTACTTAGGATCGATTAGGTTTACAAATTTCGGTGCTAAAAAGATGCAGACCACTCCCATGATCATAGTCTTGATGTTCTCGAATAATTACAACACTAATATCGCCTGATATAAACCTCTGATACTCTTAAATTTTCATTAAGTTGATAAGGGTTAGACTCAGAGCTAGATTCAAAAATTTAAATCGGCACGTGATGGAACTCGGGTCTCTCTTACTTTCATGATTTCCTTACCGATGAATTTCCCATATAAGATTAACTTATCTCTTAATAAATATCGAGAACAATACTAATAACTTGTCACACGAAGGTCGGATATCACTCGATATAAAAAAACAGTAATAATAGTATGATAATAATTATCAATTGTTATTATTGATTATTGTTAATTATTAACAATAAGAGCGTCACGTAGAACAATAATAACAACCCATGGATATATGGATATGTGTAAATACGTATAAAAAAAAATCATGGCATGTCCAGAGTCCATAGATTTACAATTATTTCCTTTTTATGAAAATCCAACTTTCACATAATAATGATCAGTCTCTGGATCCATATGCATATCCAACCTATGAAGTAGACCTAAATCTCAAATCATCCAATTTTGCAATAACACGGTGAGAAAATACGGTAAAATTATTATAATTAATAATAATTACAGTAATTATTTATGTGATTAATATACAATCATTTATTTTAATTTGATCGATATGTTCTCAGCGTTACATGAAAAAGGGAGAATTTCTCTTCAAAGGAGCGTGAGTGGGTCATCAAGAGGGTTACCTTCCGATTGATGACTGTTCTTGAGTACCCTTAATTCTCGGTCCAGCTTTTTCATAATTACACGAAATTACAAGAAGGCCGAAATTTCTCGAGGTGGTAATTATTGAACCTTTAATTATTTTTTCCTAGGTTTCATATGTTTTTCTTTTCGATATGAACCACTGGTATCCAGAAACTCAACGAATTTGTATAAAACTACTAGGAGATAAAACTTTCCCCATGTGAATTCTCTCCATTTATAAGACTTGAACTCGAGGCCTTGTTTAAAGGGAAGAAACACTCTACCACCTCAACTAATCCGCTTTTTATAGGCTTCACATGTTTTAAGTAGGGAAGGATTTAGGTTTTATATATGTTTTAAGTAGGGAAGGATTTAGGAGGTGGAAGTACAATCGCAGACTTTAGTTTGAAAAAAATTATAAAATACTATATAAATTTTACATATTTAATTCATTTTCAGTAAATTATCTTATCTTATCTTATGTCATTTCATTACATTACTTTGACTTTGAATTTTATCCTTTCATACTCAATTTTTTTTTATGTACAAAAGAGGCATATAAGTCTAGAAAGAATAGAAAAAAGATGAGAGAAACGGGATCGTGAGTGAAATTGAACTCAAGACCTCTAAGTTATAATAATACTCAATTTCTGAATTGGCGATGATGGTAAATATCAAAAGATACGAAATGCTTAATTATACAGTGGATAATGCAATAATATCCGCCAATTACTCTATATATATATATGTATTTGGAATATTGTAATTTATATAATTCCAGCTCGAGTTTCCAGCATCTTCGATCCGTTAGAAACGAGACCTGTGGATGTAGAGGGAGTCGAGCTAAGAGGGAAACACAATATCCTTCAAGTCCCACTGCTAAGTCATAGATCGAGCGACAATATCAATGCACGATCATTTTTCTCTGCTGCAAAGAAGATCTACAATTATAGAGATGAAAGGCCGGAGAAACCAACAAAGGCGAATATGAAAAGTCCCAACGAAAAATTAATCCTAAAACATCTTGGTCTGATATTAAAAATAATATTACTGTACTGAACCATCGTTATCTGTATATAACTAATTTCCAAACACAGAGAAAAGTGTCCTGGCTCTCTCCTATTCACCTCAAAGTAAAAGACAGCGTACGTACTATAGAAACATATAATCCCTACTACATACTACGAAAGCATTTTGTCTTGTCAAGAGACTCACAGAAACTACTCTTTCAACTGTCCCAAGAAACCCCAACCATGAAAACAAAAAAGGTTACATGTGAGGAAAAAGATCAGCAAGAAATCTTCGACATCTATTCATGGCAATGAAGAAGAAGAAGACGGGTTTCTGCTCCTGCTCCAGCCCTCCAAGCTGATCCCGTTGTGCTTCCTCGAAGGCCCCGAGAAAGGAAATGGCAGCCCTCTTGGCAGCAGGTTCAGGAAGCGATCGCCATTAGGGTTACTGTCGTTGCTGTTGGGTGGAGCTGGCTTCTTGACTCTGAAGACATTGCTGTTTCTCGCGGCTCTCGATCCACGGCACTGCCCGAGAATGAGGACCAAGATGAAGACCAGCCCGAGAAGCTGAGTTTCCTGGTGCCTTCTGCAGAAACCCATCTGAGCTCCAGTGAGAATGGATATGGTTTTAATGAAAAGAGAGGGAAAGAGCCGAAAGAGAGAGATGGATGGAGGAGAAGGGAGAGCGAATGAGCTTCTTCTTCTTCTTCTACAAAAGGGCAGACTTTTTATTGAATGCTGAAATTGGGAAAGAAGGGGTCTTTTCCTTGGTTGGCTGTGAGATATGGGAAAGTGTACAGGTTCATGTTTGACAAAGAACATGGAGTGGGGGGAGAGAGAGATTTCTCCTTTTCAAATGCCATAAAAAGGGAAAGCCTTTTCTTCTATTTATTCAACATGTACAATTTACTATTTTCAAATGGGTGATCCCAGAATCGAATCTCAGGTTGGGAGAGTTGACGAGAATTTTCCCAGGGATCCCAGCCCGATCACATATTAATCTCGATGTGCGCTTCGGCTGGCTCGAGGATACAGCGTGATGCAAACTAAAAAAATTTGTTAGCACACTCGGTTATACATATTTTCTTGTTAAATTTATGGTATTATTATTATTATTATTATTATTATTTAATTAACAGGGTTTCATACAAATAATAATTCAATCTAATGGATAACAAATTAAGTATTTAAATTAAAAAAATTAACCGGTTCGTAATTATTTTTTAACCTGCCACCTACGCTCTCTCCCTATGTATATTTTTTCCCCTTTATCGAGACTGATTAACCTTTCCGATTATAAGAAATATTCACTGAGGCTGAAAGAGTATAATAAGAAGAGGAAACTGTGAGAATAACAAGAGTTTCATTGACGAGAGAGCTGTATTAATATTAATTTCGGAGGTTTTTATTTTTATTTATTTTTTATTTTTATTACCTTAAAGTTCTTGAAACTGTATGCCATCATTCAATGCGTTTGCTCCTGTACCTCAGTAACAGTGGCAATTAAATGCATTCCTCAGCCGTTGTGATACGCCACCGTACACCATGAATTTCAGTATCCAACATAAGTCAGAGATATTGTTCATCAATGCAGTTTCTTTTTTTTTTTTTCATCTTCTTGCTGGGGGACTGAACCTTTTTTTTTTTTCCTTATTTTTGAAAAATAAGATCATTTTCCATTGACAGTAAATAAGTCATTTCTTTTTTTTTTTCCATTACAAATGATGTTTATGGGATTGGAAGAGCAGAAAATGAGAATAAAAATGTACGAAATATTTTTTTAATGAAAATTGAATTCAATAACCGTAAATATGCTCAAACAATTGATTATGTTAATTTGTTTGATTTTTTTTTTGGTCCAACACTAGTTTTACTATTAAGCAAAGCATGCTCTTTTCAACTCTTAAAAGTAATACCAATTGAGAAACCTAATGAGATTTTATGTTTAATTCTCCACGTTCTACGCTTTCAATCCTTTTACTTTCTTTTTCCTCTTATTTCCTTCTACCTGATGATGACCCTTTATAACAAGTGAGCAGAGCACTTTCAAGTTTAATGGTTCTATTTTTCTATTTTTTTTGTTACAGTTAGAGTCTGTAGACATATAATAAAATGATAACGAGAAGTAAAGTATCTGGAAAGAATCTCACTGATAAGAATCAAACTCATGATCTCTCGATCCCAGCCAAGAGATCATGAGTTAGAGAGGGGACCCCCCCCCCCCCCCCCCACAGCTGTTCTATCACATGTTTACTGAATCTAGCGTTGTCCCTTTTTAAGATCTTCGGTGAGCTCCTCCCAAGTTTTGCACATATCACTGACAATGGCTTCGTATCAGCTAAAAAACATTTTAGAGAGCCTCTTTGTTTGGTGCAAAGATAGCACCGTCGATAGAATTGGAATGATCGTTTCCCTTTGCGAGTATTTAGCATTTTTTTTAGCACAAATTTTTTCCATTTTTAGAGCTCAAAGAGAAATCAAATTTCTGATGTTTTTCCACAGATTGGGTGAACAAGGTGAGCAGCAGTGAGTTTGCAGGTCTGTACGCATCCAATCACGCACTGTAACCTTCGACTCTACAACATAAGATTGATGATACCCTTTTCACGAGCACTGCCAACCTTGTCTTTCTTTCTTTCTTTCTTTCGAAGAACACTGACAAAAGTTTGGGGACTGTTCATTCATAGGCAATTTTGTCTTTTCAAAATGACTTTTTTTTGTGTCTCCTGAATCTCGACTAATTTAAATTCGAATATGGTCAGGTTTATTAAGGATTAAATTTCTTGAATCGTCGATTTTTCCTCTTCATGAAACTCAAACTCGATATGTTATTTATTTAAGAAGAAGGGATATTGAGAAACTGAAACTGATTTAGATTGTATGCTGCGTGTGTTAGATACTACAAAATGTAATAAACAAATCGCAAAAGGAATTCAAAGGACGTTTAAGGGCAGAATCAATAAATTCCGTGTAGAAGTTTACCAATTTATTTTACATTTTGATGAATGAAATATGCCACATCATTAGTTTGTACAGGTGTCGCCATTTCTGTCTGCCATATCAACGGACGGTGGCAAATGATCACGTTGCTAATGCTACCTTATCGCTAGTTAACGGTCTGTAATAGAATGAACTAAATTATGTAATGGAATTAACATTTTAAGACTGACATGATCGATTTAAAACCCACCTCATGCTTTCTCTGGTATTGACTGAGCTAGTTTCCGAGATGAGAAATTCTTGAATGATTCAAATTCATGAAAAGAGTTCTCCCACTGTTGAAAGGTAATTATGTCTATGGCACAACTTAATGAATGGACAATTGTACCCCTGAATCATTCACCTTCCATCATCCTTATCCCCACTTATATAAAGCATCTTTTTTTATGACAAGAAATTAATTCTCCCAATCCATAAATGCATCCCACATCCTTGCAAGTTCTGGTAAGTCCATGTGAATGGGTAGCATTGCCGAGAGTTACATGTTTAAGGAGAAATCGCCATGCATGTAATCTCCTGAACTACTCACGAAATATACACGAGTGGTACCCACTTTCAATTTTTTTTTTGATTTACTTTTCTAAAGTTGCTCCTCACCCTACTGTTAATATATATGAATAGTAGGAAAAGTAAGAGAAAGGAAGAATTTGCGGTCTAATCGGTAATTACTTGA
This sequence comes from Lagerstroemia speciosa, assembly GCA_037672795.1. Classification (NCBI taxonomy): domain Eukaryota; kingdom Viridiplantae; phylum Streptophyta; class Magnoliopsida; order Myrtales; family Lythraceae; genus Lagerstroemia; species Lagerstroemia speciosa. The sequence continues at coordinate 8,821,483 of CM075303.1, read as the reverse complement.
CCGTTCAATAATTTAATTTAACGGTTCATAATTAATAATTTAAATTTTTATTAAAAATCTAATGGCTCGCAAATATTTTCTCCGTATACTTAACCGTTCAGCATCTGGTTCAGAGAATTTTTCAGAATAAAAACAGAAAACATTCACGCATTTTCAAAATAAACAAAACTTTTTTTAATGAATAGGTGAGGGCCCACACTTAAGCCCATGGGCCCATTGGGCCTGCCGGACGGGTTTATAAGCATAATTTCAAAGAAGTGCCATGCTGTATTGTGTAATACTAGACAGTCAGTCAATGGTCGACTCAGGAGAGAAATTTCCAAGTGAGCGGACTGTATGAATGATGTGGTAAACTTGTTCAGTGATTACTTAATATCCGGAATGGATTTGGGGATGAAATGTCACATATATTTTAGCAATTTTTATATTTAAATTATCATATTTTATCCCTTAGATTCGTCTCTTTTGAATTTTTGCCCTCTTAAGTTTCGTCCCATTACGCACTATTCTTATATCCGTCCCTACTTAATGTGTCCCTTTCTGTTGATGTGATGAACAACTATTAGCCAAGTTCACAGATGACATGGTGGGGGTCGACTCATGTAAGAATCTCTCGTTGACTCGCTGACCAGCTACCGAACTGAGAGGTGGTGGCCACCAGCTGAGTATATACCACACACCCTCCAAAACTCAGGTGGAATCCAAAGTAAATTTTCCCGAAAATAAATTCCTCAAATTCAGGCTCAATTATTAAAAACAAAAAAAAAAATTGAAGCTTTTTTATATTAAAAAAGGGGGGGAAATTCATCTCATTATGGTGGCACGGTTGAACTTTAAGATGGCACTCTTCCTGATGAGAAATTCCCTTTGGTAGATGGAGACTTTCGGTGCTACAATCATGCTGTCCTCCATTGCCAGATCCATCATAGCATTAGCATCCACTCCTCTTCTTCCCCTTCCTTTTCTTTTCTCGCATCTTCACGTTCAAGTCTCTTAGAATGTACTTCGGGTCGTGAACTCGGAGCAGGACTAACCGATACCGAGTTTTACTGGAATTCCGAACAGGGCAAATTACTGGATAAACTGTTCTGTGGCTAAGATTGAATGATTTTTTCCCCTTAACAAAGCTTTTATATATCTATAGCGCTCTTCAAATAAAGCATCTTCAACATTCGACAATTAATGCATATCATTTAAGCGATCTTCGAGTGCACGGGCAATCGTATATCTGCAATGAACAAAGTGAATCGTGTATGATAGTTGTTATGATACGTGGGATGATTTGCCTTCGATTTAGTTAATAAGTTAGTAATGATTCCTTCTTTGTATTGGTCATGAGTCGTAATTCCTAAGAATACGTACAAATAATACAAATGAGTGTGCACGGGAATGCACTCAATAACTTTTCCCACCGTTTGTTTTCTTTAACTTTTGGTGAGAAGAATGATGGAGATGTATGATTACTTCCTCCATCATGAGCAATCCACTATGGTCATCAAATTAGGGACCTCATCGTGTAGAAGAATCCAAAGCTCCTCGTGTTTCTTTTGGACGTCGACTTTGCGATATTCAAAAATTCGATTTACACTGATGGTACCCTTTGTACGATCTGTCGGGTCATAGGTATTCAGGTGATGAGGGCCGGATTTTTATCCAAGGATGGTCGAGGAATGAGTTAGGGTGAATTTCTCAGAAACTAGAGAAGAAGTCGAGTACGGGCTTGGAGACCTTGAAGAGTCTTTCGATTCCTAAGGTAGAGGTTGCCTGTAGAGAAAGGAAGTTAGAGCTGGAGAGTATAGAGATATTGAGAGGGTAAGTTGTTGTCGTACCTAGACCCCTTGGATCGGGTGTATTTATAGGCGTTACTTGTATGAAAGGCTGGCATGGTGAGTTTCTTCATGTGCTTGAGGTGCGGGTAGGAGTTGGATGTTACCAGGGGTCGGAGTTGGGAGTCGGTTGTTAGGGGAGGGCAGACTTGTGAAGCCGGTTGTGTGGTGGTAGAGAAGTCGAGGGAAACCTCGATTGTGGAGTCAGTCTTGGTGCGAGTCAGGTTTGGCAATGTGACATGCTGGTCCATATCAAGTATTGATTAGTTTAGTTTCGAACCAAGTTTATCCACCATGGGTAATAATGGAAATCCAAAGATATTGGTATTGTGATCTACCTATCGAGTAAGTGGACTGAAAGCTAATAAATTTGAGATAAGTCATTTGAATATTATAATTAACATTTTAAAATAACTTCAGATAAAAAAATAAAAAATCCGGGGGGAATGGACGAAAATATATTAGAGATAAAAAAAAATGTTCCATTTTTCATCGTGTAAAAATATTATATATAGATATAAATGTATTTATTTATTTTTCTTTAATCCGAGAAGCGAAAAATAACTGTTTTGAGGGGCAAGTTTGAACATAATCTGGATGTATGTGGCACCTGTGCAAATTACCAATATTTTATAGGCAAAAGTTCAATATAAGGAAAATTCAGGGGCCTAAATAATGTCCTGTTATTTTGGGCGAATAATTAATGCGGTCAACGTACGATTGGAATATATGGAGCATGATGTAATCCGACCGAGCGAGTGCGCCCACTAAACCCAACACATCTACGAGCTGGTCACTCCCTTTCCCAAATAACTATTTAATACACGAAATATTCAACGGATTCTTTATGTAAATCTCCAAATCTTTGGACCTTGTTATTACAAAATTTATAAAGTTTCCACCTCTTAAGATTAAATAGAGCACATTTGTACATATACTTTACACGTGAACTTACTTGAACTCATGAATTTGTAGAATCGTAAGCACGAGTAAGATAAACTCTTCATTATTAAAAAAAAGTCATATCGTTGAGGGGATAAGATATCACTTTCCCTTAAATAAAATATCGGATTCAAGTCCAACGAATGGAGAGATTCACATTGTGAAAGTTTTATCTTTAATGAGTCCTCTCAGCTTAAATTGAATGATTCGTGACTCGTTAAATTTTTGAATATCAGTAGTTTAAATTAAAAAAAAAAAAAGGAAGGGCCACACGGTTCCTTTCTCCATACAATTACGCTCTGCGGGCCCGTCGCTCACCGTTTCGCTATCGCATGATGTTTTACTAATTTAATACAATAGTTTATGATTAATAATTCAAATTTTTTAAAAAATAATATAAAAATTTTGTATAATTTACTAAAAAACTCATTTTTAATCTAATATAATAGTGTAGCATTTGAATAGTAGAATTTTACATGCAAAATGTAAAATAAGAGGAAACCCTTGAGATGAGAACTTGATATTATTAGTATTTTTCTCCATATATGATCAAAAGATTTTATATTTAATTATTATCAGTGAGATTTCTCATACTTTTTTTATTCTCTTTAGATCTATGTTCCAAAAAATTAAAACTATCATTTTTTAAATAAAATGATCACATAAACTTAAAAAAATAAAATAAAGAGAAAATAAATAGATATAAGCCTCCCGATAAAAGTTGGTTAATGTCTACCATAGTACCTACTCCACTTTGCCAAAGGGAACCCATCGTTTCGTTGACCAAAGACCAGAACATCAAAAAGCCGGTAAAAAGGTGGATGACGTCACCCGATCCTTCCCACCTTTAAACCCGCCCTCCCCCCACTTTCCTCTCCTCCGTCTGCCCACTTTCCCTCCACCTCTCCACCTCCACTCTCTCTCTACTTTCTCTCTCTTTCCTCGGCGTCCAAACGGGAAATGGGGAGGGACGACCTGTACATCACCGTGCCGAGCTTCTTCCGGTGCCCGATCTCTCTCGACGTCATGAAGTCACCTGTTAGCCTCTGCACCGGCGTCACCTACGACCGGTCCAGCATCCAGCGCTGGCTCGACGGCGGCAACAACACCTGCCCTGCCACCATGCAGGTCCTCTCCTCCACCGACCTCATCCCCAACCTCACCCTCCAGCGCCTCATCCGGATCTGGTCCGACTCCGCCCAGCCCGCCCCGCTTCCTCCCACGCCGCCGCCGCCGCCGCCGCCGCCACCAGTGGACTCCCCTCTCTCCAGCGATGGCGCTCTCGCCCTAGTCAAGTCCCTTTCCAGCTCCTCGAACCTCGAAACCTCACTGTCGAGGCTCGCGGGGTTCGCCGCGGAGTCGGAGGACAACTCCGTCTTCCTCGCTAAGATTGACGGATGCGCCGACCTTCTGCTGAATCTCACAAGCCGTGCTGATGGCAGCGTCAATTCCATGGAGCTCATAGTTAGGGTTTTGGAGCCGGTGCTTGCGAAATCAGAGGATCGCAACAGTACGATCGACTTGGCGTTCAATCGAAACATCCGCTGCCTGAGCTCGCTCCAGCTCGTCATCGAGCGAGGAACTGTCGAATCCAAAATCGCATCGATCAAAATCCTCGAATCAATCTCCATTACAGAAGAATCGAAGCTAGTGATCGCAGAGATGGAGGGATTCCTCCACCAGTTGTTGCAGCAAATCTGCTCAGAGACCGAGCAGGACCTGATAGAATCGACCTTATCACTCCTAATCCATGTTGCAGGCCCGAAGCGCGTGAAGCCGAGACTCCTCGCCTTGGGAGCAGTTAAGGCGCTGTCGGAGCTGCTCGCCGCCCCGAGCTCCGCCGTCTCCGTGACCGAGAAGGCCCTGAGACTGCTCGAGACAGTCTCATCGTGCAGGGAAGGGAGGGAAGCTCTTTTTAGCGATGAGCGGTGCCTAGAGGCAGTGCTGCAGAGAGCATTCAAGGTGTCGGCCGTGGCGACGGAGCAGGCGGTGGTGATACTGTGGGGCCTGTGCTGCTGCGCAGCGGGTGATGAGCGGGTGAGGGCGGTGGTGGGGCGGTGCAACGGGGTGGCGAGGCTGCTGGTGGTAATGCAGAGCGGCTGCACCCCGGCGGTGAGGAGGATGTGCGGGGAGCTGCTCAGAGTCTTCAGGGTAAGCTCTCGGTCTCAGCCCTGTCTCTCCAATTACGAAACCAAGACCACCCACATCATGCCCTTCTGAGTTCTGACGTTGAATTGAATGAAATCGAAGTAGCAGAGGATGGAGATTGTGCAAATTAACCTCTTCCCTGAAATCTGGATGCTGTAAATGGTGGAAGCAAGTTTTGCTGGTAAATACAATTAGAGGAAGGAAAAAGGAAACGTCAACTTGCTGTGCTCAGAAATCTGCTGCGACTGTTTCAGAAATTTGCTTCAATTCAGGAATCTGATTCATAAGCTTTGACTGGCGGAGAAGAATGTGGATGGACGAATTATGTACAGTTTAGTACAATTACGTAAAATTTATATAAGGTCTTGTGAAATTTTCTGAGTTCGGATGACGATTGCCCCTCGTACCCTCTTAAATCCATCACGTTTGAGACATTTTGTTGATTGGTCTTTGAAGCTCCCACAAACAACCGACTGTTCCGAGCATTGGATACGGATCTACTTAAAATTATGACACATGTCAGTCCGCAATTTGAGCATAATTTTATTACTATTTCACTTGAATTAGTTCTACATTGAAAAAGATTAATTCGATACAAAGGAAAACTCAAAAAAAAAAAAACAAAATTTGGATATTATCCTTTATTAATTTGACTTTTTTTTTTTTATTGAAAGTCAAGTTGAAATTTTGCGCATGTAATCGTAGTCTGGTTATTACTGAGGTCAGAGTCTGTCTTTATTGTCCGGCCGGGGAAGAAAAATATGAAATTTATGGTCAATTAATGTGCGTGACAATCTCGGTTAAACCTTTTAAGCATATAATCATGCGTGTAAAAAACAAAAAAATAATAAGAATATAAATGGCATAAATATTGCTGCCTGTCGGAACATATGGGCAATCTCTGACAGGGCTGCCGCAGCAAATTTAACCGTAATATGTACAGTTGTAAGCTTGCAGCCATTTATTTAATGGAGATGGATCCGAGTGTCAAGGTGATATTATTCAGGTTTATTTATCAAAAAAAAATATGGATTACACAAAAATTCTTTCATTTATTTTAAATTATTTTTATCTAAAAAATTATAAAAATATCCAAGAATTTCTTAATTTATAATGAATTATTTTTGTGTTCAAAAAATCATAAATTATACTTTATATTTTCTACTCCACCAAGTCGTTAATTTTGACAGTTAAATTACTAACGTGTACTATTAATTTTGTTATTGTACAAATGAAGCCCGATATGACATCACACGTGGTGTCCACCTAGTCATAAAAATAGGAATCATCTATTTTGCACATATGTTAGCAAGTCCATCCTCTTAATAAAATAAATAATTCGATAGCAGTTTGTGATTTTTTTATAACTAGATAGATGCCACATTAGACTCCATTTACACACTCAGTAAAATTAACAGTACATATCAACAATTAACAGATAAAATTAACGACCTGGTAAATAAGTAAATTCTTGAATAATTCGTGATTTTCTGGGTAAAAAATAGTTTGTGGTAGGCTAGGGAATTTTTAAATAGTTCGAAATTTTCTGACAAAAATAATTCGTGGTAGATTATGAAATTCTTGGGTAGTTGGTAATTTTATGAGCAAATAACTCTATTGTTTATAAGATACTATGTACGTGATAATATCAATTAATAAAAATTTAGTTGTCTCTTATTTTTACAATTTGTTAAATAAAACTTAAGAAAAATAAAATAATTCCTATAAAAACTTAAGTTTAATTTAATAACATTACCATATAAGTACCGTGATGCAATTGATAAAAAAATAACTGGTGTCAGATTTAATTCCCCAAAAAGCAATGCACCAAGGAAGGAGGGCTCGGGACATTACATGCGGTGCGAGGCAAGACAGGTGTTCGGGGCACAGACGGAGACAAGACGAAAAGGGATTTATGGCAATTAATTAACAAATTGATTAATGGAAGACACGAAATCTGTCACCATGCTACGCCACTCCAATTCTCAACCAACCAAACAAGTTGTTTAAAACCATGGGGAAGAATACGAAATCGATTGATTTTTTATTCGGTTTAAATCATCGGTATTTAGAAATTTACTGAGTCTCGATCAATCTAATTCGAATAGGAAATGAGTAAAGTTCTCCTAAGGCAAATTCCCTCCGTTCATAAGACTCGAACCCGATACATTATATAAGTGAAAGTGACGTCCTATGACCTTAACAAATCCACTTTACATGTTGGAGCCCTTTTCTTTAAAAAAAATCAGTAGAAAGTGATCGGAATAATCACAATCGAGAAAGACATGCCCAACATTATGCACGCAAATTTATGATTAGTTTGACCCATCCGTTTCCTATCGTTCATATTTAAAACATATTTTTCCTTTTAATTGAAGGATGAATTTTCTTTTTATTTTTTAATATTCATTATTTGATATCCAGAAATTCGGTCAATCGAAATCAATTCAGACTTAAGTAATCAAGCATTACAGCTTAAAGAAAAGAGATCTCGAACCATTTAAACGGACTCTTATCGGGTCAAATTCGTATTTAGATATTGTCGTTGCATGCTGGTGGAGTTGGTGAGGGCAATTAAGCATAAGGAGAGAAGGAAACTCAAAATTTTTTTCTTTTTCATAATTTTTTTTAATTTTTTGATTTTTTTAATCAATTTTTTTAATAGAGAGTAAAATTCGTATTACTAATGAGAAAAGAAAAAAACGACATTTGCATATTGAGTGGATGTGAAATAGGAATAATTTGAAGTGACAGGTAGTTTCAGTCCAGTCCAATCCAATCCATGAATAACAAAGAAAAGTTAAATGAGGTGGGGTGTATATATATATATATATGTATGTATATATGTGTGGCGTGGAAGAAATTCAAGGCCTTAATAATTCATGTTCGAATTCGGTCAGTCCGTTACAGAACATAACTCTCGTAATAATGGGTTTTTTTGTATCAATTCGAATGTAAGATCTTACTTAGAAATGAGAGATATCGAATGATCTGAACTGATCCGATTTTATGTACACGATTAGGCGACTAGAGAAAATTTCCTTTTTACCCCCAACATCCCCTTCCACTTTTTCTTAACATCGAATACTTGACTTTGATTACGTAATTCGGTGACAAATACGGGTGAGATGAGACTTGATGGCAGTCTCTTTCGTATGTTATTTTCATCATCATGGCGAACATGTGCCTTGGGAATCCGATCTGATGCAATACTTCGGAGTGATTATAAACATATATATATAGATATATATATATATCATACAACAATGTTCTTCATAAACATGCAAGCAGATCGGATATATGTTGTCAGTTAGATCAGAATAAAACTGTTTAGAATTGTCAAGCTTATGCCAGAGAGTTGTCTGCTTCGTCAAGATAAAATTGTCAGATTTGCCTAATCTATGCTAGAGATTAATTACGAGGGGTCAATTTGCTCAGGTATTATAAGAAAAACTTAAACTGTTAGGTGGCAGTACGGTACATAACCAACACTCTCGCATACTGAGGGTTTCGATCTATTGACTGCTCGATATTGGATTTACTTCTTGATATCCGCTTTGACGTAGCAATGTGTTTACCCTTTAGACGTGACTTGAATACCCATCTCGACAACTGAGATCAAGCTATGTAGTTTTTTTCCTTCAGTACTCGTGCAAGGAGGACAATTGACCATAGGGCGGACTTTTTCTTCTTTGCTTCGTACATATGAATGGTCGAATTAATGCGTTCAAGGCACACAAATTTTTTTTAATTATGATCTGGCCACTAAATTTTCTCTTCTTTCTCACTGGAAGACAGATTCAATCAACGATTTAAAATGCTTAAGAGCATTAACCCCTTCAGCATCAGAAGAGGTCGAGGATACCATTTTAGCATCTTGAAAAGTTTAAGGACCAGATTATAACCTTACAAAATGGAGGGACAGTACGGCAATTTGAATAATAACGAGGTTGGCACGAGAACTTCGAAACATGGGCTTAGTTAAACGATTCTTGGCCCAAGAGATTGCTCTGATGGAATTGTGGGCCCAACTATACTTTCGGGCTGAATTGCATGCCAATAATGGGCCCATCCGGCCCAAATATCTTCTCGCGTACGACACCGATTGCTTCAATGCCTGGAAGCTTCTATGATCAATTAACAATTCAAATTGAAGAAAAGAATCCATCGGGTCTCAATTATTTTTTCCTACCGGCTTAACGATCCAACAATTGGACCGTAAGATTTCTGTCAAATGTCAATATCGAATCAGCCACCCATTTTGGTGAAGGGGATGAGTGCTTGAAAATTGAGATGATTCATAGCATGGGTTTGGATACTAAACCCTAAGACATGCAAATTACGGTGCACATTCCTGTCGCAGACCCTGATGGAAAGGTCTCTCGAATTCCTTTAGTAAACTGTATAGTGATATTTTTGGTTTACATTCGTACGAATGCATTAATTGGGTGACGGGATTCGAGTCCATATCGATCTCGACATTCTATGTGACATGACAGCTACTAAATTCCAGTAATCACAAGGACTTGATTGATTGATTGATGTAATGTGTGTGTATGAAATGAAAAGGATGGACCCATATTGGATATATGCATTTGGGCAAAGCTCCTCCACAACAAATGCAATTTGTAGTCAACCGTCCACTCTGTAGGGTAGACCATTGAAAATGAAATAATTAGATGAACAACAAAGAGTGAAGGAAAAAGATTATATTGGTGTCGAAAATTTTTACAGTTTAATTGTTAGATTATTAAATAGTTTAATCAAGCGATTTATAATAAATAATACAAATTTAAAAAAGTCAAAGGATTCATAATCATTTTCTTCGCTTGTTGAATAGTTATTATTAAGAGTGATAGTCTAGTGATCTAAAATTCACTCCCACGTGGTTTGGTATGTTCGAGGTCACAAATTTGAGTATAGCTCTGAGTAATATTACCAGCAGATACTCCTGAGCCTGTATATTGGCGGACACCGGCTCCTTAGACGATACTAGACCTTTGATGGTACTACATTGATGGTATTTGTACTAGTTGTTCAGTTTATCTGATATGTTCACGGTTGAATACAAAAGTCCAAATATTACGTAGCGAGGGTGGTTGAATTGCTAATACTGCCGTCCTCCTTCTCACCGATCACTTGCTAAACAATCCAACAATTGAACCATATAAATTCTCATATTTGTGTATGTGCATATGGACACTTTTAAAAAAAAAAATTGGATAAGTATTAGGATTATGGGATGTATGGACTCCTAGAAGTTCAATCCATGAGAGTAGTTTTCATATTCATTTCATATATAAGAATTTTTTAATAATTGTGAAATAAAATTATTTATTTTTAAAGCATAACTTTGTTCCAAAGCAAATTTTGAAAAAAAAAATCTCTAATTCCATACATTCTTAGACCATGGAGTCCATTTCCATAATCTATCCAATCAGCAAAAGCAACAATGCTTCTTCTTTCTTTCATATTCTGTCGATATAGCGATCAATACCATTTTGTCCTTCCGATGAAAAGACGAGCGCCCCTTTTCTATCCCGACCAGCATAATAGCGAAATCGTGTCATTAGTATAATAACATCTAAACTATCATATCTTGTCGATATCTAAAATCTTATTTTTGATTAATAATGATAAAATCAAAAGGGAGATATGTGTTGGAAAGGTGCATTCATGGAGTCTTCTTGTGGCAATCATTCCATTTGAGAACTAATGAACCAGCCCGAGCCACGCACCATGCACGAAATAAATAACGAAGTCAATTTGATCAAAGCCAAATATGGATGTGGAAGAAGAATACATATATATATACATATATAGATGTGGCACATATGTTATCCATCTGGCAATCAGAAGTTTAACTGATCCGACTAATCTAAATTTAAGTATGATTTGTCAATTAAGGGAAAGAATTTTCTCAACCATAAGTTTTTTCGCGTAAAAGACTCGAACATGAGACCTTGAGAAGAGATATCGAACTATTTCAATCGAGTTGTGTCGGTGAATGTGGCACATATATATCAACTTGTACAGATATGTGTGTGGGAGTGTGTGTACCTTTCAATGGGGACAGGGCTGCAAGCTTTCAGGGAATGAAATGTCCGCATCTCACCCTCATACTCATAGAGAAGACTCAATATATATCTATGCATATCTGGTTGTTGATGGGTCGTAAATTTAGTCTAAAGCTGAGCCCACATCCTTGAAAATGCATTTAATTTCCCCGACTTGATCGATCGATTCATGGGGAATTAATGAGACCGAACCACACGAATTATTACGTCTGGTCTGTGTCCTATGAATTGCAAGAATTCGTCCATCCAGAGATATTCTGCATCCGAATCGACCGAGCTGCGAGTCCAAGTCCCAAACATAGGCGTGTGTCTACATTTTTCTGATACGGCAAAGGGTGTTTGGCAATGCAAATTTGTGCTTCATAACCATATTTCAGCAATGACTTATTTTCCCTTACAGATGGGAAAAATTGTCTTTTTAATTTTAAAAAATTATTAAAAAGAAGGAAAAAAAATATGGATAAGTAGCACGCATTTAGATCGAATAGATTTTACCATTTTGAACCAAAATTTATTACAATTATCTTGATAATTTTATTCCAATTATAAAAGGATTTGTGAATTTAAAAAGGCGTAGAAAAATAATGAATAAAAGAGTGTGAGAATTCTCATTAATGAAAATCTATATAAGAACCCTTTTGATTATAGATCGAGAATAATGCTTTCGTGTTTATTTTTTCTAATTTTTTAAATTTAATTTTGGGAAAAAATGTACCTAAAGGGAAAGGTCCAAAGGCAAACACGTTACTTTTTTTTATTTTTTATTTTTTGCATAATTTCTTTGTGTGTTATTAGGGTGTTTATTTTGAAAATCCATATGGTTTTTTTATGCCTTTTATAATAAATTGTGCATTTTTTAATGTGTTTTGTGTATTTAATTTCGTCCACAAATCACGCTTGAACCTTCAAAAGGTTGCATCAGTCTACTGTACGGCTACATTTTGAATTTTTTATATATTCATAAAAATTAAAAGACAGAAATCAACGGAACAGAATAAGATAATACAGTAAAAATTCATAAAATATTAAATAAATATTTACGAAATATTTTACATGTTTTAGTTCGAACACCAATCCGCTCAAAATCTCAGTAGCCTCGATTATCGCTTTTGTTAATGGATTGCAGGTGATCATCGTGTGTAAATCATTGGGTTGTTGATTTGGATACTTAGGATCATACAATCACATGGAAGCATCCGAGGCATCGATTGATCGATCCGATATGCGACGCCCTCTATTGATCGCAAGCTTTATTTATTTTCCTTTTAACGACTTACCGAAGATCGTATCTTCGTATACCTCCACGACAGTCTCATGATCAATGTCTAATCATGGATTAGTTGGAGATTATATAATATTAAGTCAGTTGATTCAGAGAGATATCCCCAGTAGAGAAGAACTGAGTGGCCAGAGAAGCAATGTGCTTGGAATTAGTGTATGCGCATGTAAATTGCTTTGATTTAATTAGCAATGGGCCCTTTAATTAATTGTCAAAAGTATGAAATAATTAAGCACTTAAATAAACGAGGATCTCTTGGAAATTCGTGCAAATTCCAAATCGAAATTGCAAGAAATCTCGTGCTGATTTAATTACGAGTAGATTGCATGTGGCTGGGATCATCATATCTAGTTCTTTTTTCTTGTTTATACCACGCAGTATCCTCGAACCGATAAATTCTTCAGTGGAGCGGTTATATTACGTAGGCGATACTAACGCAGTATATCCGTCCAATTGGAACTCATTTTTTACATTTTTTATTTAGAGTTCATCATTTATGAGACTTTTTTTTACTATTTATATAATATTTCCAATTATGATTTACCATTTATTTTAATTTATTTTTATATTTTTAAAGATTTTTTAAGATTTAATAATCATAATTGTATAATTATTGATAACATGTCAAGCCCGACTGAATGAATATACCACGTCAGTATCGCCTACGTGGTATGACCGCTTCATTGAAGATTTTTTCCCTCGGACCAGTCAAAGCGCATTTTGAGACTAATTTGCGGTTGGACTAAGATTCCTAAAAAATTTCTCGTCGATCCTCCTAACATGGGGATTGGATCATCATATATTGTTTTTAATCGAATCAAAGGCTTCATTTTTTTTCCTCCAATTTTTTCCGAGAAATGAGTTTTCGTTGCTGTAATATTTTTCACCAATACCAATATGTTACTGTAAATTATATATATATATATATATATATATATATGAACAAATTAAAATTAATTTAAGTGTGAAACTGATTCCATTGCAGTCCCAGATATCCAAATTGAATAGATTTCTATATTAGCTATTACACATTTACAGTTGGTGAGTAATACATATTGAATATGAGTAATGCATACTGACCAGTATGATCTCATATATATCAAGAGACCTTGAATTCGATATATTATTATCGCAAGTGGGACTCGTTGCACCTCTTCTCATTTGCTGTCCCTTCTGCTCTCTTCTTGACCTACTTACGGGTATTCTTCGTAACCGGGAAAAGCTCTTCTTTCTTTAAGAAAACACGTCCAGAAACCCTAGATTTTTAAACGAAATGTAATCAGAGCTTGTATAGACTAGTCAGATAATTATTATCTAGTGAAGCAGAATCTCCATTGAAGTTTTTCAAGCGGATTCCATTTTCCATTCAACAAATGAGAGTGCGACATGTCACATAGTGCAGTTCCTATGTTTTCAAGATCTCTTGATGATGATCTGCAAGATACGATACGTAAAACACATCTTAATTAAGCTCGAACCTCGATCGATCACGAACACTTAATTTTGGTAACTCGTGGCCCACCATGTGATGCTTGACTTGATGAATTTACTAGACGATTCGAGATCCGATGGAATAGAACAATGAACACTTGTTTGCTGAACGTGTCAGATAGGAGTTTGTAAGTTCATGAATAAGAGAATTTGTCTGTCTGTCAAATTAGACCCATCTGCAATGGATACAGGCAAGACAACACGTAACAATTTTCCATTATAAAAAATTATTTATTATTATTATTTTTAATTGTACAGTTGTCTAAAAAATTATAAATTATAAATAATATATATAATTGTGGGGGTGAATACGGGGCAAAGTGACCTTTTGGCTTTAAATGAGGGGAAATCGAGAGAAGATGGAGCGGAGATATGCCGCTAACAACTAGGGACCAGGGACCATTTTGTCTTGCTTAGGTGTGTTTTTTGCTTGGGATAATATATTTAATTACAGATTGATTATGTCAACGTGGCTTCCTATTCTTTTAGATCCACAAACCTTAATTAAAATTTTAAAAAAATACAGATATCTGAAGCCCTGATACTCGCCTATTACATTTGATACGCTCGAATCGAAAGGAATGGAAATGAAATGAATGTGTTAGTCTTCCATTTCGTATTATGTTAAATTAAACTTTCCCATCTCCGCGTTCTTTACGATTATATTCCTTCGTATTTTCAAAATAAACGTAAAAAACTGTTATTTTTCTGTATGCACCGTACGTTTTATCCTATAAGACTCATTCTACTACATTTCTTTCAATTCTTCCATACTAGATATAACATAAGAGATTCTAAGTCCAATTTATGTGAATGAGATTTTTCGTACACATTTACTTTCCCTCGTCTCCCAATTTCTCGGTCACTTTGTCTCAATGCCACATATATATATATATATGTATGTATGCATATGTATCCATGTGTACATATACACACACAAACACATACACACACACACTTGAAACCCTAACTGAGAGCTATACAGTGCTCATTCTCATTTTGTTGGAGCCACATTTTCACAGAGAGACTATACACCTCATCAATCAATTACTGGAGGCCTTACAATATATATGTATGCATGTATGTATATTCTTGAGGAGGTTAGTATTTCTTTCTTTCGTCCTGCTTAATTTGACAAATATTTATGAGTTTACGGTCTTCTCATTCATTATCTATGTAATGTGCATATGCATCTTCACTGTCTTTTCGATGATATTAAGGTCTGGAAACCATGCCAAGGCTGATTCGAATCATGCTCTTGTTAACCACAAATTAAAGAAAAGGAAGTTCCTCTTTCCCGAAAAGCGTTGGTTCAAGCAAGCACAAGCTCGACCGAAAGCTGGGACGTGCTAGTGTACTTGTAGTTTTCTCGCTTGCTGCTTCGACTCTGAAAAGTGCCCTTCCTTCCACTTCTAGCATAGATTCTTTCTCACGTTCGATTCAGACAGCACAATACGAATATTCAGTTTTGATATGTTTTCCTGTCTAATAGGGAGAGTTGAAAATTCATATGATATCATCAAAGTGGATCGATTGATTGAGGTAACAAGGCACCTCTTCATATTAACTGAGGGTCTCCAGTTAAAGTATTATGAATGTAGAGAAATTTATCTTGTGAGAGTTTTAACCCCCTAGAAGGCTCACCCGCTTGAATTGTATTAGTATGGATCCATTATGTCTCTGAATACTAACGGCACAGATCGAAATTTGAAAGTGATATAAAATCAAGTTGCCCTTAATGAAGCCTGATAATACGTGACGTGTCGTGTCTAAATAGATTTGTGTCAAAACTATCTCAACTCGTATACGACTCGTTTAATAAACGGTTAGAAACTTCAAATACAAACAGGACTCTTTTAAAATCAGGTTGATATAACACGACTCGTTTAACTCGTATAACTAAATATATATAGTATAATTGTAATTATAACTTAATATATTTAAATGGATTAATGGATTTGACACATAGACAGATAATTAAATAAGTTTTATTGTGTCGTGTCCGATCACGCGGGTTCAACCCCATTTAATCCGTTTATGTTAACGGGTTACGTGGGTCATAAACACGGAGCTCATTTAGGGTCAACCCGAACCCGCCTAACTCCGTGTCGGATTATCGTATTGTGTCAAAAATTACGATGCCTACTCTTAATTAATTACTGTTTTAAATGTTATACGCAAGTGTCCTTGGAAAAGGAAGAAACTCAGGTTCCAGCCACTCAGGGCCAAATCTTATATCTAAATCTGATTATCGATTAATTAATTAAAAAACCATCGAAATTAGTTGATAATTAAAAGTGCACCAAGGCAAGCAGCACGTGGGCGATTATATTAATCAATAGATACCCTCACACATTATGTCTCCTTTAATTATGGTTTATTATAAATATTTAAATGGCTTTTTTATCTAATTTTTTATGGTCAAATAAATCCAACTTCACAAAAAAAAATTGAAATTACAGGACCTTGTGCGCCGTCCATTACCTCGGTGGCACTCGTGCACTCCACGAATTTTCAAAGCTGATTTTTCTCTTCTTCTCCTGTGTTTTTATTTTTATCCTTTTGTTTTTAATTTTTTATTTTTAAAACCTTGAATTTAATTAACGACATGTTTCTCGGATCCGTACTTCATCCGTCCGCCTCTGTGAAGTATGGCCAGCCTCCATACAGTGCATATGCGACTGGTGGATCTAGAAACATTATTTAAGGTGCTGAAATTTAAGGAAAGTAAATTTAAGGGCATAAATTTCGAAGGATACGAATTTAAGGGGGTGATTTATGATAAAATTAGTTTAAAAAATTAGATAAAATTATTAAAATATACCTACGCTTTTTTTTTTATATATAATTTTTCACCAGCATTTTGACTGGGCACTGTTAATTACTTAATTTCAGGATATTTGAGCACAATTTATTGAATTGAGATATTTCAACAATACAATCACTAAATATTTCGACAATTTAATCAAATTACTCATACCCAATAATTTAAATTAGATAAAAGAATTCAACGACCGGAGATATTTAGTCGAGCTAGGCTGCGGAATCTTCGATATATATTATATAAAAGTTTGTAAAGCAACATAGCCAGTGAATACGCAGGTAGGAGACAGTGCTTGTGGTCATGGATAGCTCTCACAAAAATCCAAATACTCTCGTGGAGGAGCCCTTGCCCTTGAAAAAGTGTAATCCTTCTCCCAAGAGATTTCTAGTCTACCTTAACTCGTCACGTTATCCGTAAATTCTGTTAATAAATATTTAACACACTATTATTAAATATCGTATCACCTTTTTCTATTTATTAATAATAATAATAATTTTTTAAACGTGATTTGACATATTTACTTACGTGTCAAATATTTATTGGTTAAGTTCATCATTTCATTCATGAACTCACTGCACCTAACAATTTTACCCTTCTACCCCACCCTTCACTTCCCAAATTAAAAAAAAAAAAGGGGGGAATCCAAGAAGAGCTGAAAAATAGAAGGGATTCTCTAACACATCTGACTCACGTTTTTTTAAAAAAATTTTGTAAAAAAGAAAATCTGTTACCGCATAATGGTAAGAGTGAGCCAAACGCGGGATTTGTATTCCGTCCGAAATACACCAGGAATATCTATTCCTGTTACCACCAATGAAACACACCAAAAAAAAAGCTTGCAGCTAGAACGAGTTTCGTTCAATAACATCGTCTAATGTTATTTGTGTGTAAATATATATTGTCATGAAACGTAACATATCACCAAGAGGGGTTGGGCCGAGTGGTAAGCAGCTCGGTGCCGCTTAAGGAGGTCTCAGGTTCGAGACCTCACGTACGCAGACACCCCTCTTGGGAGCCTCACCCGCCATTGCCAGGCGTGCGACCCGGGGCGACCAACGGATTAGTCAAGTATGGTTGGCTGAAAGATGCCATCTCACCGCTGGTGGGGCCTGCTTGGATACCGTGGCTGGCGACCAAAAAAAAAAAAAAAGAAACGTAACATATCATAAATACATGAAAAAATATAATTGCGGATTCTGAATTCTTATTCTTAGAGGCTGTTTGTTTGGGTATAATCATTCAACTTTACCTTATTTGGTGGTAAAATTGGATGTAATTTGTCTTTGCCATGGCACACAAATTTTATCGGGCTTTGGCATTTTGAGGGGAAAGTGATTCCACCGAGGGAAGGCAGCGTTCTCACTTTCCAAGCGGGAGCCACGCCAAAATCTCATTTTCATCCTTTGCTTTCTAGCAGCAATTCCCCTTTTCCGCCATTATTTGCTAAGAAGGTAGGGATATTGTTGTATAATTATAATATTTTCTATCGCATCAAATATTCTAATATTATATTTTTAACCATATTTTCAACATTTTAAAATACTTATAAAATACAATAATTTTATATTACAACTCATTTTACATATAAAATAATAAATTTTCATGTAATTTAACTTTACCCGCAATTTAATAATACTTAAAATAAACACTCCGCTTAATTCAAATTATTAATTATAAATTATTAAATTAAACGACTAAATAATTTAAAGACCGGCCGGGTAAGTTTTCTTCTGTCCTGTGTCTGTTCATTTGGCTGATGATGATTTCCGAGGAATCACGTGAGGATTCCTCTGTTGGGTCGAGGAGGGAGGGTTTGATTCCCTCAGCAGTTCCATCACATCGAGCTTTTATTTTAACCCCCCACAAAAATAAATAAATAAATTTTAATAACATTAATAATATGAAATGTATTTCTGGATGTTCGTACTTTATTGTAAATTTCGTGGTCCAAAAGCAGCAAGATGGGATCTTGTTTGTTCTGAGAGGATCTGAGGGAGATGGGAAATGGAAGTTTCTTCAAAAGCTCCTCCCCCATCATGCACCTGCCAAAATTGCATAAATTAAGGCCGAGAGAATGCATACGCAATCGGGTCGTTCATTGACACTTTCTACACTCCTCGAAAAAAAAGAGAGAAAAATCTTACACGGTCACACCTTGCAGTCATGCAGTAAAGAAGAACCGATTAGCCACAATTAAGCCCTCGAGTGGATAGCCCGGCAAGTTCGACTCCCAGTAGGCGTGATGCTGAGGGGTGTTTATTTTAGGGTGAATACTTTATAACTCTCGAACCCGTCAGATTCGCCTGTCTTACCTGGTTCATGTGGTTTATGGGCTATTGTATGTGCTTGCGGCGGGAGGTATCGCAATCTCCGCTAGTTGAGCCTGGAACGTGCACCGACACCCCAGTTATTAAAAAAAGGTAACTACTTGGGTGTTTGACACTGATTTTTTTCGTCTTTCACAATCCGATTGATATTTTCCCACGTGACAATATGAGTTATAGTCATCTAAAAATTTCTCACACTAATTATATCCAATGAAGTCGTTTGATCCTAGTTCTTGTTTTTTGGTAGAAAAAATAATTTCTCCGAGAAAGTGGTGTTCTGTATAGTGGTACGACCCTTAATCATGATATCCGAGTTCGATTCTTACGAGTGAGGTTTCCTAAATCTTTTTATTTCCCGCTTTATTTAATCTCTTTTATACATTTGAAGCGTGTCTATAATTGGAAAAATTTGAATCCTAAGTTGCTGAAATGCAATAAACGTTTTCTTTTTGATGGTTTTTTTTTTAAATTCATATGAACTTTTGAAATTGAAATTATCTCAAAGCTAAGGCTATGTTTATGTTTATAGGTGTGGCAAAACATCGTACGTAAAATTTTCACGTCTAAAATACACACTTTGTACCTATATATTAAACTTTGTAATCAATTTAATATACCTTACCAACATAATAATCTTATTTTTTAATCTATAATCTAAAAAATTTTGCTACAAACAAAGAAAACACTGTATATCCAAACAAGAAAGGATCAAGAAACCCATTAAGATTAATGATCTAATGATTCAAAATTCATTTTTGTGCAGTTTGGTGAGGTCGAAATCTTAAGTTCAAATCTCCCTCTAAGCTAAACTACTAGAAGGGGATCTTTAAACTTGAGTCTTGACAGACACAGGCTTTTCGTGATATACTAGGTTTTGGTGATGTTACGTCGACGAAGTCAGTATTAGTGCCGATTATTCAATTCGGGTGATACATTCATATTGAACAGAAAATCTCTAATATTAAGTATCAAGGATGACTGAATTACAATTACTGTTACCGAGTTCAAGCTAGGAAGGTTCACTATGTGATAAAACTCTATTAAAATAAATTTTTTTTCTATTTATAAAATTCAAATTCAAGATT
This sequence comes from Lagerstroemia speciosa, assembly GCA_037672795.1. NCBI lineage: Eukaryota > Viridiplantae > Streptophyta > Magnoliopsida > Myrtales > Lythraceae > Lagerstroemia > Lagerstroemia speciosa. The sequence continues at coordinate 8,801,484 of CM075303.1, read as the reverse complement.
TGTCTTAAATAGAAAAGTTTATTCACAACTCTAACTAATCCACTTTAGTAATTACGTTTCTTTTAGTATCAAAAAGAAAGTGACAAGAAAAGGTAGCTCGAGGAGACCAATAAAAGCATATATAAATATGTAACAGGGCTAGCAAGATGACTAGCTTCATAGCGCTCTCTCTCTCTCTCTCTGTCTCTCTGCTGAAAGCTGTTTCCCTCTACGACTACGTACAACTCCGACTGCCCATCTTTAATAATGGAGAGATTGAACACAAACTGAGAAACACACGCAGAGACCAAGAAAAAAAAACTGATACCCAAAGCCCATGTTTTTACAGAGAGAACACCAGAGGCTCTTGGTAGCATTGTCACTGACCGAGGAGACCGTATGGGACGCATTCCTAAGACACGTGTGTCTCCTATGGATTTCCCATTTCATAAAATAGTAAAAGAGATTGCTCAAGGTGATTCACGAACTCTTTCTCTCAAGTAGAGAGTAGAGTTTGAGGGTCGAGTCTCGATCACAAGTCCATCCATCTCTGACCTGAATTAGTTACAATTAACTAGACATTTAGGAATCATTTACCATTGATTGAAGGTTGATGTCCCCATTGCAACGCAACTAGAAATTCCAGTACACTCACCTTTTCTAGTCTCATCTATGATCGCAGTTCTTTCTTTCGACATCCAAACATTGTGTCCATGGAGGAGCATTCCTTGTTAAGGTCGAACGTGTTCAGGTCGATGACAAGTCCATGGGTGACAACAGAATCATTGAACCAGCCAGCCAATCAATTGTACCCCTAGTAAAGTGTATGCAAGTAAAAGTCTCAATCCTTTATCCCTAAATGTGGAGTTGTAGAACTGGGAATAGAGAGTGGTAGGCTGAGATGAAACAGCCAAGTGTGGTTGTGGCAGCTAGTGGGCGGAGGAGAGTAGCATTATCAGAGCCTCCTTCTAGGTGGGCTCTCCTTCACTTTGCCAACAGCCTGTCTTTGTTTGGTCTCATCTCATCTCATCCCCCCTTCCCTTTCTGTAACTCTCCAATTCAATTCAATGTTGTTCCTCTACCTCCTCCTCCAACACCCAAGAAAAAAGGACAAATTGAGTCTGTACACTCGGAAGTAAAACTTTTCCAAACAGGGATTTTTACCGCGCATAAACTAATTAGTCAGCAGAACAGTTTTAGTTTGTCCTGGAGAGGATGCAAATCCCATGCCAACTGTACGGCCTTAGATCAGCTGGGCTAATCTGTTTGTTTTTTCTTCCTTGAAGATTCTAAGATGCATTATTGAAATTTGTATTGCTCAAATTATGGTGCTGTCACTCGATTTGCTCAACTGGACACCTCAAACTTTAGGTTTCTTGATGGAAATTTTGCTCAAATATACCTTTCAAGGTCTTAAATTAGTACCGTCTTCGCTCCTGGGCATTTAATTATTCGGATCCAATCCAATCTTCATTGTTTCTTTCATTAACTCTGAAAGTTTTTATCTTTGGACATGAAAAAAATCGATCTTTATTTCGGACAGCTAACAGTGCTTTGACTTTCTGTAATTGGGTGTCTGATGATACCATTTCCCCTTCTTCTTGACTCATTTTACTTTATTCCCGCAGGAAAGTGTTGGTGCTGGAGTTTACTGCAACGAAGCATTCAATTAAATATGGAGAAAACAGGGCAGACGGACAGCATGAACTGTGCTAGTTGGCCTATTTAGTTTGCAAAGGAGGAAGAGAGCAGAAGAAGAAGAAGAAACAGAGGAGAGAAGACCATCTCCCTCTCTCTCTCTACCCACCCACTCCTCCCCCTCATATAGATCAAAACACAGACAGCCTCGTCTTGTTTCGCGCGCTCGGCGCCGCTCGTGTCTGTCCCTCGTGCGCATTTCCCAGATCTCGAGACCCTCTTTGTCCCTTAAATCATCAATTCACACCGCAGAAAGTATTCCATCCCAAAACCAATCAGGTATCTTCGGCAAATCGCGGCATTGCTCCTCGAGTGTTTCCGGGGCCGACTGGAAATGCAGAGCATAGAAGACACGTTTGAAGAGTGAGGGACTCTGTGGCATTGAGGGAGGAGATTAAAGAATTCTGGGGGGCACAAGTTCTGTCTCTCTGACTTTCCTTCCTCCGCCATTTTTGCTTGGAATTTCGGGGCAGTTTGTTCCGGTGCAGAGAACTTGAGGTGGGTTTGGGAGCAAAGTTTAGGCTTTGTTAATGTTTGATTGACAAAGAGCCACGATCATCGGACTGTCGGTGCTCTTCATTGAACCGAAGGTAAAATTTTTTTTAAAAAAATCAACCTTTTCGACCACTTTCTCTGTTTTGCTGCTGCCACGTTTCTGTATCCCGGGTATTCTTTACATTATCTGCGGCTTTGGGATAAATAATCAATTCCTTGGAGGGTTTAGGAGCGTATCAGCGATAAGCTTCCATGGCAGTTCTTTTGGGGGTCTTCTTTGCTGGGGCACCTCGTACTTAGACAAGGTTGTTGCTTGTATTAGTTTCAAGGATTAAGGATAACTACTCAGTTTATAGTTAAATAACTGTGCTGGGTGTTTAAGTTGCTCGCTAGAATAAGTCTGTTAATGAGATTGGGCTGAAGGGGTTGCTCTTGATGATATTTGATGTTGAAGTGTTCGAGAAATGAAGGGCTCTAACAATTGGGCTGAGAGTTCAGATCGTTTCTTTGATTCGTTGGAGTACTTGTCATCGTCTGAGGAAGAGTTTGATTATGGCATTTGGGTGAACGAACCGAAAAGCGTCAAGGAAAGGCGAGAAAACTTCCTCCGAGGGATGGCTTTGGGGGAACCTACGGGCTCTTCTTGTCCAGAGGAGGGGGAGAGATTACATGACACGAGTGGAGCTGTCACGAGCTTGTGGGATGTGGGAAGCGACTCCGTCGAGGAAAATTCGGTTAGTTCTAGCAGGGAATCGGGCAACTGCGCAGACGACTTGATTGATGAGTCGGAAGGTCAAGAGGATGAATCTTCTTCCTTGGAATGCAGGCAAAGAGAGAAGCAAGGAGGAGTGAAAAGTGTGAGCTGGAGGAGAATAAGTAGATGGTTCAGTTTTCTGGCAAAGAAGAGAAGTAACTCAGAAGCAGATCAACCGGACTGTAAGAAGATAACCAAATTGCTGGTGTTGAATGAGTTGAAGGTCCGGCACAACCAGAAACGGTCAAGGGAGCTCACCGGGCTTTATTCCGGACAGGAGATTCGAGCTCACAGTGGAACCATCTGGGCCATGAAGTTTAGCCCCGATGGCCAGTTCTTGGCCAGCGGAGGCTCCGACGGGATCATCCGGGTTTGGAGTGTTGACTCTGCTGATGCCCACTGCAGTGATCTGTTAGCCTCTGAAGAAGGCAAAGTAAAATGGGACAAGTTTGGTTCCGGAAGGAAGAACTCGAGTGACTCAGTTCTCATTCCCAACAAGGTCTTTTGGATAAACGAGTCGCCCGTTCGGGAGTTCCATGGCCACACTGGAGACATTCTAGATCTCGCTTGGTCGAACTCAAATGTGAGTATAGCAAGTCTACAAAGTTAAATTTTGAAATTGAAATGGTAAGTCATCTTTATTGTTGTCTGATGAGATCTTTTTTGTTTCCAGCTTCTTTCTTCATCCACAGACAAGACAGTTCGCTTGTGGAATCTGGGCTCCGAAAAATGCCTCGACATTTTCCATCATACAGACTATGGTATTTCGGAGATTTTCCTTATGTGCCTTCTTCCTTGAATCGACAATATCCTTCCCGGTTCTGATTTCCCGCTTTTGCTTGAACTGGAACAGTGACTTGCATTCAATTTAACCCGGTGCATGAGAACTACTTCATCAGTGGCTCCATAGATGGGAAAGTTCGGGTTTGGGGAGTTTCCGAGAGACGAGTCGTTGACTGGGCAGATGTTCGAGATGTAATAACTGCCATATGCTACCAACCCGATGGAAACGTACGATTCAGAATCCCGATCTCCTGACCTTTAACCAAATCTTTTTTGCTTTCCAAGATGACATGTATGATAACACCGTCTTCTGTTATGAATCTTTTCAGGGATTTGGAGTCGGATCTGTCGTGGGCACTTGCCATTTCTTCGATGCATCAGGTGACCATTCTCGCTCTATGCTGCAAAAACACAAAGTCGAGCAATCCTTAGTGAATTTCATCATCTGCCCAATTTTCCAAATGCCTAAAAAGTGGTTTTCCATGGCACAGGTCCTCATCTCCATCTTGATAGAATCATCGACGCTCAGGGTCGTAAAAGGACTCTGAACAGGATAACGAGCATTCAGGTATGGGACAATCGTAATAGCTATTGGCTGTACTCTTGATCAGCCTTCCTCCCTCTAAAATACTCATAAGATTGTACTTTTACGCAGTTTTCTCAGGAAAATTCTAGGAGGGTGATGATCACATCAGAAGATGGCAAAATTCAGGTGTTTGATGGTTCGGATATCGTCCACAAGTACAGAGGTAATGTAATAGATGAGGGATCCCAGTGGATGGCAATCAACTATTGCAGACAGTAAGTATTCGTCTGTATGGCTTCTGAACAAAACCGTCTTTTGATCATTACAGGTATTGCAAAGTCGGGAAGTCAGCTCTCGGCCTCCTTCAGCTCGAGCGGAAAACACATAGTATCGGTCGGAGACGATTCTCGAGTTTACCTATGGAACCACGATAGCTCTCCTGTCCCTCCATCCAAAAACAAAGCTGTGAAGTCCGTTCGGTCCTGCGAATATTTTCACTCCGAGGCTGTGTCCATTGCCTTACCATGGTCAAGCCCGGGGAACCGAGAGTCTGCTCGGAATCAATAGCAGTAAGAGCCTTCGACACTGCTCGAGAAGGCTTGAATGCCCATCCGAGGGAAGGGACTCGGAGAGGTTCTCGATTGGGAACTGGTTCTCTATCGAAGGCCGCTGCCTAGGGACTGCAACATGGCCCGAGGAGAAGCTTCCGCTATGGGAGCTGTCGGAGGAAGAAGAGTATGGGAATCGGTCACATAGCGGGCGAGCATCAGAAGGAATTGTCAAAGATAGCCTTCGGGTCCCGAAAACTTGGGGCCTTGTCCTCGTGACAGCGAGCTTCGACGGGAAAATCCGGACATTCCACAACTATGGATTGCCTGGGAGGTTCTAAGGGAATTTTGCAGGATTTTTCCAAGATGAGCTCTTCGAGCTAGGCAAATTGCAGGAATACAATTGAGTTTCTTGCAAGTACGAGGATAATCTTGAAAAATTTCCCATGTAATTATTTCATTTTTTTTCTTCCTCTCAGTGAAGGGAGCTGAGAACATGCAGAGATCAGTAAGATAATCCGTACACAGGATGTTTCTTCAGATTCTGAAATGTAGATTGAAAATGTTCGTGAACTTCCTTCAATCATCTCACTGTTTTTCATCTGTCAAAAATGTGGTCTCTGGGGGTGAAAGGCTGACAGGAAGAGGGGAATAAAGTGACATGAAAAATTTTATTAAAGAGAATCGAATCAGATCTCTTGAGAAGATGGAAATAACAGAAACGAGAAGTTTCACTATGTAATATCCAAGTTTCCGTGTTCAACAGTGAACGTATCAGAGGAACTGAATAATTAGTACTAATATTAGTACTGTAAATATAGCACTACTAAAGACTTGATATGTTTCAAGGAGTCAGTAATTGCTAAGAGTCTCTAGCAATATTTCTTAGAGCGGGACTCGAATTTAGGACCTCAATTTCACCAAAACCATATGGAAGTGAGATTTGAATTATTAAACCACCACTCTCGGAGTTATCATGCCCCACTTCCGTGCAACGTAATTTCTCATTTTAATGCATTTGGGATTTAACCCATATTTTGAAAATATGAAAATAGATGGGAGAAATACAAAAAGCACATCTCAATGAGCACTTGATTATTGTCATCAGGGATACAAGTTACACAGCTCCAAAAACAATTACATCCCAAAATTGACAAAACTTAAATAGACATGAGATTTAGTACAATCAGCACGGCCTCTACCTAAGTTCAATAGATTTTGAATTTAATATTGATAAATGAGAGTTCTCATATCCCGTTATTCCATTCTTTTTCTCATGGCTAGGTCAGAAAACTCCCCCTCTACAACCCAAAAATAAGACAGTACTGAACTAAACATCTGAGTTTCTGTCAGCAGTTATCAACCAGGCTGTGAATGAAAGCTCATATCACATCTACTACAACCTACAATATCCTGTCTATTTAGATCATCTCACACACCCGACCCGATCTTGGAAACCGTCATACCTCCCGAACCATATCCAAAACTATTAGGACAGCAAAGCTTGAAGATCGTTTCGAGAGCAGCCCTTCAGCCTGAAACTTGTATAAACTATTTGAAGTGTCTATATCCACCAGAGCCCTCGACCGACCTCAAAGATAAAGGCCGGGGAACGATTTCCGTTGCACATTCCGATTAATCACAGAAAAACATCTGAATGCGACTCAAATGTCAAGATTTCTAAGCTGCCCTTTAATGTTTTTCAGCTACATCAGCTCTCCCTTCTCCCTGTTGAATTTGGACAGGTGTAAAGTAAGGTCAGTCAAGAAGTCAGAAGGACCAATCTCACCTGGTCCAAGGCGACATCAATTTTGTCGGCTAAGCTGCTCTACTCTCCCCAATTCTTGAAAGTATTTTTCAATTTCACCCCTACGAGCTGCGCTAAAAATCGACGAACAGATTGAAGAGATCTACTGAAGATGGAGACGGAGAGAAGATTATGGGAGCTGAGAAGAGTGCGGAAGAGGGGCTGTTATGCCAAAACGGGCTCAGATCTTGCAACAACGACATGTTCTGCTGGGCCCCCGCCGCCGGCGGGAACATCCCTGAAGGGATCGGCGGCAACGTCGTCGGCGCCGGGGACAATATCCCCGGAATCTGCCCCAGGTCCAGTCCTTCCAAGATATCCATGATATCCTCGTCGCTTAGGCTGACGCTGACGCCGCCCCGATCCCTCTCCGTCGGGCTGGTCCTCTCGATGGAAGCCAGCCTCGCCGCCGGGGACACGTCGCCATCGTCCGGGCCGGATGAGAGCCCAGTGAGGCGCTGGACAGTGGACATGAAGTTGCTTTCCTCCACGTGGATGACCTTTGGCGAGACCGAATAGATGATCACCGGCTGCAGGTTTTGCGGCGGTGGCAGCGCCGCCACGTGGTGGAGGTGCTGCTGTGGCTGCGGCGGCCTCAGCGGGGGCCTCAGCGGGGGCTTCTTGATCCTGCGGGAATCTGGGTTGACCTGGAGAGGGGAGGGGCGGGGGCCCACGAGCTCCCTCCTTGGAGACAGCCGAGGCGGAGACGGCTGTGGCCGCTCCCCCCCACCGCCGGCGCCGGAGAAGTTAGGTTGCGGCTCCATGATATTGACGGAATTGCTCAGTGGAAAATGGAGAGGATCAAGAATGGTGGAGGAGGGGGGATTTTGTAGGAAGATTCTTGGTCAACTGGTCAATGGAAACCGCGGAGTCTGGAGGTTGAGACCAAAAAAAAAAAAGTAAAAACTTATAAAATTCAGGGAAGCATTACATTTATGACTTCAGAAAAGTCAAGAGAATCCAAATAAGATTCAAAACCGTGTATTTCCTCCTTCTTTTTTTTTTTTTTGGTGATTTTGGTGAATAATAGAGAAGGTGAAATTTAAAATTAAGATATCATGAACTACCTATGCTTCATTAATAAAATGATGGTGATCTTTTAGTTTACAGTTTATACTAATATGATTTGATGAGAAAATTTTCGTGGTTGGAGGTTCGAACCCCTGAGTCCGTAGCTCTCGGTGAGACCACCCGCACATGTGCTTTTCATGGGCTTGTGAGGATGTTCATGGGTTAGAGAAGAATAAACACATTGTTATTAAAAAAATTCAGATTTGAATTCCTTCTACGCTACATTCTTGATAGCACTACATTAATAGAATTGATAATAATTATTAATTTGCTTTAATACGTCTAATAAACTTGTAATTGAATGCAAAAATTAGATCATTAAATAGTGAGAGGGGTCGAAACTTCACATTGTATGGACTCGTCCCTAACATTAGACAAGTTTATCACAGAAATAACAAAAATTAGTCCCTTTCTCTCCCTGCATTATATAATCAGACAAAATTGTTCTTTCAAAGTGTGCCGGGTGGTCGACGTCACCCGACCGTCGATTTTCAAATTCAGTACATGTGGCCCAATACTTTTTTTTGTGCCAAATTATGGCCTGGCACATTTGTTCACGTAACATTTTTGTCGTCTGCAACCCAGTTCAAGATTCTGCCACGGTGCAACCGTAGCATGCTTGCCTCTGAACCGTGGATTCTGTCCGGTCAACTTGCCAAATATCGATGGCGAATTTCGGTTCCTTGTCCTAGGATCCAATGGGCATCCGTAGCAGTAATTTACAGCTAGTTAACTCCCGTACCGCTTTGGTGAAATGACAAGAAATGTAGATCTGATCTATTTGTTTCCATAGTCCAGTCTCATATGGCAAAACTCGCAGTTAGCTTCGTTAGCTTTGCCATTGTTGCAAGTTTGTTACGGATAGCAAGCTGAGCTTAAAAGAGATCGTTAGTGTGTGCCCAGTAAACCCGACAAACCTATGCCTGTGGACCTTTGGTTTGTGTGATCCTAAGAGTTACTAAGCTCTTGCACTGCAAAAAACTGAGGAGATTCGCCTCCAAATAGAGATGGCAAGGCCGGGCTTCCCTAAACCTGGGGCCGGGCTGTGCTCTTAGCACACCGATATGACCTGACCTGAGTCCTGCACCACATGGGTTGGGTCAGATCCGTCCCAACCTTCCAAACTAATTCTTGCAAAGAGACAGCCTATAAATTGACACAGAGAAGGGAGATAGATTCAATTTTCGAAGCATTCTAGTGATGGTTGATAATCGAAGCTTTCATCAATTATGAATGGCATCTGAAAGCTCTTGTACGTAGTAAGGACAAGGGCCCCTGTGGCAACTACCGCCAGCCATGCCAAAAGGAAATACGTTCACCTGCTTCCCCAGCTCGCAACTATTGAACAGTCCTGCAATTTCTCTCAGTTGCATCAGCTTCCTCTGAAGTGGGGTCCATAGGCTCTCAGTGCCTTGAGTGACTTTTATTCATATAATTGAAGAATGAAAGACAGTGAACCCTCCCACTGTCATAGGCTTTTGACTTGGGTTTACATTTCTTTTGCTGGATGTCCTTCACTGTTGGGGCATTACTTTGCTAGCAGCACAGCCATCTGTAATGCCTCGTTTGGCTCTTTTGGGCTGCTTCAAAACCAAGTTTTAGTGCAAGGACACTATCCTCGACTTGAGACCAAGAGAACTTAGATTCAGTTATCAAATATTGCATTGTAACCTCAAAGGGTTGCTTACTTCTGTTGCTCGTCCACTCTTCCCAAGCTTAAAACCAACAGAATCTAACTCCTAAATCTTGTTCGGTGGGACAGGAAGAAGACTTTGCCAAGGATCGCCATAGTAAATGCAACTGTCTCGTAGTGATCCCATGCCATTCCGTTCTCGTATGTTTGTACCAATGGGGCATATGATGGGTCGTTGCTTTTCAACCCTTTAGGCTTTTCATTTTATGACTTCAGACGAGTAATTCAAATACAGTTAAGGGTTCTTAAGCTTTATTGCCAAGAGAGAGCACAAGCACATAGTTAGAGGGCATTCTGTAGAAGACGCTGACTGGGGAATGGAAGACAGCAGTATGGCAGTTGTCATTGGAAGGTTCATGCAAATTGATGGACATATTACTTGATTAGATCTCGCATCCACTGGGGACCACCTGCAGAGGAAGTGAATACCATTTGAAAGATTAACTCAGCCTTTTGCTAAAGAATGGTGCTTGTACTTAAGCGATCGAACTTGATTACATCAGTTCACCAGTGGTGCCTGCTGTACGAGGTGCATTCGTTTTAAGCAATTTTCTTTTCAAATTAACACGGGTTTCAGTGATCCACCCCGAGTTTTGATAATAATCATGAAACGGCAAACAGAGAACTGAAACAGGTGAAGTCATGATGAACACCAGTTGTGTGTTTTGATTTCATATCCCCTTATTCCTGTTTGTTTGCTGTCTGTTTCCTTTTTAAGTTTATGGGTGAGTCCATGTTCAATCTGCACACCAAAGTGTGAAGGAAAAACTCCCGATTACATTGTTTTTTAACCATTTCATGACAAGAAAAATCTCTCACACAAAGGACGTTGACAAAACAGCACAAGCCCAGGAGACAACCTCAGTCTCTACAGCAGGGACCCCACACAACATGATTCTTCTCTTTACTGAGAATGGAACCTAGAAGAAGAGTAAGCAACTTTATGCATCCATTCGAATGATACACCGGAGCCCGTCTCCTGCAAGCATGTAGTCAAAAGCCTTGTTGATCTCCGAGAACGTAACTTCGTGGGTAATGAACTTCTCCAGCTCAATCTCCTGCCAATACCAAAAAAACTCTTAGTTTGATCGTTTGAAATCACAGAAATTCTCCACGCTTTCCATTTTTATGCCCAAAAGTTGTCAAGGTGAAAAATATTTTCTCCTGGTTTTCCCAAAAACAAGTAGAACTTCGCTGGACCTTATTCATTCTATACCGATGAATTTGAGTCTCGACTTACCTTATTCATGTACTTTTCTACAACCGAAGGAAGGTCGGTCCTTGGCTTGTAATTCCCGAAGAAGGTGCCCTTCAGCGTCCTTTCATTCAAGAGATTCATCGGATGGGTCTTGAAAGCATCATCTTTGCTAGGAACACCAACCAGAACAGCAACACCCCATCCCTGCAATACAAATATATCCAAAGAGCCATGAATTGTTGTGAGAAATAAACCGAAAAATTTGACTAATTTTTACTTGGTACTCTTGGATAGTAACTTAGATAGGTTTCAAAAAATTACGTCATGAACACATTCGAATGCAGAGATCATAGCATTGATATTTCCCGTGCACTCCACGCTCCGATCAACTCCTCCGTTGGTCATTTCAGCAATGACCTAAGTTAGGAAAAAAACTCAAGTAAATACGAGGAAACGAAACTATACTTTCGAGTGATAATCAAGGGAATAGAAATTGACCTCCTGAATGGGCTTGTCATAGTCCTTCGGGTTCACGAACTCAGTAACTCCAAACTTCTTGGCTGTTCGCCAGAATCAAAACTCCCTTAGGAAATCAAGCAGCATGTCATGCAAAATAGTGAATAATGTGACTTTACCTTCTTCAAATCTCTTTGGGTTCAAGTCGACTCCGATGATCCTCGATGCACCAGCAATTCTAGCCCCCTCAGCAGCCTTGATCAGACAAGAATTTTCATAAAAATTCACATTTTCCATAAGTAGAAGCTGAATGTCTTGTTAACATTTCAGATGGTAACTCTCACCGCAAGCCCGACGGCTCCCAACCCAAAAATGGCCACAGAGGAGCCCCTCTTCGGTTTAGCAACATTTAATGTGGCACCGAGCCCTGTAACACGAAATCCCCATCAACGTCATGATTGTTAGTTTGTAAGACTGAGACTGGTCTCCATTAGAACAATAAAAGAATGACCATCTCATTTTGGAAAAAAACAAATCACATGGAAATGTTATCATGTTTCTTTTAATGTTAACTTGTCTACGCTTTAAAAGGAATCCAATTGAGACTTAGAGGTCATTTTTGACACCAGAGAACAGAATACTGGGATCCTTCTCTAGAATCCAACAGAGATATGGGAAAACTGCTTCACATACCAGTTGAAATTCCGCAACTGAGAACACAGACTTTGTCTAGCGGAGCTTCAGGGTTGATCTTAGCCACACAGCCAACATGAACCACTGTGTACTCACTGAAGGTGGAAGTCCCAACAAAATGATAAATGGGTTTCCCATTGATTGAAAACCTTGTCTTGCCATCGTTCAGCATAACTCCTCGGTCGGTGTTAATCCTCAGGAGATCACACATGTTGCTCTCCTCGGACTGGCAATGCCGACACTCCTTGCACTCCCCAGTGAACACTGGGAGGACATGATCCCCGGGTTTAAGGTCCGTCACACCTTCTCCAACACTCTCCACAATCCTAAAATGATTGTCAGGCAACAAGATAAAATGATTTAGCACACCACTGAAAATAGTTGCTTTTCACCAAACAATTGTCTATGCATTTATTCCAATCCATTTTGCTTTTATATATTCTAGAATCTGTACAAACGTGTCAAGCCAGGTTTCCTCATGCTTCATATTAATCATATGTCCACCGTCCTGTACAAGTTTAAGCATTCGCAGAACCCGGTAACTTGAGCGCGGTATTCAACATGAATTTGTTTCCAAAATAAACAAAAAAGGGATATCTCTAATGCACATACCCAGCAGCCTCATGACCAAAAATGCGCGGAAACAATGGGGTCTGCCCCTGCAATTCAAAGAACGACACTTCAATTCATCAAAAACAGTCGTATTGCACCACAATTTCGATCAGCAATGAGAGTAATGTTTTGGATGCAAATGGCCTGTTTGTGATTTACCTTGGCTTCCCAGAAGTAGACATCAGTGTGGCAAAGGGAAGTGAAGAGGACCTTTAGGCGGATCTCCATTTTCTGCGGAGGTGCCACCTCCACTTCTTCGATCACCAGTGGCTTTCCTGCCTCCCATGCCACAGCAGCTGCAAAATCGAAGATCCATTATGATAAAAGCCGTCTGGCCTCAATTCTCTTTATCTTTGATCTTTCAGCATAGAAATCTTCATTACCGATAACTAATAGAGACCATAGTGGAAGGGAAAAATCTCCATGGAAACAAACGCAGGCAGATCAACAGCCCCATTGAACCCCACACTCTGAGTAATTAAAACATTGCAATTCGTTGGGATTTAAGCTTTAAGATGAATTAATGAACATTTCACCCAAACAAAAACAAAGCTAATACTCGTACTATTATCGGCCTGGACTGAAACCGAGAGATCTGACTTCTGTTTACATCGGTACGCTCCCATGCCCATGACCCTTTAGTCTCCATTTCTCATACTTTTTTTGTTTGCACCATGCAGTATCCAGGCTGCGCATATGATCGAACAGTGATTCTGAAAAATTTCCCGTCAAACCTCCTGACCTGGAATTGATCTTTAAGGTCCTCATTTATAACCGGAAGAGGAAAGACAAGAAGCATTACTCATATCAAAGGCGATTCTTTTATTCATCGATAATCCCCATGACAAGATCAATGAAAAAAAAAATTGCTCAGTTACTACATTATCCTTAACAAGGGAGAAGAAAAAGGAAAATTACTGTCCAAGGGATATGATCCACACAAAAGAAAAAGACGATCCGATAAACGCATCAAAAGAACCATGAAAATGGGGATTTTACTGCCAGTAAGTGAGCTACAGGGCAAGCACGAAAGTGAGAAAGATAGGAAATCAAAGAAGAAAATTTAATGGACAGCAGAAGGTCAGAAGAGAGTGATCAGAACTGGGACTAGATTAGATTTACCTTTGCAGCGAATAACCTGACCAGCAGTGCTTGCCATTTTTCAGCTCCCTCTCTTGTCTCTGCTTTGTTTCTTTCTCCAAAGGTTCGATCTTTCTGCGTTGTGATAAATGGGTTTTTGCTCAACTGGGTATTTATAGGACCAGAAGCGGAGACTGATGATCCTGATTTGAGGGGGAAGAAAAATACCGGAGACAAAGAAAACCACCAGCTTCCGCGGTTTCGAGCGGGTCCTCTCCTTCCTCTTTACCTGTTCTATTTTGTTGCAGTCTGTTTTTACATTTTAGTGGCCCAGAAGGCGGTATTCAAAACCACGGGACCCTTCGAAGTTTCCGGTTTTCCGCAGACTTTTGGTTGGTCAGTTGCGAATATTTTGCCACTTGGCAAATTGGGAAGGCAGACCCCTTCCCTACAAGATGTGTAACGGGATACGCGCGGCCCGGAGAGACCGAAAAGGGTAATTTGTTTCCTATGTGCCCACGTCCAATGGTTTTATTTTGCTAATTAAGATTCAATGTGGTCAATAAATAGAGAAAGTCTGCTATGTAACAAAGTTTATAACGTTGAGCGAAAAACAAATGTTTATAATGTAGTATTATTGACGTGGTGTCATAAATAAATAATATTAAAATTATTTTTTCTTTCCAAGATCTTATTAAAAAATTCTTAAGATAATAAAATCTTATCAGTTTGTAATACTATATCAGCATTGTCACATAGTGTAATTATTACTATTTGCGATAAATAATATTAGAACTTGCTGATATGATTTTTTTTCAATCATTAGATTTGATTTCGAAAATTGTACGAGGAAAAAGCGTCAAATTGGTTCAGTCAATTTGTGATTAATTTTTTGGAAAATAATACTGTGTTTGATATTTTAAAAACATATGTATTTATATAAAGAATAATTGGCTTATGATACATGGAATCTAGCATCTAAATTATATACTAGATTTTTGCCTGAAAATTTGACATTTATATTGTAATAAGAAGGACCCTTTTCTTTTTCCTTGACCTCATTTTCACTTTCTTAAATTATTTATTAATGTGTAATAATTAATTTTTATTAATCATCAAATTAGCGGATATGACAGTGAATTTACTAATATTCAATTACATCTCTTATTTCATATTTGTTTTTCTCCTACTTCCTTCTTCACTCAAATCTTTTCTCCAAATTTATTACTTAATTTTCTAATTTAATTTATCAAAAATCATGTACTCAATACATTAATTTCAATTAAGAATTCGTTTAATAATTTACTGTTCCCTTTAGGACGAATCTACCTCTAATGTACACATATATATATATATATATCACTCATAAATTATTGCATGTCTTCCAATCATAATATTTGCATGCTGGTATAGTTTTTTTTTTTTATTTGCACCACGCAGTATCTTGGATCAGTCGAAGTGCACCTGGAGATTAATCTGCAATCGGGTTGGGATCTTTTGGAAAATTCTCGTCGATTCCATCCTAAGGATTAATTCTGGGATCATCAATTTAGATAACTATTAGGCCAGGTTGGTACTTGATGGTACAATTAGTGTCGAGGAGTCAATTTCAAATCGGATAAATAAACGATTTAAATCTGATTTATAAGAGAGTGAATACCATCATCCTATCAGTTTGAACTTTTGGGATGAATATAAGCTCAATCTCTTGTGAGCCGGATAGATATTTTATAACTGTGACTACGTTGCCACGTGAGGGCAATTTGAGCTTTTGAAATAGATATGAGCTCAGTCTCTTATGGGCCGGCTGGATATTTCACAATTAGTGTTGGTTGTGGCAACAAATTTGAAAAATATTTTCAAGAATATATTCTGGAGAATATTTTGAGTAGTTATTGTTAAATGAGATTTTTATTGTAACCGACATATCTCTAGAAGATACATATTTACATCTTGTGGGGCACGCTTTAGGGTTATAAATATGTATCTTCAGGTCCTTGGGAGATAAGCCTAAAAATCAAGAGAGTTGTGAGATCAATTTGAGAGTGCCTATTGTTGAGAGGGTTGATTTATTGTACTCCATCTGAAATAGTGAAAAATATCGGCTAAGCCTCCTTAGCCCGTGGAGTACAAACCATAGTTGTCTGGAACCACGTATATTGAGCATGTGATTCTCTCTTCCTTATTCTCTCGATTAATTGTTCGTTGCTCGTACAAGTTCGATTCCGATCCTTACGCCCAACAATTAGACTATACACCGATCCCCACTCATATCGACAATTAATCATTCAACATATCGCAACAGCAGAATTCTAATTGCGTCCAAGCGAATCAGGAATCCTATGAACTGTGACAGGTTGTATGAAATGTACGAGCCATGTGCTGCAACCCATAGAAAAGGATACCGATGCCATCAGGGAAACCGAAGATTTTTCCCGCGCATTGTTGTGCCGGAACGAACACGGCTGGGTTACCAAGCAACCTTGGATGCTGCTTTTGTGCTCAGCTGTGCTTTTACGAGCTCGAAACAACACCTGCTTTTGTTATTACCTAGACAGCATCTTGACCTTTTTCCTATTTGGACATCAAAAGGTATGTTTAATGCAGAGAAAACGAGCCTGCTACAACCGAGATCAAGAGATTCTGTGTACGATTTTCGTCAGTGAGATACTTTACTTGTCTTTGCATTATCATGTCCTTCCTAATTCTTTTAGGCCGCGAAAGAAAACAAAAAAGAGAAAAGGAAGGCTTGATCCAATGCATTCCAGGTAAACATGGCGACTTGGTGACAATTATTAATGGGACCACAGATGTTGAATTTCCCTAATGAGTGTGGACTTGCAGATCTGAATCCAACCGATATAAGAAAATATTGCAATATATCCGAGATATGTAGTGTAGGAATACTATACATAGAACGATGTATCGAGCAACATGATAAGACATGATCGATCATCACTGCAGAAGCGATCCACAGCTCTTTCAGAATCTACAGACTGAGGGTATTTCCCAATGGTTTTTATTCTATGTACTGTACACTTTTGTAGCATTTGAAGAAGTCTGTGAACAACGAACGAGTCTGATTCAGTGGTGTCACTCGACTTTCGATGAGCCTATATGACACTGAAGCCGACATGAGAATTTCTCCTGGTAGGGGGTAGGACACTGTTATATCCAGCATCTTGTTGTCCCCATATCACATACAAAACATACAGACCATTTTCTAGTACGTTAATTAGAATGTCAACATCGGCATGGAGTCGGGTCATGGATTCCGATGCCGATCGAGGGAGTTCCATTCCAAGAGGATTCTTTGACAATTTTAAGGTACGGAGCCGTAAAAGTTCGCAAGTCGTCGTGCCCTCAATCAATTCTCTGTAGTTGAGCTGATCATGGAGTTGGATTCCTCCTCATCAGCTTCAATTGTTAATTATAACTCTGCTCTTACTGCAGGTTTGGAGCATTTTGATTTTGATTGGTATACAGTTAAAGCTACGTTGCTTCTTGACTGGATTCCATGCCAATGGTTGTGAATGAATCTCATATCAGATAATTAATAGAAATGATCATGATTTATAAGGGGATTAGATACCAGCAACTATTAGTTTAGGCTTTTTGGTGGATATGGACTCGATACTCTTGTAAGTTCATGTGAAATTTAATATGGTATCAGAGCAGGTTATCATGTGGGCTCACACTACGCTAGACCCGACCTGAGTATAGAACTTGTGGGATATAGCCTGAAACTGGAAGAATAATGACCGGCTTGTGGCCAATCGTTAACTAGAGGACGGAAGAGAGCCCGCTTCGTGGTAGTTTGCCTGGTTTAAGGTTAGTTGTTGAGTGTGGATGTTGAAAATTAATCTCACATTGGAGAATTAATAGAAATAATCTTGGTTAATAAGATAATCAGATACCACCACCTATCAGTTTAGGATTTATCACCGGGAATTCCGGCTAAAAGATTGCCCACGGATGACAATATTGGACTCCAAGCAATCGATTCCATCGTAGCTCAGCTGAGGAGGTTTGCCTTGACTGACAGCACTTTCACTATTAATATGACATCACATTCCAATCTAAAACCTTATTTAACAGGAAAAAATCAAATCAAATCGCCGCGTACTTCATCTCCCCTTCAATTTTTCAACTATACTGAACTCCCAAGCCCCACGAACATATACAAGTGGAAGAGTGTGAACTACATGGATAAGAAAAGAAGATATAACAGAGCACTGGAGCTAGCACATACATATATATCAGTACCCGTGAACTACCGATCATCATCAAACCCTTTTGGCATCCGTGTGCTACTAAGCTGCTGGTGTCCCTAAAATGGTGCGGTCGCCACTTCTCTGCCCGACGGCCGCCCCCGGCTCTTGAAGTAACCGCCACTCCCGTCCTCGTCGCCGCGCATCAAATTCGCCCTCAGTGCTGCAGAGCCATCAATTGGTTGCAGTCCCTATGGTAATCCCAGAAATGCATAACTCAATAAGTATAAGCATTTCGGTCCGTATTTTTGAGAACTAAATTCCACGTCCGCTAGGTTGAAAAATTGAAAAAAAGCTTGGGTTTATAAAAGAATTGGATATCACCATCTAATAACTTAGAGTTTTAGGTAAAAACGGATTCAAAACTCTTATAAATCCAGGTGGAGATTTTACATAATATCAGAACGGGTCGACTATGGACTCACAACACGCTAAGTCTGAGTGTGAAACTCGTAGCACGTGTAAAATATCCATGGGACCCATAAAATTAGGTTGGGTCATATCCAACCCAAAAGCTCAAATTGATAAGTTATTGGTTCTCATTTTCTTATAGAACAAGATTGTTTATATTTATTGTTCAATGTGAGATTCATTCTCAAACACTCATTCTCACGTAGCAGGGCGTTCACACTTGACACGTGCATTTAAACATCATCCCTAAACAACTGACCTCAAGATAGATATTTTTTTTCACTACTTGGACGCGGGGGGCAACTAACTGCAAGCTAGGCATTTTCCTTTTGGTCTTGGGATTAATAGGTCACGAGTTTCACATCCGGACCTGGCGCCTTGATACTATGTGAAATATTCATTAGCCTCATAAGAGGTTGGGCCTAAAAGCTCAAGCTGCTTATAAACCAGAGTCGTTTCTATTTATTGTTCGATTGAGGTAGACCGAGAGAAAAATACTCAACTTGTGGTCAGTTTATCGAATATAAAAAAAGATTGACTCGTATGTTAGCTCGAAAGCAGAAAAAATTTAGATTTATAAGTGAATTTGATACCTAATATCTTATACTTTTAGGTACAAACGGTTCCAAAACTCCGATATCCTTGTTGTGTCTTTACAAATATCCTTGAGCTACATGCATGCACAAAATGATTAATACCTAAAATTTCTGTGCCCATTTATTTCGCTCTTATATCACGAGCCTCCTCGTATCGGAAAATGAAAACGAATTAAACCAACGTTCATCAATCGACCCATGACAATATCGAATATATTTATAAGAACCCGTAAAAAAGAAAAAGATTTTACCGCTGTGAAAATCACGGATGCATCTTCCACGCTCCTGGTAGTGACCACATGGAGTGCAGCTTCCTGCCACCAACAGTTATCTTTTCAGAGATGAATGGAAGAAGATGGAGCTAGGATGAGCTTATTCTGTCGTTCGAACTTCGAATTGATACGGTCCGACTCGTAATACAATTTCGTACCCTCGCATATTGAATCTGGTCGACGCCGAGAGTCCTCGGCTCGTTCTCGATCGACGATGTCCTGCTGATTCTCGTCTCCGATGTGTCTTCTTCCATGGGTAGATGATCTCTCTCTCTCTCTCCGGATCAACAGCAGCAACCTAAACCCACTTACCAAGTACTCATGATAAAGTTGATGAATGGAGAGGGAGAGGGATACTCACACATACACACGCATACATGTAATTTGTCCAGAGCGGCTCGGTAAAACGGGGCAAACGCTGTCGTTTCGATGGGAAAAATGGATCCAGGGTGATAGATTGATCTTTTAGGGGAGGGGGCGAGGAAACGTGGACAATCTGAACGGCCAGCGAGTCTCCTACGCTGCACTGGCCCCGTTCATCCGGGATGACACGTGTCCGGTAGCGATATCCTCGTCATTGTTGGCGTCCCACACCCAATCAGCGGGCGCCACATTTAATCCATTACAGTGAAATTATTTATTTATTTTTGAATATGAGAATCCAGTACAGTTGACGTCGCTTTTGCCTTATGATCTGGAGGTTCTAAATTCGATCTCACTTGTGAGATTCCTCTGCCCCTTGTAACTCCCGTTCCTTCTACCCATTTTAGACCTATATATCTCCTAATACACCGAAAAAATACGGCGAAAGTCCAATAAATAAGAAAATTACTCAAAACGTAGTTTTTACCACGTGTACTTAATTTATTACTAGCTATTCATCCATTTAGAAGTAAAATAACAATATTAGGTACACAAAAAAAATCTTAAGCAATCCTACTTCACAATGACGCGATCGGGAAAAACCAATCAAATTATTTTTATTAATATTAATTACAGTAACTGTTCGATTGATTAACATTAATTATATTAATTTTCTATTTTTTATATTTTGATTAATGTTTCCTCATATCGTGTAATAAGGTAGAATCACCTAAGAATTTCTCTTTACTACATGTCAAATTAAAAATGTTTACTTCAGCATTTGAAAATAACGCATCGGACTAAAATGAAGGTAACTATGCCACGTAAACTTCAAATTAACGGCTGATGACGGAATATACTAACGTTTATAACGGAGGGAATACATATGACTTAATTTACAACTTTTAAACTTATAAGACTAACTCGCATGAAACAAATGTTTTATCATATACATGTGGCACGGGTATGAATTTAGTGACATTATATACTGCACTATATAAATACTAGTGGCAAAACACGTGCTAAGCCGCAAACTTGAAAATTTGTAAATTTTTCTCATAATTAGTTCAAAAAAGGAAGAATATAAAGATAAAGAAGATGGCCTTTGTCAAAATAAAAAAATAAAAAAAGATATGTGCACGGAAAAAATAATGAGTGTTATATGAATTAAATATATTTATAGGTCGATTGACCAATGAATTAACCGCTATACCTGGATAAAAATGTTGACAAACAATGATAGAAAAAAATAATATAGAGTCAGATATGTGTGTGTTTGTATATATTATTCAACCTTGTACAGAGGAAATAAGCTGCATAACACCAAGAGGGGTTGGGCCGAGTGGTAAGCAGCTCGGTGCCGCTTAAGGAGGTCTCGGGTTCGAGACCTCACGTACGCAGACACCCCCCTTGGGAGCCTCACCCGCCATTGCCAGGCGTGCGACCCGGGGCGACCAACGGATTAGTCAAGTATGGTTGGCTGAAAGATGCCATCTCACCGCTGGTGGGGCCTGCTTGGATACCGTGGCTGGCGACCAAAAAAAAAAAAAAAAGCTGCATAACAAATGTACATGTCACTGTTCTGGAGCATAACTCCCCTTGGTCCAGTCGCACAAGGAAACGACTGCTGGATTTAGTAAATCCGATACCAATATATGCTTCGAGCCATCTCGATTGTTTTTATCGACTGTCTAGTAATCATAACCGAAGATTGCTTATCTCGACTAATCTCGAAGCTCTGACGAGCATCGAATTCGGTATCACACCGTGAGAACAATTCCACTGCATTAAGATAATCTTTTGCGTGTATTTGTCTGAGAACTGTAGGGTTGCTTTTATGTTAAACTAGAGGTTCACCCGTGTTATGCACGGGATTTGTTATTTCAATAAAAATTGTTAGAGATATCTGTTTACACACGATTAAAGAGCGTAATTATTTATAATTAAAATTTTTCGAGTAAAAATAATATATGTTTAACTTTTAAATTAGATAAGCATAATAGCAGAAGCGAGAGAGAAAATGGTGAAAAGTGTATAGTCATACATGTTGATTTTACGACCATATCCTGATTTTATTCCAAATCAGAGGGCTAGTGAAATTTCAATTAATGGCATTTTAGGAAAAAAAAATTGATTGAAATGGTATCCTCCCTTAAAGTAATAATAGATTATAAGCTACTCGATTGTTTGGCTTACGATGAGTTGATTCCGATGCCAATAATTCCCGAGCTGCAATATTTTTTTCTCGGTTTACGGAGCAGGCACATTACATAGGCATAGATAAATCCCACTGGCGTTATCGAATTTAGGACCTCTAAATCACTAGATGAGAGCGATACCAACTATACTAAACTCTATTTCTTACTGTCTGTAATATTTATTTAATTAATACCCGAGAGATTTGCAAAGAATTTAGTGTTTAATTAATAAATAAAAATAATAATCATGATGAAGCTCGACTGTGAGTGATTGGATGATCTAACCAGTTATTCAGTGCCATTTCATTCCCTAACAATAATGAGATAACTGCTGCATGGATATAAAACTTTTCGTAAATGCAATATTTTGGTTAAAAAATTAAAAAGTCATATTTAAATACAGTAATTTTTATATATAAATATTTCGGTGCATTTCGTCAATTTTTTACTAAGTTAATCGTGACGAATGTGCCGGTATTAGTACGAGGTGATTATTGACTCAGTGAAACGTGTAAATGCTTGTTGATGTGGTAAAAAATAATTTCATATTTTATATAAATTTTTTTTTATAAATTACAAAAGGAAGTAGGAGAGATCGACTATGGGCTCTTCCTCAGCGCTTCTCATTAGAAGCCATGGGATGCACCAAATTATTATTATTATTATTTATAATTGAGGTATCTGAGGGCTTTCCAGGCCCGACTAGTTGTGGTTGTGATACCTCATCCTCGGGGTACACGCAATAGCCAGCAAACCGCGTGTACCGAGATAAGCCAGACGAACTTAACAGGGTTTAAGAGGGCTGAAAGTCTCCATCCCGGGATTCGAACCTCCCAATGCCTAACCAGTGAGGATGCGCCCCGTGGGAAAAAAAATTAGGGTTTACAAGGTCCCACCGACATCTGTTCTCACCAACATCATCATCAATCATAACACCTGCCCCCTCTCACCCTCAAAATTCCATCCATGACTAAAGAAGAGAGGAAAAGGCAAAAAGGTGCATCTCAATTTTGTCACATAGGATTTCAATTTGGATCCTATCTCAAGTTGTCTCCTATGATTTGGATGTCTTCTTCTTCTTCTTCCATCATCTACCCCCATATCATTTGGGCACGTCTCAATCTAACCCATCGTTTTCTCGGTTTCCCTGATGGAAGGTTGTTGCCCATGAGAATACGACCTCAAGGAAAAAGATGCAGTAGAAAGGTGCCCGGCATGTATTTGAACGTCACGAACCCAACTGATCAAATTTGGTTTGTTTTACTGCCTATTATAAGTGTCGGATCCCAAATGACCATGCAGTAAATTTTTTCGAATTTCAGTAGACCGAGGTGTTCGGTTGGATTGATTATTCTAGACCTTCAGTAGTTCGCTACGAGTTTTGAGCGATCGAGATTCGTGAACATGCTGAGTGAACAGGGGCTGCAAAATGAGCGTGTCTTGTTTTATTTGGGCCAGATGGGTTAGGATATTCAATCTTTGAGGAGTAAATTGAGCTAACTCAAAATACAGGGCTCCTCGTGAGAAGCCAGAAAAGTATTAGGGAGCAAATTGTAAAATTGGCGAGCACCCTCAATTTCTTCACCCAGAGCAAACTAACTTACCGAACTACACTCCAAAAACATCTCTCACCTTTCCCAATAAAGAAAAACAAATTAAAATTACCCAAAAAAAACAAAACATAAAAGAAAAAAAACGAACTTTCAATTCGAGTCTTGACAATATATAATAGATCAGGTTCGGGATTCGATTTTTCTGGAAGCCGGTATCTGGAGATTGACGGTGGATTCCAGACCGTACAATATACATTGTCTGATGGATTAATTGATTATTACAGTGTCAGACACATAAAAAATAATAATTAAATAAATTTTATCTTTTAATTAGTCAATCCTAAATACTTTTAATAAATCTACCTGGCTTGGGTCACTAACAAAATATTATTATTATTATTATTATTTTTTTTTTTCATGGCTGAAAAGAAAAGCTACTCATTTTGATGTACTCTCCTCTCCGCCTCCCTCCGTATCCCATTTTCCACTGTTCTCTTCGACTTGGACTGGTCTACTGGGTGGCGACTGGCTCTCGAAGTTGGCCCTTTGCTCCGATCATGATGAGCTCCTCCTCGTCGTCCTCCTCCTCCGTCCGCCGGAAGCCGCACAGCTCCCACCGCAGCGGCTCCTGGTGCTGCTCATTCGCCGTGCCGCCCTCAAGCCCCGAAACCCTAACGGTCACCCGGAAGGCACATCCCACGAAGAGCCGCCACCATCACATAAAGGGAAACGGCACTAAGCCCGAGAAGCCGCGTGACTCGTTCTCCAAACTCAGCTCCTCCAACTCGGTCCCCAACTCACCGCAGAGCTCCAAATCTGGGTTCGGTCTTGTGGGGCGGATCGACCCTCGTCGCATCTTGTCTCCCGGAAGAGTCTCGCCCATCGACCCGGATCCGACGGCGGAGCCCGACCCAGGTCCGAATTCGGCCATCCAATCTTGGCCCAGGAGCTTCCAGCCTCAGGCGGAGAGGTTTTCCATGACCCAGCTGCATGTGGAGAGCTTCCGGGCTCCACCGGGGAGTCGTCCAGAAATTCCCGAGGACATTCCCGAGCCACCTAGGTCAGAACCTGGCAATGCATTGGACGTGAGGCTCAATCTGAGGTCGAAGAAGGTGGGCGGGGGAACTTTGGTTCTTGAACTCAACTCGGAAGTCCTCTGCTCGAACTCAGAGGTCTTCGCAGGCCTTGTTGCAAAGCACGGGAAGGGGGGCTCTTCCCCTGGGGGATCTTCTTCGAGTATGTGCCGAATCGAGGTACCTGATGTGGAGAATCTGGGAGTTTTTAGGGAGACGATTGAGCTGATGTTCGAGGATGACATTGCTAAGAGACTGATCAAGATCGGTGTCTATCGCTCCATCGACATACTTGAGGTCTTAGGCTTTACGCATTTTCCTTTCGAACTTGAGATCAAGGTCGTCCTTTTATTGATATATCGGCTCATTCTGCAATTCTTGATCTTGCTTTAACCTGCCGTGGATATAAATTTCCTGTTTTGTGAGTGAAATCAGGATTTCTCCCCTGCTGGGGACCGTTGCATGTAGTTTTTATACGAAAATTTTCCTGAAATGGGAAAGAATGGATTGAAGATCATTGAATGGGAGGGACGTTGAGCTCGGGATGTTGAAACTTTGCCTAGTATTGAACAATTTTGGTAATTATCGAAAAACATAGACAATTTGAGTAGATATCACACATTAAGCTCTATTTGATTTCGATTGAAGCAAATTTAGAAATTGCGAATCCTCGTCCCAGAAGTGCCTTTGGTTGGATTTAGTATTGTGGGAGAAAAATGTCTACTTTTTTAAGGAATGTCTCTAATGTGTAAGTAAGAGTTTTTTTTTTTGCTACTCAGGTCAAGTATTGTTTTGGTAATTTGATCAATAATCCCTTGTTAGTCAATACTCTGTGCTAATGGTAAATGTGAGCTCATGGCCTGTGAAAGTGAATTCAGCATTGAGTTGAGTGAGATTATCGGACATTGTTCTGACTCAAAGCTAGTAATCATATTGTTCATGAGGCTGATAATTGTCATTGTATGGCTTTTGCTAGGTTTCTGCAAGCATAATGTTCACGAGAGGGGTGGTGTCCTGTTTGAAGCACATTGAGGCAGTTCCATGGACCGAGGAAGAAGAGGAGAAGCTCCGGGTCCTCTTCGCTCGTGTCAAGTTCGATGAAGCTACGACTGAGGATATTATGTCTAGGCTCTGCAATGTTGAAGCTGCAAATTCCAAACAAAATCTAGCTAAACAACTGGTGTGTTCCATCACTTCCTGCACCAACCAGAATGCAAGGAATGAGCTGAAGACCCTTGTGAAGGGCCTCCTGTCGAAGAGCTCGGTCTATGAGAAGGACAGCTCTGACCTGGACAAGGAGGAAATTTACAGCATCTGCCGCTCTTGTCTTGCTTCCCTAGTTGCCCTCTTTGATGATGCCTCAGTTAACATTAAGAGCAAAGGGGACAAACCTCTGTTAGAGCAAATCTCAAGGGAAGTCGACAACATAAATTGGTTGCTTGAAATCCTCCTCGATCGACAAATAGCTGAGGATTTCGTTTTGATATGGGCGGATCAGGAATCACTGGCAAAGCACCACGAGGTTGCTTCACCAATGGTGAGGTATGAGCTCAGTCGGGTCTCAGCGCTGCTGTTCATCGCGATGGGAACGAGGAATCTCCAATGTGGTGCAGAGGCAAGATCTGGGATCTTCCAGTTATGGTTCGGCCCAATGCTGTCTGACTTTGGTTGGCTGCAGAGGTGCCGAAAGGGGCTCGAGATGAAGGTACTCGAGGAAGCTATGGGTCAGGTTCTGCTCACTCTCCCTCTGAAGCAGCAGTACGTGCTTTTCATGGAGTGGTTCAGGTGCTTCTCTAAGCAAGGATCGGAATGCCCGAACCTCAGCAAGTCGTTCCAGATCTGGTGGCGAAGATCGTTCCTAAGGGATTCGGAGACCCGCTCAATCGAATGTAGGTGACAGTTTTGGAATCAGACAGATTTAATGGAAATGATGCATTTTCCACTGGTGGGTACTGGGAGATGGTTGATATTCGATGACGGGGGACTGCAGAATCGGGGAGTTGAATTGCAGTTTAGCTATGAATGGCACTCTAATGTTCTTTGGTTCGTCTTTCAGTGTTGGGTTTGTGAATTTATGACAGAAGGGATAATAGAAAAGGTCGCATTCTCCTGCAAATCTCTGAATCTGCTTCGGAGTTCCGATTATGAATGGAAACATCTATCGGAAAAATCTAGCGAATGGAGCAAACGAGGATATGCCTGAATGAAATATTCTTTGCCTTCTATTATCGTACACTTTTTTTTTTCTTTAGTACGTGTGCGAGTCGAGGGATACATATACATCCGCAATAGCTTGCACCTGAACAAATGAACGTGCGTGCTCACCTGATATGGCAAGAGTTGAATCGGTATACGGCCCAGGGAACGAGTGATGTCCCTTGGTCCGAAATTGGAGTCGTTGAGGAGGATTGGAGGGTTGCTGTTGCTGCCTGTGACTATATAGTTACTTCTGCTTCTTGCCACCAGCAAGAATGCGCTGGATCTGGAGACCTCTGCTGAAGGCTTGGTTGAAGAGCAGCCTCGTCTGGAACTCAGACACGAACGGGAACCAAGCGAGGACTGCCACGGGGGTGAAGATCACCAGCCCCATCATGTACTCGTACCCTCTCCCGAGCGCCTTCACCGATCCCCACATGCCCAGACCCTTTGCCAATGGCCTGCAAGCTTGTGCTATCTGCCCGTATACCAAAACAAAGCTCTTCCCGTCAATCAAAGCACTCTTCTGTGCAGCAGGAAGAGATAGCAAGAGAAAGATGGATACGGAAACCAGGAAAGAGACCTAACGGTGGGTAGACTACGAGCTCATCTTTACATGAAGTCAAGAGTAAACGTGTTAAATTGGGTTGTTTCGTGTAACTCGATAAGATACGATTAAACCCGTTTAATCGTGATTAACTTGTGTATCAAACATAATAATCATGTTGTAGCTATATAAATTTAGCTATGAGCCGGATATGCATGCAGATGTATATATTTGAACTCATTCAGTCATATGAGTGTAATGTGTCATGTTCGCACCAATCTGGTATTAAACAAATTGTTTCCTGTTTGATTATCTTGGCCCGTATGATAAACAATCCTGTACAGATTTAGGATATTCTGTCACTAACCCGTCACGTTTTACCAGACCTAACAGGCTGTTTAGGGAGTTCTCTGGACTTATCTACAGCTAAAATACGTATTACCCGAGATTCAGGAATTTAACTACAGATGGGCAATCAGTGGAGACATGACTAGCTAAGATTGTTTTAGTAGGAAAGATGTGTACCTGCAGCAACGCCCATCCCGTGGGCATGAAAGCGAGCAAGCTAGCAAAGATGTCTCCTACGGTGAGGCTGAGGAATGTGAAGAGGACACCTAGAATCACTATCGACCCAATAAACAGGAACAGCTTGAGAAGCCTGAACATCAGCTGGAAGTCGGCGCTGAACTTCTTTCTCCCATGGAGACAATCTGCATAATGTTTGTCGATCAAACAACGAGAAGAAAACTAAAGCTTTGCGATTTCCGTGAAGGAAGAAGAAGACATATTGCAGTAAGTGATATCGGAGACATTGAATACCTTCAAGATGATCATCACAGCAACAATCACGAGCCAAGATAGACCATAGACCTGCATTTGAATTGAACAGGGGATTGTTAGAATATTCTGCGAAATAGCCAGAGACCTCGCATTAAAGATCGGTTTGATTAATGGTGACTTGTCCAAACTCCAAAGTTCTTTCATTAACACTATAATTGCAGAAAGCTTTACACGCTGATCTCTAATACTTTGTGCACTTCTCCAGATTTGAAAATGTTGGGGAAGCAACACTTGAACCAACTTCAAGAATGTCAGTAAGAGGCAAAACTTACGATGATGCTCTTGTTCCCTTGGGCCACGTGGAGATGATAAACGATACCATACTGGTAAAGGAAAAACCGGAGTGCGAGAATAATCTCCCAGAACCGTCCCAACATCCCGGTACACTGGAGGTGCTCCTGCTCCTCATCCCACCACGACTCCCAGCTCTTGGTCGCTGGAACACCGATACCGCCTCGGCTACTGATCCATTTTGTCCAGTCATCCCAGTCGTCCACTATCTTCTGCCACTCAAATCCCGAAGGGTTGAAGAGGAAGGGAGCGAACAACCAAGAGACGACCAAGAACCACATGGAGATTGTGAGTAAAATGTAAGCCGTAGTGCTTGTTGTTGCTGAGCCATAAATCTCATAAGCTATCAGCAGAACCATGAGCTCTATTCCCTTCACAAAATGACTCCTGGAATACATCCTGTAGTTCTCAGCAAACTTCTCGTGCCGAACAACAAAACCACGTCCAGTGGCTCTGTACTTGGCCCCACCATGGAGGATGGTCCGACCAAAGTAGTGAGCTTTGGTTCCGAGTGAGAAGGTGAAGAACACAGCAGCAAGCTGCAGCTGCATGATTATGATATCTCCGAGGGCAGTTCTGAATCCTCTCTCGAGCCCGATCTCCATGACCATTGGTAATGCCATTAGAAGCCCGAGCTGAACCACAGACTGAGAAGCCATGGCAGCCTTCAGAGGATCGTCCCCCCTAGCCCTTGCAACTTTCATGATGGACTCCTCCAGTCCACTCAGAGAGAGGTAAAGCTTTCCATACAGATAAACATAGAGCACGAGGACGACCAACTGCACGTGGTGAGAAAGAGAGAAAGGATTGGCTTAAATTGTCTTCTAAACAATATGCAAGAAAAGGAAAGGCCAACCAGCGGACATAAAAAGGGAGGGAACTGACCATTGCACTGACATAAAATCCCACTGTTGTGAAGTAACATGACAACATGCGGAAAAAGTCAAAGCGGTGACCCAATCGGTAGATATCCCTGCTGAGAGTCTGTTCACCATTACCACAAGCAACTTTCGCTTCAAAGAGAGAGATTTGGTTGAGCCCAACGTCTCTGCCCTTTCCAACTTGAATATATTCATGATGAGTAATGTTTCCGCGTCTCAGTGTGGAGTTGAAGCCTATGGAAATGTAGATGTAATAAAGTAGATTAATATGAAGTAGGCTTTGCTGCTTCTGCAGTGTGAGAGATAGATGTTTGATTTTCTTACCTGCAAAAATGTCCTCGCTGAGATTGATGCCTCGAGAAGCCTTGCTAATGCCTCCCCGAGTGATATGGAAGAGTCGGTCAAATACATCAGGGTGACCATAATGGAATCGAACCCTGAGGGCCGAGAACTCAAATGGTCAAGCATAAAAAAATTTCTTGGTTTTTCTACAGCTATCTCTACAATTTAACAAGAAAAATGCAATTTTGGAAATAACTTTTCAAGTTGGAAAATCAACTTGGATGTAAAAGTATAGAGTGCACGGGTTAGCAATCATACTTCAGGGGCCTCGCAAGAACTCTCTGCCCGATGGTGACAAAACTTGTTTCTTGGTTAGACATAAACCAAGCCAGAGAGGAGACACTGCAGCTCAGAAAAATGGTGAATTAGCAACAGCTGAGGAAAGAGCTCCTGGAAAGGAGAATGTATTGATCTAACCTTCCGGTAAAGATATGCTCACGAACACCTAAAATTGTGGGTGGCCGCACTCCATGATCCTCATTGAATTCTTCCAGAAGGTTTCGCATTTTCAGAGCTTCTTCCAAATAATTATCCTGAAAAAAATGTTGCACGAGAATTTTTCAGATGCAAAGGATAAAAAGGGATGCTTTGCTAATTAATTATTGTCTCTCAGATTACCTGATTCATGTCAATAGTTTGAAGAGCTTCCCCTCGAGTGAAAATTATAGCATGGTTCTGATTTTCGGGTTTCCCTTCTCCTACTTTGGCAGAACCGGGTAATTTTATGCGGTAGATTTCCTTTGGACAAGAGTATTTGGACAATAAGGATCTGTTCAAAGCTCAGTACAACACCGTCGACGTGATTTTCTATAGAGTTAGGCATCGTTACCTGGTCTAGATTGTCAACTGCTTTGACCAGAACGGAGTAATAAACTTTTTGTACCTTGTCTCTGTCTCTTTCCTCAACCTCATCGATGTATGCTACACGGAGGGAGGGATTACTGTGGAATAAAGGACCAGATGTTAGTAGTTCAGCTCTTGAACAGATTCAATCTCAGAGTCACTTTCACATAACTTTACCAGCTTTTTATTAGTTAACATACTTGACCATCAAATTGAGAATGTCTGTTGCTCGGCGGTCTCCACTTCGCTTTTGGTTTCCATAGTTCTGGCAGGTCGCAACATAAGTGAATTTCATGTCAGCCACGGCCTCGAGCTGTGCATGCAAAGATCTCTGCTTCTTCTTATCGCCCTCTGCTGTAAATGCCATGGCTTTGTAGCCTTCCTGCATCTCTGTTAAGAAATCACGGAAAAGGAACTAAGAGCATGATTATCTCCTAGCAGGCACAAGCTCACTTCGATGTAAAATGATCACCATGGGTACTTCAGTTGTCCCTAGAACTAAAACTGAAGAAACGGATGAGAATGGCACTGTATAATTTATGAAAAAATCGTACTCCTGCAGTAAGAGCATAATTTTTTTGAGACACCAAAATAAGAACAATAGTGCTTTCTCACCGCTCTCATTAGCCATGTCAAGGAAAGCCTGCAGCTTCAAGGCCCGTCGGTAGTACATCATACCTCTGACTGTAAAAGCCACTTTGTCATCACAAACGTAACTTTCATCCTTTACTTAAATTCAAAGGAGAAAGTGGTCTCATTAGTTACCTGTCCTGCAAAGAGTTTGTCCTCTCAAGGAGACCCAGTGACGAAGCTGCAGAATGTTCTCTTCATTTTCCCAGATCTCACTCTCCTTTTTACAGTTGAGCCTCTCTTTGAAGTTTTCCCACTCATCTAAAATGTAATAAGGAAAAAATCAAAGCCCTATGTATTTGCTCATTCAAAACAACTAGGGCTATGTCAAGCAATCATCTTAGAGTATCACAAACCTGGAAATATCTTCTGCAAGTAATAGAGGATTGACACACCATCTTCGTTCTCCACCTCAAGATCATTTTTGGAATAAACTGTCTCCTCACTATAGTAGGGAGTCATGATGCTGCCAGTTAAAATCAACACCAGCATTATAATGCGCACGAGGTTTAAAATCCTCTAAATTGGACAAATGATACAAAAAATCAAGTCCAGTCTGTCATATAGGTCATGATAGCCAATGCATTAGAGACCACGGATGAAAGATGACAGCTTCATATCTTTCAAAAAAAAAACTGAAAAATCACTAGTTTTGCATATGTATTTCCAGGGCAGCAAAACATCTTAAAAAGTAGGAATAAAGAATGAGCTTGAGTAACTGGAAATGTCAATTATACATGCACGGCATGTTTTGATTAACATTTTTAGACTAGATCCATGGAACTATCAACCATCAAACCTTAGAAAAGTTTTTGTGTTCCTTTTATAGTTATTCTAAACTTACCTGAATGATAGCATTTTGCGGACTCGAGGAGGGCGGGGCATATCCATGAACAGTGAATTTGTGAAAAATGAAATCCTTCGACGAGCTTCAAGGTTTGTGGGGACATTAATAGCAGATTCCTTCTCCGTCAATAACAGATGGAGGCGTCTTATCTAATATAAAAG
The DNA here is from genome assembly GCA_037672795.1 of Lagerstroemia speciosa. Taxonomy (NCBI): domain Eukaryota; kingdom Viridiplantae; phylum Streptophyta; class Magnoliopsida; order Myrtales; family Lythraceae; genus Lagerstroemia; species Lagerstroemia speciosa. Next base: position 8,769,776 of record CM075303.1, on the reverse strand, counting down.
AGAAAAACAAACTGCCATTTTCAGATCGAGGAGTAATCTTTTGTTTGGAAGAATGATGCCTTGATAGCCGAAGCCAAAATATAGTTTCTAGATATACCTGTTCATCCCATTGTGCTGTAATTACAGGAGGGTACAGTATGGCAGGTTTTGCATCAGTGCCAGCAAAAAGTTGTCTTCCAGTATCATTGCTACTATGGCCAACTTCCACGAACTCGCTGGAACGAATGAAGTCATAACAGGCACGATGGAGTTATATACTGCGGGAGATCATCAATTTAATAGAATACCTCAGCAAAGCAAATTAGAATAAAAAAGAATTTCCAACCGGATCTCGGTCGTTGACATGTCGCGTGAAACCACTTCTAACATGTCTTGAAGTAACAATACCACTCTACCTCTCTTTTCTGGATCAGCATCTTTCTGCAAAATGCACTTGCGCTAATTTATATGAGAAAAAAGGCAAAGGAAGAAAACAAAGAAGAGTTGCTTCAAATTGCTGGTGCAACTGACAACAGTTTCAAAAATGACGCACCAGAATTCCCACAAGCTCCACAAATTTTTCGCACAGTGTGGATAAAGCTTTCATCTTGAAATTTTGCAGGAATGTATTCTTCGAAATGTGGCTTTCAATTTCTTTGAAAATGCCACTAACAACCCTATCACAGGATAAAAATTTATTAGATTATTATTAATATGAAAATAACAGTGAGATAGGGAAAAACGAAAAAAGGGAGAAAGAAAAACTGCCCTTAATTATAAACTTCTGCATCTAAAATGTCTTGAAATCCACATTATTCAGGAAATACAACAGATGAAACAGATATTAAATAATAAACAAGATGAAATTTTTCATGAGACCCAATAAAAGTTGAAAGGTTATATGAACACCAGCTTGCACACATATGCCTGTGAACCAGAACCATAAGCAGGAGTTGATGCTAACTAATAGGCAACCTATTGCTAGATAGTTTGCACTTTTGCACTGGAATCAAGGTATGAAATCAAAGTTAGTAAAAGAGATCCCTGGGATTTCCTAAGCTCAAAATGCAGATTGAGAAGCTAGACTTTTAGAAGATGTGTCTATCAGGGAAGGTAACCTTTTCTCATTTTCTCCAATAACCAGAACATTGAGAACATGCTTCAATGACTCATAGCATTCGATAACTGCACATTTCATATATTCATCTGCACATATACGCTTCCAGAGGTCAGCATCTTTGGATCGAAATTGAGCAGCCATGTCTAGAGCTATTGGAATCTGCAATGAAAGATCACGAGTGAACATTGCGTGATGACTAAGATGATAAAATAATTATATAATAATGCAGCAAACCTTGCTAGCAAGCAAAAAGGGGGGCCACTGGATAATCTTTAGGCTTGGATCCAGGGAATAAGGAACCAGCAACAGATCCATCTCTCTGAATAAGAGAACAATTGTTTTAGTTTCACTTATAGGATGAGAAGTTGAAGATGAAATGAAAAACAAGAGGAGATATAATTCCTATTTGGTTCAGAGACTTTCCTGTCACTAATTAGATCCTCTTCCCGAAAACTACATATTATTTCATTCCATAACTGAGCAAACTTTGCAGCTTCACTTCTTCTGCTTGCTGGAACCTAGATGTGCACAAATTATAGCCTCAATAGTTATGAATCATGGAAAACATAATTTCCCTGATTTTAGAAGACAAACCTCAGACAAACGCTTTACAAAAGACCCTTTTTTCTGGGTCTTGTCAGTGGGCACCAAATAAGTGTTAAATGAACCAGGTAGCGACTGGAAACGGAACCTTAGCATGCCCAGAGTACGTATCTGAATAACAGAGCAAGTCAAAGTTAAATACAGGGAAGAAGTTTAGGGTTATGCATTAGCAACATGAAAAGAAGTTCCGTTAGGATCAGTTATGGATAGTTAACTTTAATTTCTAAAATCATTCCCAGGTCAGCTTTTCCCCAAGAAAAGAGAGATATATATTGATTTCACACTTAATGCATTAAGGAAGCTAGCAGGGAGCTAAGTTTTGTTTCCAAAAGCCCTTGTGAGTTCATATGATGACACATTAAAGTTCTAACCAATCTAACATAAGCTGGACTAGGAAGACAATGAACAAGCATCTGAAATAATCTGGACTAGCAAGATACTGAATTCAGAAGGATAGAAATGCATTTGTTACCTCGCCGAGGCGGTCAAAAGCCCCAGTGATGCCGCCACATAAAGTTGAATATATGGAATACCAAATTTGAGAGTCCATGAAATATACCTGCATCAATTGTTTGAGTTATAGAAACCGATGCCTTACAAAATTACAATTAATAGGCGAAACTTTCAGCGGTCTGATGCCATGACTCTTGACCTATTACAAAACAAACCTAACAGAGATGGTTCACTAACTCATAGTTGCAAACTCTTGCCTTATCTAATTAAATAAGAAAATATCAGGAGGGAAAGTATCCCTCCATATTGGACTCTTAGAGAGACTCACCAAGATTACAGGACCCCAGACTGCAAGAACTGCTCCATAGTTATGTTTAGCTGTGTTCACAAAGAAAAAAGGTTCAAAGAGGAACTGCAGATCTATTGAAAGGCAATGAAAAACTGGCAACTATAACTACCTGCTGGAAAAAATTCGTGCCAGTCATATTTAACAAAAGTAATGTGCATTATATGTTTTGTTGGCCTCACAAGAGGCTTTATCTGTGAAAGAAAAGGACAAAGGATCAATTAGACAATCACTATTTGGAAAGAACAGATGATATCAATCATCTCCACCCAAAAGAAGATGTTGAAAGAACTAGATGACTAAATTACCTGGATAAAGTAACTGAATGCAAATTTGGAACACAACAAAATTAACCAGAAGAGAGTGTACCTGTGAACATAAATCAGGCAATAAAACGTTAGAAATCAAACCAAATAGTAAAGGTGAGAGGTGTAATTTTGTCATATAAATACTAAAACACACTGTGTTACTTGGAACTCACTTTATTAGTGCAAACTGACTTTCATGCATCCCTCTGCCAACATAAATTCTAGGCTGCACATGTCAAATGGGTTTCTAATCAGGATAGAGTTTGGGAATTGAAAAGACCTGTGAAAGAAAATCTATGCCTAAGGTAACAACAGATAAGCAGGTAATTAGATACCTGTGACCACCATAAGAGAAATCTGATAATGTGCCAGTCTGAATTTTCAATAAAACGTCGCAGCATTGGGAAAATAAAAAGAACAGCTCCTAATATGTTTGGAATCAGGTAAATTCCCACAGCCACAACATACAATGGAGGGATGCCTTTTACTTGAGGAAGAAACAACAAAAGTTGCTTTATTTCGCCAGCACCCACGGAATCTGACTGAAAATAGCAGATTGGAAGAATAATTGACCATGCAAGACTGACAACTATCTTGAGAGTATTCCTGAGGACATCGCTGAACCTCCATCTGTGATAACCAGGGAAATTCAAAACGAAGTCCAGTATACCTACAGGATGCATTAGAGGAATATAAGCAAAAGGAATCTGAAGAGAAACAATCAGGAATTAAAAAAGAATAAAACAGATAGAACAGTCCAGCAGCTGCAGAAGTTTCTCAGAATGATTTGTTTGAGCTTAAAAGACGAGCGCCGAAGAAAAATATTGCATTGGTAGAACGTAACCTTGTCCATGGCACATTAGGTTCTAGTTCCACAAGCTTTCCAATTTTCAGGTTCACAAGAAAGTTAGAATAAATTTGTTTCGGTGTTGTTGACAATGAAGTCAAATATAAAAAGCATCAGATATGGTCATAAAATGTTAGTAAATCATTTGTGACAATATTCAAAAATTACAATTTGTGGATTTAGCAAATGTTTTATCCACCGAGAAGAAAAGAAATTGAAACATGAAAGTCAAGTTGGCAAAAGACATTACACAAAAGAGCACCTGCAGTCAAGTTTTGGCTTGTAAAACCTGAAGAGCCTTACATGGCTATTAAACTGTAAGATCTGCAGTTTAGGTTGAAGAAGTAACATACTTTGAAGTAAACGAAGAATTGCTGCTGTCACAAAGATGCTGGATACTTGATACAGTATTTTCTTCTGGAAAATCTCCATGATGGACACTCCACTCCACGCAATTATGATCATGGCCTGCAACAAGAGGGAATGTTTGTCACGAAAGAATAGAATGAACCAAAATTGGCACCACATCTCTGGTAATTCCATTACCTGCAAAGCCAGTATATAGAATGTCCACAAACGATCAAAACTTCTGAAAATGTGCCAGAATGTTCGGGTCTCAATGAAATTTGATTTGCCTGTGCTTCCAGGATTTATTTTTGTGCCCTTTCTTCCCTGACAGAGGATATGCAATTAAGCAGTTTTGCACATCTTCAATTTACTTCTGAAAATATTGAGGAGAATACACAGCAACCATACCTGCGTCAAGTCACGTGTGGATTTGAAAAAATCTCCATCATCTCGCATGGGCCAACCTAGAGAGAAACAATCAGGTGACCTGCAGCATTGTTAGCAAAATAAGAATCTTCAATCAAGCGGCAGAAGCAAGACAATATAGGGCTCCTCGAGGAAACAAACCAGAAGTATTCGTTTAGATCATCATAATTGCACCAGGCTGAGTGAGGGGCTCTTCCATTTTTTCCCTTTTTGGCTTCCTGTAAGAAATAACTGAAATTAACTTCAAATACTGGAAAGAAGTAACTGCTGGAAACTTCACCACATGTACTTGATTGACAATGACATACCTTTTCAATTACACGATAGATGGGAGTTATAACCTTCCGTAGAAAAGCCTCATCATCACCTCCATAAGAAGGTTTAATATTTTCGCCAGTAACGATGCTGACATTCCCAGCCAGCAGCCCATGAAGTTCATATGCCATCTGAAGAATTTAATTTCAGAATCAGATGATAACTTGCAACAGGATTAAGTCAGCAGGAAAACAATAGAGGAAGATTCAACCAGATACCATTAGAGTACTCACATTGTGGAAAATGTAGCATAGGCATTCCGGCATGAAACGAACATTGGCTGCCTCACCCCATATGAGAAGATAAAGACCCATATATAATATCTTTCTCTGCTGCACTTGAGGCTGATTATCTGGGAGCCTATATCAATAACAATTATATGGTAAAAAACTGGGTATTCCTGTTGAGTATAGATCACCATACATGTGCTGATCACAAACTAAAATTTTCGTCTAAACTTCTAAGAATCGTTTCTCAGTAATAGAAAAGTTACACTTAACAAGTTGTTCAAAATGTCTCATAATACAGGATCAAATTCTCACCTTAAACTGTGCTTCCTGCCCAAGAACTTGCACCACGTTTTGTAATTATTGAAAAGCTTGTTCATTACAGCATCAACTGCTCTCTCATCAAGCTGAACAAAGAAAAGGAAAAATCTTAACAGAAAAAGAACATATAAGGTGTCCTGATTTTTTGAAGATGCTGCCCAACTTGTAGGAGCGCCAGTTATAAAATGTAATATGATATTGTGCATGCCTTATTAAGAGGTTCGGGCTTTGGATGAAGCCTTATGTGACCATTAGCTAACAGCAAAATCAAATGCTCTCTTTGGTTCCTGACATTATCTCTCTGTATAACCAAAGAACAAAATACGTCAGCATAATCTTGAGGTTAATACTGTCATTTGAAGACAAAGCTTACAAATTAAAGGCGATTTCAGGTAGTGTCAGCTTTGCGGGAACAGAGATCATGCCTGGAAACCAAACATGGATCTTAGCCAATCTAGAAGGTCCAGATCTCCAGCCTTTTGCCTCTGCTGCTCGAATGATGAAGGCCAGCTCAAGCCGCGAGTGTTACTGAGAGCTGCAACAGATGCCTTGACCTGAGACATGGATTTAAAGAAGGGAATTCAGGGAATACTTAACCCAAAAAAAGCGTACGAGCAGGAATGCATGGTTAATCTTAACCAGAAATCCATCAAAAAAATGCACCTCTTCTAGCTGCACAACCGATTGTGATGCTCCGGCATAATCCAGAGGAAGGATGTTATATGGTGCATATATTTCCTTCTTCTCTTGGACATCTCTAGCCGCTGCAATAATCTGCTCAAGAAAAATGTCAATTGGTAAATCATATCTCAGGGAACTTTAAAAGTTTAGACACCCGCCAGTTTGCGTTGCGACATATATTTCACCGAATAAATACCTCGGGTGCAACTTCTTCAACTTTTTCGGTCTTATTAACAGCGCATAGTACTTCAAAAAGCACTCCTGCTGTCTGGTAGGCTTTGCCGAGCTGAGCTCTGTTCACAAAATAAGGTCAACAATATCAAATTAATTAAGTAGATGTCCAATTTATGGAATTGGCAAATTATCTCACCAATAATATTCATAATTCTCTCTCTGTCATGTTCATTAAGTAGATACGAACCAACTGGAAAAGCACGGTCCTGTAGTACCTGTCTGCCTTCTCCCCCTGATCCAATGCTCTAACGTAGTGTTCGTAGAACTGATAGTAAAAGCTATCAATTTCTGCTGCGTCAGTCTTCTTTACCCTAGAAGCCAGACTGGATGCATTATCCTGAAAATATAGAATATCTGTTACTTTTTCTGTCCCCGAAACCGGTTGGTTCATGAACGTTCATATTCCCAGATAATATATATATATATATATATATATGTAACTGTCTAATACTCTTCCAGGAAACTGAAACATATAGTTTATAATAACTATATACATATATATATTATCGTTTATAATAACTTACTAGTTTGAATAGCAAGCCTTTTGAGTATTTTGCAGTAAGAAGGAAATGAAAGGGAAACGGCGAAAACAGTCCTAATAGTTTGGACGTAAGAGCTCCCATCCACTATCCGAATCCAAAATTCAAGAATCCATTCTCAAATGAGAACTCTATTCCTAATTTGTAACTCGAAAATTTAGATGCTGTGGAGACACTGTGACATTTACCAACCTTTTTCCAAACGATTGCTCTACCTAAAATTTCAAGAATCTAATAATGACACTATTTTCAATTATATGACAAGCACCTTTCAACTTGAATTCGATTGTGGAGTCATTACGATATTACCCTTTCTAGACGCTGTAGAAGTGCGGTCTTGAACTGTCTAACACCACGTCCACTTGAGTTCGGGTCCAGCCGATGAGCTTTCTCGAAGGCATAAAACCGACCTACAACAACATAACGATCATCATCGTCACCTATTCCTAAGGATAAATATATAATGGTATGTCCAACAAAGCAAAATACATTAGCATGGACTTGAGTGAATAAGCCTCTGCATGGGGACATTCTTTCTCAAGCCAAGTTAACCACATTATTCATAAACCATACTAAAGATTACCTGATAGTCAACATTCACTTTTGAAAAACCTTTTTTTTACATATTAAATAATTTTATCAAATCAATCACATTGTTTGTGAATTCTACTCGTCTAAAAATTTTTCCAATTCAAGAAGATGACTCGTACTCACCTAATTAATTGCTGAAATGGCCTAAATTGCCAGGATATAATGTTTATGGACAAGTCAAAATAATTTGGGTCAAGGCACGTGAAATCATCTTAAAGGGAATCGCTGGTTCATGACACATGAAAAAACAAAATCATTCAATCACTAGGGACAAGAATGTGTGATATCATCCGTACGGATGCCATGCAATCTTCATTCACTTATTTTTTCCCTTTTTTGCCCTTTCTCTGTCCCAATCAAAATCAAGTCCTCACCTATTTCTAGTCCAAAAATTGACAAACTTTTTCACAGGAAGGAGATTGTGAGCTTTTCGGAAACACTAAATTATATTATCCTTGCTGAATCAAGTAAGAGAGATGAGAGAGAGAGATTCAATGTGTTGACGTACAGAGATACGCCACGCGAGGGCGCTCATGGCTGATCTCATTGGCGACCCGAAGAATGGGAGCGATGATGCTGAGGGACGAGGGGACGACCTCGTTGTCAAAGACCTCGGTGGTGAATGTGGTGGTGGCAGCGCTACGGGATGGCCTCCGCGAGAGGCCTTGGGGGCCTGACTCGTGGTTCGCCATTCTGGTTCTACACCCTCGAGAGCGAAACCTGCTCGAGCCTCTTTCTACTCACGCCCTGCACTCAATTCACTCCAAAAATCAAACCTCAGCCGCTGCTCAAAACAAAAAATCACGTATTAGGTGTGATTTTTTCTATCCGTTCAGATGATAAGAAATCGTCCAGGGAAATCAGTCTGAGAGAAATCTAGGACGCCTGTGGGAATGGATGACGAGAAAATACGATTCGATCAAATTTCATTTCAATCAGACGTATACGCTGGGGAACAGCAGCATGTGGTATTGGGAACAAGAAACCAAACATCAACGCCGGAATGAGCTCCGATTCCATGTTCACGTCAGCTGTTTCTGGGAGGACAAAATCCGTTTCGCAACTCGGAGAATGCAATGCAATTCAATCATTCTCGCTTTTCACAAGCTACTATGCTGCTCCGATCCAAATACCGAAAATAGTGCAAAAAAAATTTCATCAAAATTCGGACCGAGACAGTCATGGCAGCTGAGAACATACAATTCCATCACTCATGTTCACTCCGTGTCTCCGGTTCCGCGTTTCCGGTGACGGGAAAACTAGCCGAAACATGAATCCGAGAAGGAAGAAGAATCATGCCGGATGAGGAAAGGAGATTCAACGATCAAACGAGAAAGGAAACAGAATCAATAGAAAATCGCAATGCAGAGAGAGAGAGAGAGAGAGGTAGAGAACCTTCAGGTCGACGGGAGGCGAATCGTGGTGGCCGAGTGGGCTGAGCAATAAATGGCATCGAAGGAGGCTGGAGCTCGGGGAACAAGGTGTCGCGGGAGATGAGGGGACGGAGGAGAGGAGAGGAGAGGGAGGGAAGGGCAAAAGTGAGAATTCGTACCCCGGTCCTGCCACGTGGCGGGAGGGGGAGAGGGGGTCATGAGGTGTCAACGGGCTATGCGCGCCGAAGAAAGAGGGCGGGACGGACGTACCAGCACCGTTATCGGTTGACATAAGTCCTGGCCGGAGCCACGATGAAAGAGGGTCATGGCCGGAGCGTCTCTGTTTTTCAGTTTTTCCGTTAACGCTCTGACATAAGTGCCCCTTTTACCCTTCCCCATCTCTCTCTATCCGTTTCCAACGAAATTCCTACATTGTTGAATATCATCGCGTAATATTAAGAAAATATTAATTAAAATATAATAAGTAAATAAATTAATATTAATTATTTAAATAATTATCATAATTAATATTAATTAAAATAATTTAATTTATTTTTTTACAACACACTGTTTTAAGGCAGGATCATCTAATACTTTTTTTATTTTCCACCGTTACAAATTTGACCTAGGAATTCTAGTCAAGCTTGAAATTGTTGCGTCAAATCTCATTTGTCAAAACATTAAATGTTAAAATCAACATGATTTGATTATTTAAAGTTTTGTATTTGAATATTTGTAAACAGAGAAAATTTATAATATGAGAGCTTTACTGTATAATGAACCGATCCGATTAGAACTCAACTGGTTAAAAATTTATTGAACTTTTAGATATCAGTAATGTAAGATAAAAAACTATTAAATGTTAAAAAGGAAAAAAAAAAATAAAAGAGGAGAGGTTAATATAGACCACTAGGTCTGCATTATGCCTTACCCGTTATCCGATTTGAGGCGGCTGAGTCACGGCCCCTTGAAACAGCTTCTCAGGTTTAGAAAGCAAGCAAACCTAGTCCAGTCCCATTCAAGTGCTCTCAAGCTTTGGTGACTGTTAAACCACTTCATACCAATGACTTGGTGATGAAACATGATAAAGCGTGGAGAGAAGCCTAACCAGTGAGAATCGAATGCAGAATCTTTTGGTTTCATATCGAATACAGCATCACTACATAAATAATAATCTTTTTCAACACTTACATTAAATTGTAGAAGAAGTTCAATGGACACATAATAAATTTCCTCACCACGACGCTTTTGTCTTTCGAGAAGACATTCAGCATGTTATACGCAATGAGTTCATCGTGTAAGTCACCGTTCAAATATTAATACGTGTAAAGTTTTCACAACTTTCGAAAATCAACTTTACACGAATCAAAATCCGTGACAGATTTATATAATAAATTTGTTATGGATTACGTATTGCTTGTCTTTCACACAGATTAGAGATCAGGTAAATGATGATGATATAGCCAACAACCTGGGACGTTTGTTGGTATGCTTTTGTATTCTTACAAAGGTCAACGTGGTTGGAATTATTACACGTGCGGACTTATAATATATAGAAGGATAAGAAGAGAACGAGGTCAACGCGATTTATTACAAAGAAATGGTCATCATTTTTTATGGTTAATAATTAGAGCCAATTATGTTTGACGCAAGATAATCATATAAATTATTTTGACACGTGACACGTACACGTATTCAGTCACATAAGCATATTCATGAGAGAAAAAATTAATAGTAAAATATCAGTACAAACTATTTTTTTTAAAAAAATCCCAAAAAACCCTGATATCAATTAGGAAGAAGGAGACAATGGTGTCAAGGATTACAGAGCACGAGTTTTGTATGGTTTTCGAGAAATTTTTTAGGGTTTTCAAGTGTTTCTTAGAGTTTTTATAATTTCATTAGAATTTAAATTTACATTTACATTTTGATGTCCAACTTTTCTTTCATAAATCTGCTGATGTAACTCATTTCAACTTGCTTGTGATATCACATGGAAGTGCCGACGTGGTCTCCAATGACATACCAGACTTTCTCGTTTGAGGGAGGGAGGAAAAGGAAACAATGTCAGACCCTCTAAGAAGGTTGGAATATATGCCACGTGAATTTGTCATCGACCTGATCGGAATTAATTCACATTCTCGATTCTTTCATTCATATCAACTGAAATTTATCTGAAAATTGATTAAAAAAGGATCAACAACACTAAACAGCCACTGCGACCGACTTATCCGAATTCGACAGGCACAAGCGAAAGCAAAATCTTATTGATGGCATCCCCACTGTGAAGAAGAAGAAGAAGATTTCAGGGAAACTAACAAGCAGCCACTGCCAGCCCCTTAACTTTTTCACACATGGAGATGGTACCTTAACTTATTCATAAATGGTATAGATGATTATAATTATTAATTATTAATTATAATAATTAATTGTTATTATTATTTTTAATATGCTAGGGCTTAATTAATTTGCAGTCCCGGCAATGCAGAGCCACTGGCCGACAAAGAGGCGGTCGCACTGGAGATTAGGGTTGATGGAACCGAAGAGCTCGGCGGCGAGGTTGAATTGCTTTGTGACGCCAAAGCAAGTGTCTCCCGTCTTCACGCCGTAGGCCTTGTCGCACTTTGGGGTAGCTGGCCCGACGAACCCTACAATTTAATGGAAAATTTTTATATGCTTTGATTAAAACAAATATATGTTTTTATTTTCTTGACCTATTTTTCCCTGTCATATATATATATATATATATATATACATACATATAAAAGATGAGGTGCTAAAGTTTTGGAGAATTTGTAGGATTATGGAATTTATGTATTTACATTCCGCGAGAACCGACCCGGAACTACTTTTAGGACAATTTATATCCTGTTTGAAATTGTCCAGTTCCAGTTCGAAATTGTCTGATTTGATAAATTTTTTTAAAAAATTGAATATATAAATTCTTAGAAATTATAATAAACTATGATTAAGTTAAATTTAAAAATAAATTAAATGCATTATATTTAAAAAAGGTCATGATTTAATACATAAATTGATTAAACCTTTTTTTCTTTTTTCTTTTTTTAATTTTCAGTTTTAGTTTGGAACCGCCGGTTGCTTTTCCCTGGAAGGGAGTTTAGGCCCGGTTTCGGTTAGGAATCGGTCCATGGCCATGACTACTCAAGACACCGAGCTTCTTTTCATTTTTCTAAAATTTTGTTATTTTCCTTTCGTAAGAATCGAAATTAGAATCGTTTGGTTATGAGTTAGAGTATTGTACTATGGGATAAAAGTTTAGTTGATAACCAAATTTAGATTAAATATCAAGCAGAAATTACTCATTCATGTTTCATTAGTAATCCCTTATCAAAATCCAGATTGATTGAAGTGACAGTCGGTGAGTGATCACAAGTACGATCAATTTTTCACCCAAATCAATTCCGATTACATCCTACTCGTTCAAAAAATTGATGGGTGAGATACCCTTAAAAAAGTTCAAAAACAAAAAACGATATGATTTATCTGTCTTACATGGATATGTATACGTGCATGTAATTAGCTATGTATATATGTATGTATCTATATGTAGAGTAAATGCAAATTACAGTGACTCACCGGAGAAGATGGTTCTGCCACCCTCAGCCATGGAAATGAAGAGGAAGAAGGCAGAGAGAATGAGTACGAGGTTGACGAACACAGCTGCTGATGATTTCTTAGCCATCTTCTTCTTCTTCTTCTCTCTGATTTTTCTAAATTAATTAAAATATATACTCTCAATACAATCTCTTCTTCTTGGTGACAATTCATGGCTTCCCAGTAGCGGTATTTATACAGGATATCAATGGTGTGTGATCAGAATAAATTAATCAAATCCAGATATATAACCCAAGAAAGAGCATTGTTATGTAATCTGTCTCACCAAAGCAAAGGCCGGCTCACCCACAAGAATCCGTTGAGATAATTTGACACTTATTCCTCTCAAGCGAAACTTCGAATCCGAGCCTTATGGATGAGAAAATTCATATTTTGAAGGGTTTTGTTCATAGGTGACAGTTCCGGTTCAAATCTAAAATAATTAAAATTTTTAGATATCAGACGATACATATATATTGAAGAAGGAGGACAGTGCACATAGAGCAGCTCTCACTATGAGAAGTGAGGGAGACTCTTCTATGTAATGAGTATACCTTGTGATAGTATTTACGTGATTGTACGAATCAATAAAATTAAGTCATTTTAACATTTTCTCTACAAAACCCTAAAAATAAAACCTAGAAATAACTAAAGCAATATCTTGAATTTGAGTTGTATGGATGAGAAAATTCATGTTTTGGATGGCTTTGCTAGTAGGGAGATATACTCGATTTAAATTTGAATCAGTTAGATTTGTAAATATCAAGCGATACATGCCGAAAAAGAACGGGGAGAGGGAGAGTGAGAGAGCAAAGGCCGGCTCTCTTACTATGAGAAGTGGCCGAGGTGCCCGTTGTTCTCATGGTTTTGTACCTTTCTTGATTTGATTTAGCAGGCTGAGAGGGATTCGGACGTCCTTCTCCCCAGGGAGAGGGTATTGTTCGCAGCTGTCTCACTTCGTAACAATAGTTATACGATAATATCAACTAATAAGATTAAGTTAAATTTTTTAAAAATTTTTATAAAATTTAAGAGGAAAAAAAATCTTAAAATAACTTAAATTTATTAATTAGTATCATCATGGACGTATTATCACGTGGTAATAAAACATAAATTTTAAACTAAACTTTAATAGTTCGGCTCGATTAATTTTGAAATGAACCAGACCGATTACATTTTATTGACTAAATTATATTTAGTTTAAAAGGTGGTTAACTGGATCATCAAAATCGATTCTATATGGTTCGGTTGTTTTTTGAGAAAAACAACCGAACCATATATCCAACACATTTATATCCAACTTCGGACAGAGGTTACTAAAATTATTTTCACATTTATATCTTTTTTTTTTTGGGCCAACACATTTTATTTATTATTAATTAATAAGAGAAATAATTATTTAATACGGGCATTAAAAGAAAGGGTTAATGGCTGAAAGGTACAAAGCATGGTGATTTTTTAAATTTATTGCCTTTTTTTTTTTTTGCGATGCACGTAAAGGATCAACTATCAATTTTGTAACATGTTTACATTGACGTTCGTTCGGTCGTTAAATTTAAGGGAGAAGGCCGATTTGACTAAATATCGTGCTGACGCTACCGACATAGTCTAACGTGGTCTAGACACATGCTAGTACAAGTCCAACTAAGCGAAAAGACTATTTTACCCCTCTGTTCCCTTCTCTAATTTGAAATTGACTAATGAATAGCAATCGGAATCAATTCACCATGCTCTCAGCCCTTCCTTACTTTTCCATCCAACATACGCTCTGTTAGTCATAACGAATAGTTAATGGATTGAAATCTAAAATATATGAGTGTTGAGATACCACGACCTACAAGTTTAGACTTTTAGGTGAATATACGTCTAACCGTCTTATAGGTTTGGTGAAAATTTTATATGGCATAAGAACTAGTTATCGTGTGAGTTTACACAATGTCAGCTCGAGATTGGAAGAAAAACACCTAGTTCATGGACAGTTATGTAACATGATGATGGAAGATCAATTCCAGCTTACATCAGTTGTCATATGCTTAAGTACGAAAGAAAAATACTTGACTCAAGCTCAATTGTTGACATCAATAGGAGGATCAGAAGGATCAGGAGGGGAGGGAAGAAGGGAGAATGACAAGGTACTAGCAAATAAAGAAAAGGAAGAAGATGTTGATAAGAAATTTATCGGTTTTATGGAATTGGATTTCAAGCTAAGAAAGACTGAGGGGCAAAATAGTCTTTTGATAATCGATTATACACGAACAACACTATATCTAGCCATATCGGGGTTTTTTTTGCTAAGTTTAACTGCTACATTGCGCTGAGCGTGACATAAAATTAATAATTTTGTACTCCTTTTTTTGTAATCAAGAATAATTTTGTACTTTTACACGTAATGCACTTAGGGAGCCGTAGGCGGTGAGGAGTCAACTTTGTTGCTCTCTGACTGTGGCGTTTGACTTTTTCAGTCGAAGACACGGCCAAGCGTGCACGATGAGACTTTAATATAATATATTTATTTTTTACACTTTTTAAATTTTTATTTACTTATAATTTCATTGGAAACCCAATGACTTTCCTACTTTAGCTTTTATAGGAAAAACTATGAATTAGTTTTTATCCGATTCGATATCTAAATTAGTCTAAAAACTATGCTCTCGCTTCTTTTTTAAATATTTCTTTATCATATCTCTTCTTAAACTTATTATGGAGAAAATTATTTACTTATAAATTCAATATATTTTTTTTAAAAAAATGGAATTATCACCACGATTAAATCCCAGTTAGATTAAAAAAAGTACTGGAAAATAATTAGAAAACGGCACTAATTTATAATTTCCTCCCAGGTAACTATTTACTGGACAGCCACCCCATGGGTCGGAAACTTCTATACACCGGGTTCACTGGAGGCTGCCACGAGAACGGGGCCTAGAGGCGAGCCGGGCCGGGTATCATGCATTTTGTCATGGTACCCGAACCCTATCTTATATAAGACCGGTCCTTAAATTTTTAAATATGGTCCTACCTGTTAAATCTTGGAATTTGACCGTATTCGAAACTTATAAGATACCATATGTTTCAGGTACTCTGTTTGATCTTGCTTATCATTTATTCTTTTACCTATATAATATAAATTATTTTAATATTTTTTATAATTATTATTTAATATAATTCTTCATCATAATCAAATATGTGTAATTTATAAATGTGTTTTCATTATATTTAAGTACTATATATTAATGATTTCAAGTGATAACGGCTTTTTAGGCATGAAAAACTTATTAAATATACATAACTATTGTGTCAAATGAAGTCCATCGAGTTACGAAAGTAATAGTTTAAACAGTTCGTAAATTAAAATTCAAATGAAAAAGTTATAAAAAATTAAATTAACTGCGCGAATAAGTTAAGACGGAATTGAAATGAGAAAGGCATGAAAAATTAAAATTATTTACCCGAATAAGTTAATATGTCCTGATTTCGAATACACTGCGTGCTAGAACCAAAACCGAAATCTGAACCAATCGGTTTGTTTATTTATTAGCCGGAAACTACTCTTTTTTTATAGAGATTTGCCCAAAATATACTTTAGATAGGATCCTACAGTTCCGGTTTACCGTATGCCCAAGCAGACTCTTTAGCAGGACTCGCATGGACCCGGTGCTGGCAACAATGGCGAAAGGCGAGCCGCCCCTGCACGCAGTTTGCGCCTAATTATAGGGCCTCGGTCCCCTTCCTCACTAACTTCTGGCAGCTGACTTTCAGGCTTCAGGCCGAGGCCGAAAGTCGCAGCCTCTTCTCTCTTCCTCCTCCAGGCTTCCCCAGCAGCTCAACACAGATTTTTTGACACGATCTGCTCGGCAATTTCAGAAGGAACAGGGAAAAATGCTCTCTTGGTGGCCGAGAAGATCCCGGAAGCCCAAGAAGAAATCGGACTCCTCAGAGTCCCGACCCAGAAGCCCGCAGACCCGCAGCCCCGCCATCAAATCTCCCACCAGGAACGATGCCCTGAAGAAGAATCAGGTCACTGATCAACAGCGCAAGAGCAAGTATCCAGGGGTTAACCT
Organism: Lagerstroemia speciosa; assembly: GCA_037672795.1. Classification (NCBI taxonomy): domain Eukaryota; kingdom Viridiplantae; phylum Streptophyta; class Magnoliopsida; order Myrtales; family Lythraceae; genus Lagerstroemia; species Lagerstroemia speciosa. Next base: position 8,753,389 of record CM075303.1, on the reverse strand, counting down.
GTCGCCGAGAGCGTTCTCGGGCTTCGAATCTGACGGCCCCAACGAGAGAATCGGGCTCCCCCTCCCCCGGCCTTCCTTCTCGTCGACTCACCCGGTCGCGAATGACAACGGGTCAGTCTCGGTCTCGAGCGTGAGCTCATCGGGCTCCATGGATGATTACCCCTTGTTCGGTATCAAAAGGTTGGGACCTTATAGGTTATCAAGTCACTGACTTGCTCTTTCTGCAGACACATGCTCGTTTTTCCGATTTATGCTTGTTCGGGATTTAGTCGTACGCAAGGATTTTGCTCGGATGAGCTGTTATTTGTGGGTAAATTGCACCAATGGTGCAAAATGTTTTCATTGTTCTTTTTTGGTACAAATTTTTTTTATTATTTCTTGTTGGTATAGAATCTTTTAAAACTATTTCTTCTTAATACAGTCTGTTAATTTATCATAACGGTTTTAAATTTAAAAGTGACATGATATTCAATTAAATTTAAAAACTGATGTGGAATCTGCCTCTTATTTTACTTGATTCGACCCGACAAATATTTTTGCCATGTCCCTTCGTTAAAACCTAAATGAAAGAAAAAAGAAAAGTAGAATAATAAAGGAATTGGGTTGAGCAAACTTTTTTTACAAAAAAAAATTTCTGGTCGAATCGGGTAAAATAATAGGCAAATTTCACATTCATTTTTAAATTTAATTGGATGTTATATTGGTTTTAAATTTAACACCGTTAGGATAAATTAACAGATTGTATTAAGAGAAAACAGTTTTAAACGATTTTGTACTAACGAAAAATAAAAAATCCTTTTTGTACCAAAAAGAAATGGTAGCCAAACATTTTGCACCATTGGTGCAATTTTCCCGTTATTTGTCGACCAGTTTTGATTTCTGAAGCAATTTACTGTCCGATGTTGCATTTCATATATTTCTATCAGAAGAGTGAGTGCGTTAGCTGCAGGTGTACTGCAGTCTGATCCGACCAGGAGTAAGAAGCAGAGATGAGATTCGTGCCTTTATCGGACTGAAAGCTCTCAATGTTGGCAGAGGAAAAAAGAATGCTTTTGTTTCTGGTGCATGAGAGCAGCATAGGGAATCAACCTGAGGCCCCCAAATAAGTTATCCCAGGTTTGATCCCCTGGTTGGGAGGGTTGCTGGAAATTTTCCCATGGATCCCAGCCTAATACTTCGGCTGGTCTGGGATACTGCATGGTACAAACTGAAAAAGAGAGCAACATAGGGATGTCTATAGTTTGATAATCCTGACTGCTTTCCAATTTATTGATCCAATGCCAATCATGGCACGATACTTTCTCTTGGCCTGGTCCTAGATTGGCCTATCTTGGATTTGATTTCTTATCCGGGGACACATTTTCCCAACTCATCGAGGATTCTCATGAAGTAACAAAATAGAAGTATTGACTTTGTTCTAATTCCTAAGCAGCTCAGTCTGGGGTTATCGGTGGGCAAAATCTGAGGGAGCAATTAATGGAATAAATATGTGATTCCCAAAATGCTCTTTGTTCTTTTGGTGGTCCCTTTTCAATTTGCAGTGATAGTGAAGATCTTTCGCTTGTTCTTGTGTTTATCTTGGCTTACATGTCGAGTTTTTGATGTTTCTTGTTGCTACTTAGACAAGTTTTGTACTAATGCAGATTTGCTATGTTGACTGGTGGCAGGGAACCTGCTGATATTAAGTTCTCTCCCAGGTCAAGAAGCCCGGGCCCCGAATCAAGAGGCCCTATGAGCCCGACATCGCTTCACACTCGAGTTGCCACCATGAATCTTGACTCCTCATTTTGGAAGCAGGAAGATTTTAGATGTCAACCTCACCCCCTGCCTCTGCCACCGGGTTCTCCCACGAGCCCTTCTTCTGTACTGAGCCCGAGAATGGCAATTCCTGATAGCCCTGGTTCGAACCTATCAAAATGGAAGAGAGGAAAGCTCCTGGGACAGGAGACTTTCGGGAATGTTTATATTGGATTTAACAGGTAATAAATTGATTCGGGCAACACTGATTTTTCTTGTGAGCACAGATAACTCTTCCGTCATTTTGCAATATAAATGCTCTATTTGAAAATTCTCTGTTCTTAACCGGAAATTCGACAGTGAAACTGGGCAAATGTCTGCAATAAAAGAAGTTCGGGTTGCTTCGGATGACCGGTTGTTCAAGGAGAGTCTCAAACAGCTTAATCAGGTAATATTTAGGTTTTCATGAATATTTACTCTAAAGGCATTTAAACATATAATTTGGATTCTTGAAATTTTCCTACAGGAGATAAATTTGCTTAGTCAGCTTTCACACCCGAACATTGTCCAATACCATGGAAGTGAACTGGTATGTAATCATCAACTGAACCTGGAGAATGGGAAGGTGAAACTCATTTCAAATAATAAGGAATCAAGACTCAATCTTCTCTGTGTTCAATTTTCACAGGACGAGGAGAAACACTCTGTCTTTCTGGAATACGTGTCTGGGGGCTCAATACACAAATTGCTCCAAGAATACGGTCCACTCAATGAATCGGTTATACAAATTTACACAAGACAGATATTATCTGGGCTTGCTTATTTGCACAGAAACTCTGTTGTGCATAGGCATGGAGTTGTTTGGATTAGCAATAGCTTTATCTTACTATGCTTCAGTATTGCATTGGTTTACCTAAAGATTCTATTTTCTGCTCTCTTCTTTCCTTTTCCAGGGACATAAAAGGGGCAAACATATTGGTTGGGACTAATCGTGAAATCAAGTTGGTAAACTTTGGCATGGCTAAACATGTAATTCTCGGTATCCTGAGCAGCTTCAATAACAGATTTCTAGAGATAACAAATCAAGCATAATGCTGTTAATTGTTTCCATAAAAGCTCTTTTGAAGGTTTCATGTCATTCTTCGATTTCTCGAGAACAAAGAAATATCTTGTTTTATTTTCTCCTTCCACAGATAACCTCCTGTGCCTCCATGCTTTCTTTCAAGGGCAGTCCTTATTGGACGGCACCAGAGGTACCTGCCCTCCTTTCCTTTCTGTCAGCTGGCTTTATCTATTTTCTAGTTACCTCTTTCCCTGCTTAAGCTGATCTAAATTGCAGGTTGTGATGAATACAAATGGCTACAGCTTCCCAGCTGATATATGGAGCTTGGGATGCACAATTCTTGAGATGGCAACTTCGAAGCCACCTTGGAGCCAATACGAAGGGGTAAGGCATCTGGTTTTGTGTTAGTAGATCACTGAAGTTTTCTGTTATGTGAAGATTTTGATAGTTTAATCATTTGAGCTCATCTATGTAATAGGTTACTGCAATATTTAAGATCAGGAACAGCAAAGAGATCCCAAAGATTCCCAACCATCTTTCTAGTGATGCAAAGAGCTTCATAAGGCTCTGCTTGCAGAGAGAGCCACAGGCTCGACCAACTGCCTTACAGTTGTTAGACCATCCCTTTATTCGAGCAATTGACGGGACACGCACACCGGTAAGACAACCTCTTAAGACGTAGTCTCATTACCAATATTTTGGTTCTCGAATATTTTCGTTTCCATGTAATGGCACTATTCTGGGGAGATGTAGAAGTTTTCCGATTTCTTTCTTTGAAATAAGGAAAAGAATTTGTTTGCTAGTTCTTTTCTTGAATTTGACATGACTTGTGAATTGCAATCCTACATGTTTTCCTCATTCGGAAAGGGGAAAGACAACAGGCAAATTGAAAAACTTGCTAAACCACATAGTGGTTCCAAACTCGACCGGATAGAGCTTGATTAGTAGTCAAATCTTCGAACTGATTTGGCCATTGTTTTGTGCCTCAGCAGCTGGTGACGGACCTTCATTCAGATCAGTTGCTTATCGCAGGTCTTTCCGATTTGGGCTATGAAACCAATGCTGCAGCCACGTCTTCACGAGCTCTACGTAGCCCAAGGTAACTGGTCCGGTGAACTGTCTTTCAATTTCTATATCTGGGAGATGTAGGACTATAGAATGATTTTCAATACTTACTAATGCATACGAATTATGCAGAGAAAGCTTTAGGGCAATCACATCCTTACCCGTCTCTCCATGTTCAAGCCCACTGAGGCAGTTCGGTGTCACGCACAGGAGCTGCTTTCCCTCTCCCCCTCACCCTTGTTCTGCGGTTGGGCGAAGTGGTCATAGCAACAACAGGAACGACTTCTTTCTGCATCCCATTTCACCAAACAGGAGGTACAGTTTTGATCCTCTGCAAGAGCCCTCTCCTTTCCGAACGCAGACTCCCGGTGGGTCCCCAAGATCGAGAATCATCTGACAGGTGACTATGTTGTAGCAATCCCTGACGGCATGTAAATGTGGTGTCATTCTCGTCTTCTTGTAACATTTGTAGTTCATAGATGTGTTAGCTTCCTCAAACCGGGAGTTCAGCATTGTTCGAGGTCTGTTTTGGGCGTGAGCTTGAAGCAATAAAGCTGACGGTACGAGTATACGACCATACGACCATACGACCATGTCGGGATGGCTTCTCATCATTGTGCAGTCCAAGGCTATTGGGGATTACTGGACATTCAGTTCTATTTTTTGCTGGCAGATCTAACACAACCGTGAAGTGGATACACACGGTAAGCCGAGTAATCAACCAATCCTCTTCTTGATTAAAAACAGCATATCTTAAACCGGTCTGAATGGTTCGATATTTTGGTTCAGTTGCAGCGGAATGGTTTGTGGGTTTTTCTGCACGCTCGACTACATTTTATGTCCTAAGTTGGAAGAGACATTGGTAGTATTGAGTGTGATAGGGTGTTCTCAGATGTTAACACCTTGACGAGCACATCAGTCCGTCACCAAGCTGGTGTGGTCGGAGTCCCAACCCAGATGGAGCTGAAAACCAGGTTTTACCCAAAATTTTGTTACAGAAAGGAACAACAAGAATAGAGCTTGTTATCCATTGATATTGATAAGGATAGAATCATCGAAATTGCTGAATCAGACACTGGAAAACGGAGATAAAATCAGAACAGGTTCATAGGAACCGTAAGAACAGGACCACTTACAAGTGCACATTCTCCGGTCCCAAAGATTCTCATATCCAAGGCCTACCATCAGAAAATCATCGATGTATAAACCCTTCGCATTAAAGGAAGGGCTACCCATTTTTTGAGTTCAAATGAAAGGATTTACCTTGCCATGGTCATAGCTCCGATCTTTCTAATGAGGGCATGTTGTGCAGGTAAGTACTTGGATTGCCAAAGGAAGAGAGACCATTTTTTCAGGTGGCCCTGGCTCGAGCAATATGTAAGTCATACGAGGGCGACATTTGGAAGCAGGACGACTCTATTTCTATGGATTTTATAGTGATCCAAGCTACTGCACCTTACACACCAGTACAAACAAATGCACCAGTGAAGATAGAAAGTACTAGGTGGTGAAGACTCTTGGAATCCGGGAATTTCTTTCACACTGCTGTTTGAGCCATGAATCTGCAAGAACCATGATGAGCACGCAGAAAAGAAACCGAAAACATATGCGTCTTTTATGTTACCGATGACAATACAGACCGCTTCCATGTTTGATATTCAGAACCCAGAGATTATACAGCCATGGATGGACAACAGACCACACATATACATTTACTGCTTATTGTTTTTCTTTTTAGTTACTTTTGGTCCTATGAATATGTAAAACTCTCACAGTAAATTTGTGTACAAATTTCTCCTCACACGGGGAAGCTTCCTGTCAACCGGATATGCTCGAGCGTACTTCTGAGTCCGTACTTAAGGACTGCTTTGTTTCCTAACCTGAAACCTTCTCCATAGGCTGAGGAAGTGTCTGACTCGATCTGGTGTTTAAAGTATTCCCCGAGCTTCTTCTCGAAGTCGGACCTCCTACCCTTCTTCGATGATGTGGAAGAGGAGGAAGGAGGAGAAGAAGATGATGAGGAGGAGGACGACGAAGAAGAGGCCTCACTTCCCGAGCTCGAGTACAGCTCGGAGTCCAACCACATGTGTGCCAAGACTTGGCAAATTCCTTCTTCAACCTCCGGACTCAAATTCGGATAGCCTGTTAAGATAAATGAACAAACATAACAACCCAAAATAGTTTTTCTCCTCCTTGTCTAATGAGAAAAGGATACAACTAAGATAAAAAAGCAATAAATAGAATCCATAATGCCGAGAAAATAGAAAGAACCTTTGAGTCGGAGCCACGCATGCATCAATTCGTGAGCAAGGATCGAACCCGTCAACAACCTGCAACATGGAGATCATAAAAGTGAACAAGACATTCAGAGATTTTTCAAGTGATAATTAGAGTTGTGAACCATGGTCCACCTAGGAAGACCGAATAGAATGAGAATTGCTGTCACTTCACAACTCCGGACTAGTCTATATGGCTCTGTTATCATCCCGATGATCCGATAGCCAGCCCCGATCCTCGGTCTCCGTATAATCTAATAATACAACATAAAGGGCGGCAGTAGACGTAGGGTAAGTCCATAGAAACACAAGGAATTTTTCAAAAATAACTTCTTTTTCTCTTTCAAGAAAGGTATGGAAGTTCTAAGGTTCATACAGTGGTGACGCATTGTTCTTCTGACAAGCAGAGTCCTCGGGTCTCCGGCATGTGATGATGCCCCTATTCACAAATTACAAAGAGAAAGAAAGTTCAATCCTATTCACATTATATGGAGCGAGCACGAAGTTGGCTCCAGTCAGCATTTCCCGGAATTTCTCAATTGTTCTAAAGAAATGAAAGCAAAAAACTGGAAAACCTTGCAGAATCTAAATGAGCCTTGCTTCCTCAGTACTTACATTCTTTTCTCCTTCCATGGCCTCATTAAGCGCTTGTCTCTCGACCAAGAGTAACGGAATCTGCTGCTCCACCTTCATATTTAATCCCTCGTAAAACTCTTGTATTTCGACGTACAGAGGTTGACACTCATGAGTGTCCATAATGGCCGAGTCCAGACACTCGAGGCATAGTTTTCGACCATCGTCGAGGGACAAATATTGCGCGTCTCTCGGCTGTATCAAGTCAAAATAAAGTTCCGATCAGTAATAGTTTTATGAATAAGAAATAGGAACACCGTGAAAAGACACATCTGAACCGTGCTTGGTTTGAAAGAGCTGAGAAAATCTTCCGACTTATACTTCCATCCAAAAGGCAGCATCCAACAAAACCCCCACAACATCCGCTGATTTACTACTCTCCAGATTAAGGCTTATGTGTATGAAAAAAATTTCTCAGGTTGGAAATAACGAACTTTACCTCCATTCTCTCACAGCTACAGCATCGAGGAGTTCCATCCCGCTCATGTGAGGGGCAATACTTCTGTAACCAAAATGGATGTGCCCTGTACTCGATGAGACCAGCTGAATTTGTCGGGATCTGTTGGAGAAAAGAAGTCAAAATCAAAGTCACATGATATGAAATTGAACAAAGGTAGATACAATTACATATTTTCTGGAAAATGAATCACTTACAAAGCTCTTACAAACATCACATTTCGGGTGATTGTGCTCCTTATAACAGGATTTGTGGTATGGCAGGTTCTCTGACATTGAAAACTAGCAGAAACCAAAAAATTTTAGAATTGAGAAGTAGATCTTACTCACATGTAAGTTGTACATAAAAGAATATATAAGTTCTGATGAATTTATTATCTGTTTTTATATGGAAAAATACCTCATAATCAGTAATTGGGAGTTTGCAGGCGTGGCAGCAGAAGCATTCAGGATGCCAAACACCACCCATGCAACTCAAGAATCGCCCGCGACCGATCTCGGTGTTGCAGCCTGCACAGATCCTGCAAAGCTCACATGGTCAGAATAATTTGATGCCCCCTTAGAATTCGTTTTCCTATTTTCATTCTACGCAAACTTTTTCATTTCTTTTGCCAACAGAAAGAATAAATAAAAACACTTCTAAATTAGGAACTTCAAGCTTCCAAAGACGAGATCTGCAATGGAAATATCATCATCTATTTAATCAGGATTCAATTATTAAGCAGCTGAGTTGATGCACCTGAAACATTCAATAGAGTGGACTTAAATACCAAAATGTACCTATACCCAGAAGACGCGAAGAAAGGGTTGGGCAGAAATGAGTCAGCGGCAGGGGCAGGGGCAGGAGCAGGAGCAGGAGACGGAGGTCGAGAAGGAGACTTGAGAATCAGACTCTCTTGAATAGCCATTGCAAGTTCTTCATCTTCCTCTAACTGGGACCTTGTATTGTCATTGTCCTCTAGATTTGTCTCAACGGGGTCATCTGCCTCCTCCTGAAGTACATAGGGCTTATCTTCCTCTACATCATCTTCTTCTTCCAGTGAAAAAATCAATCAAAGATGAAGAGACATTAGCTCCTGCATAGATGAAGAAAACAATTTGCAGTCTTATGCCTTCCTAAGCGAAAGATGCGCCTTTTACTTTTCTTATTTTTCAGTATCTCGAGAAAAGGTATACAGATCACTTTGACTTCATTTCATTTTCAGACAGATGAGATTCAAGAAAGAAATGAGGAGAGAAAATGCAACAACCAAGTGCGGAGGATTTTACATTTTACACGTTTCACAAGTCTGAGTTTCAAATAGTAAAATGCTGAATAAATCACATGGTAAAAGATCTTAGAGAATAATTTCACCAATCACTTTTTTGCCTTTCAGATCCTCCTCTGAGAGTGAAAGAGCAATTGCATGATCGAATTCTTCTCTCTCGATGTCTGTTAAGTCATCCTGCAGTTTCACAGATCTTGTCAAACATAAACTTCTCCTAATTGAATTACCACTGAAAGAACCAAATCCAAAAGAAAGGCAAAGAAACATAAAGTAGATAGACATGAAACTGCAAGAAATACAGTAGAATTTCGTGGCTCTACCAAATGTTTATCGGCTCCATATCTTCCATGATGCCTGTGACCCGAACCTTTGAAAATCTTGGTCCACCAAACCATAGATAAGTCCTGTTTGTCTCTCCCTATGGGCTAATGGACCTATTCCTGCCGCAATTCGTAATGTAATGACATCAACTGTAAACTCGAAAAGAGAAATCTACTATCAATTATAAGATTGAAACTGCAATAGCTTTCTTCCACGTACTAGCCTCAACTCCAAAGAAAATCAAAACACATAAATCCAAAGAGAATCTTCACATCATTTGGGATTTACTTATCAGTTCCAGCTCTCCATCCAAGCCCCATTTAAAAACCTCGCCGGATACAGTCACAGCAATGAGTGAACAGCACAAACTTAAAGAACTTCACTAAACATGGTCAAAGAGCAGTGCAACACAGCAAAGAAAGTTCTTAATTCAGTGACACAGTACATCTGATAGTGGCGCAGGCGGATGAAACTGAGATGCAATCTTTTTCCTGGAGTAAGATGAGATTGAATCTTTATAATCTTATATATAACTGCAGTTGACTTGATCAGTGCCATGTTCAGTTCCAATCAAAACACAGTGCTAAAGCATAATGCATATTCGAAATCAAATGATGGAAGATCATCACCAAAGTTCAATCAGACAACAGTTTTAAATTGGATTATACACTGAGCTCGTGTTAGAACATTCTACGAAATCTGCAGCAAACAGGGTCCAAGAACTCACCGGAAAAATAGGCTCTGAAGCTAACAAAAAGGAACACAAAGAATCCAATGATATACTCAGAATCATACTGATTTTCTCATAATGAAACCACAAAATTGATCCCTTTTGCTACAGATGCGACCCAGGAAAGTCAAACAATGCTGGGGTAGGAGTGCGGAAAAGTAAAGAAGAGGAGTGAGAGGAACCATTAAAAAAAAGAGTTCTTGAATCCTACGCAAATCCGGGTCAGAAAGTTCAAGAGAGCGTTTGTATACATAAAATACAGACAAAGGTGACAAAGCTGGAAGCTTTTTGAGGGCTGATCAGCCTTGCACTGTACCTTCCTCAAACCCACCCACCAAAAAGCAAGGGAACCTCAGATGAGCAGATGACGGATAGAGATCGGAGAGAGCTGAAAAGGAAGAAAATTTTTGGGGTTCAAGTGGGTGTGTCAATGGGCACTGAAAGTATGAAACTTTCCCCCCATCTTTGTCTTCCTCTCATCCATTTTATTGATTTACTTTTCCTTTTTCCCTCAAGTGGGTCCTCTCCATCCACCCAATTTCCACCACAACCCCACATCATTGCCCAAATCCAGAAGGACCCAAAGGCATAAAAGTCGCGGCATTGAACGGCAGCCGGATGGGTGATCTGATTCTGATGTAAGCTTTCTACTGTCTTGGCTACTGTTGCTGTTGCTAGTGAGAGGAGTGTCGCATTTACCCTCGTACAAACAAATCCTAGACAACTGACAATTTCTTGTTATGCGGTTCCTCTCTTTTCCCCCTCCCTCCCTCTCTGATCATTTTCATTTCCATGCCATTTCTTCGAAATTACTCTGATGTTATTCCTTCTTTATTCAGCAAAGAATGAAAATTCTTCCAAGTTCAGTTCTAGCTACCCATCCAGCGATGGATATGAACTCAAACCAATCCTCCTAGTAGCCGTACATATTTTAACAGTGTCATGTCATGGTTCACACATGAACTGTTAAAAAGAGGATAGTGTTGTTAGGTGGGCTTTCATGCTGCAATGTGGAGTCATCACATAACATTATTTGTTAGGTGGACCATGCACATCGGGCCCGAAAATTGATTCTTGTTCACAGACAAAGCAACTATCCACGTCACAAACAGTCCATCAATCGTTGCATTTTTTGTTTGGTGCAGTTATCGCTCTGAACATATTTGTTATCGACACGGGTTAATCGCTGCCGATTCATGATTTTGCCATAAACTCATAAAAATAATCCAAGTTAGGTACTGTGATTAAATTAACAGGTGATGTACACCTGTTCTCTTCAACATCTGGTTCTGCTCTGTTTGTGATAAGAAATTAGGTAACAATATGGACAAGAATGTCTTTTCACTCCATCTAGGCTTTGCTTTGCCATCCAATTACTGTATTATGTAATAACTCAATTTAATTGTTCATAATTAATAATTTAAATTTAAAAATTTTGTGGTTTATAATTTTTTTTCCACCAATTTAATGATCAATCACAAAATCTTGCGTTGGTTTATGACTTGAGACCGAGGTTTCAGCCTCCATCCTTCGGCCCATGTAACTTTCCATTCTCAATAAACTCTTTCTCCTTAATCTTTTTTTCTCCCTCTAGGTCGTGACTTCGATGTAGGATGACGGAATCGGGTCACCTAATTAAACTTTCTTGGGGATTCTCTGCCTGGAACTAGGGAGTCTTCTTCAGACTATCGATTGAGAATCGGTGTGATTTCCGCACATCGGCTATCAACCGGTCCGAGACTCTGGTGCTCTTATCTCATCATCCACATCAATTTGGTAATTATGATCCTAATCTAGTCCATTGCTGTTTATTACATGTGATGACCGAGAGGAGACATAATCAATCACAGTTCATCTTTGTGTTTTTCTCTTTCCCTATCCTGATCGTAGAAGTAATAGGATCATGATTGTTCCATGTTGACAAATTCCATAAACAAACAAAATAAATTTCTAGTTGTACTTGGTTTGTCATAGATTTTTTTCCATTGCAAAGTAATTTATTAACCCGCTTTTACCATCTGGGTACGCTCCTTTTCGCTGCAAGATGGGAAGATTCTTGTACTAAACTGAATTAGTTGAGGTGATACGACGTCTCTTTCCTTTAAATAAAGTCTCGGGTGGGTTCGAGTCTTGTGAATAGAGAAAATCCATCTCGAGGGAGTTTTACCCTCTGTGGAGCTTCTCGGCTCGAATTGTATTAGTCGAGAGAGGAGGACTATTAGTTTCTGGATACCGGTGGCTTAGACCGAAAGAAATATGAGTCCTACTCTCATTCTAGCGTGAGAGGAACCGTGAACAGAATAGTAGAATTTTCCTATTTCATTCTCGTGGAATGGTCGCTGGCTCAAACTCGAAGACCTGTGAATTCGCATGCGCGCTGCATAGATATACTAGGTTCAGGGATAAACCTAGGAATACCAGAGTTTCGGAATACAGCTACTCAGGTACTCGCACACGATTGTTCGACCCTGAGTCCGGTGACGGAATCATTGATCTTACTAAGAAAACAAGCAAATACCAACATGGCCACCCCTCTTGTTCCTTTCACAAGAGATGGCGGCCCCTGTCCAATGTCTCCTTGCCCTTTTGATCCTCTCCTTGGTTTATCATATCTATTCAATAATTAGAATAAGAAATAGAGCTGATGAGGATTGAAAGCTAGTCCCATATATGGACCAGCAAACTTTTTCTATGGAAGCAAGAGGGCCATTTGACCTCTCGATCTAGAATGAGTGCTCGAGCAATCCAATCCCAGTTGTCGTTTTGCATGAGATTATCATTCACAAGACTCCAAATCAGGAATCCTGATTGAGGGAATGTGGCGTCAAATCACTTAAAGACATGAACTTTAGCTATTCTTTGGCTGCTGAGACAGTGGAAGCATCAGCTAGGGCCGCTTATTTCACTGCTGCAAATCTGAATGCACATCCTGCTTGTTTTGTTTTCCATCTCGACTTGTTCTAGACCGACTACATGTCTTTATGCCGGATCTTGACATCCCCCATGATGTGAAACATCGCAAACAATGGGATTTATGTAGTTTGGAGATTTTGAAGTTCGGATTCTACAACTTGTATAGATTATTTGTGTTCAGATGAAGAAGGGCTGGTTGAAGCTCTTATTGGTGAACTAGTTTCAGGTTTCCTTTGGACATGAAAATCTTTGGAAACTTGAAAGATTTTCCTAGTACCTGTCTTTCTCCAAGCTTTAGCTGCAGCATGAGACAATGTCCGAGGTGGTGAGTCAATGCAGGCAGAACACAATTGTACTCTGGTCTGAGTACAAGTTCTCCAGAAACGCCATAGTTATATAGATACTGTCTGCCAATGAGGCCTCCAGACCATTTTTTGAAAGGTTTCTATCTTGGAGCTTAATCAAACTTGAACTACTTCTTACAATCTAGTCTAGTTCAGCTGCTAAAAATTGTGTCTTGAGAAATTATCAGTTATTGCTCCATACATCTGTGTCATGCTTAGGCTGGGAGTAGTGAATTCTCTGCCTCTCCTTGTCCTCGAGTGAGATTTCATCGACGATGCATTTCAGCTGAGTAGTGGGCAGATGCAAAACTTGCTATCATGGGCGTGCGTAAAGGTTCAATGCAATGCACACAATCCTTTCCTTCTTCTCCTGGCATTTTATTAGAACCATCTGCTGGTTTGGCAAAATTGGAACCGGGAAGGAGTGAAATTTGTACGTTACTGCTTCGAATTCCCTTTTCCTTCAAAGCAGCAACCGGGGCATTTGAACCGTCAGATGCTTCAACATATGGCTTCAACCATAGATAGTTCATGGATGATTCAGCTCTTGAAATATGCGGGTTTGTGAAGTAGTCCTCTCATGGCTGTAGTCAGATTGCATTGCATGCTTGCACAAACATCTTTGCCTTTGCCGTTTTTGTGATCGCTTTTTCTCATTGTCCTTCGATCTTCCGATTGATTCGTTCAGCCCCTGCAAACTTCTTCCTTCCCTCCTTTCATCCATTGATGGATCTTTTTTTAGAAAATATCTGAGTTATATACAAAGCTCTACATTTGTTGTATAGATCGACGATGATCATCTTGTTTATGCAAATCCATTGCAGATTCACAGTCCAGAATGAAAACTTTACTGATGGACTAAGCTTCCTGTGCACATCACCGGTTGTGCTGAATGAGGCTCTATGCTCAAAGTTTGTAGTTCATATTCTGCGGTGCTCCCTTTTTCTCAGAAGGAAATATATAGAAGAAATTCATTCCCTTTATCTTCATAGTTTAGGCTAGGATCGAATTACTGAATGGTAAAATTTTTCCAATTATGAATTTTCTCCATTCACAAGTATCGAACTCGAGACCTTGATGTAGTAAATAATTTTACAAGAGAGATATGAGACACAATCTTAGATTTCAAAAGTGGGGCCAGAGCTCAAGCCATCCACAGGAGCCCAAAGCTGCCCAAAGACAAATAGAGCATTGAAGAGAAGATTACACTGTTTTTGCCCAATGGGGCAATGAGGCAATCTCACCTTATCCAGACACCACCACGTTGTCTTCCACATCATCACCATCCCCACCAACATAACAATCAAATTCTCTCTTCAAACTACACATTTCATATTATTAACCAAGGCTTGGTATCAAGAGTTTGAAGTGGATTTAGCCCCAGTGGCGACTCTCAGCTTGAGTTTCTTGGCATGCAAGTACTCTATATCAGGGACGGGAACGTCCGAGCTCGCCTCAAGGATCAGCTCGGTCTCATCAGGAGTGTCGAGCAGCCAGAAGCTGCCTTCCATCAGAGCCCAGCAGGCTAAGGAAACCTCCGGGAGTGAAGGCAGGAGGGCTGCTGTTGGGTACTTGGCTGCCACCATTTTCGCAGTCTCTGCCTCAGCATCCTCCTCGAATGCTGGTGTCATCGAGGAGTACCTCGAAAAGAGCAAGGCCGACAAGGTCTCTTTTCTTTTGCTGATGTATATCATGGCTTCAGCCATGGAACATACGTCACTGTCTGTCTCTGTTCTGAAAAATTTGCACTTCAAATGTAATAATTCATGTTTCTTCAGCCATTCAGTTCTGTCAGGTTCTAATACGATAAAGTTTTGTTTTGTTTCTGTTGTAAGGAATTGAATGACAAGAAGAGGCTGGCCACAAGCGGGGCAAACTTTGCGAGGGCATACACGGTCAAGTTCGGGACATGCAAGTTCCCGGAGAACTTCACGGGCTGTCAGGATCTAGCCAAGCAAAAGGTCCTCACCTGAAATCTCTTTTCGGTTTCCGAATCTCAACAATCGTTGTGCTTTCTTGGTCTTTAAAGGCAAGATTCCCGTGGATCTTCTTGTGATGCAGAAAGTGCCATTCATCACTGATGATTTGGAGGTAGAGTGTGAAGGCAAGGACAAGTACAAGTGTGGTTCCAATGTTTTCTGGAAATGGTAAGCAGGGAGACTCAAGATCTCCTCAACAGTCCAGAAAAAGAGCTATAACCCCGTACCTAATCTCCTTCCATTGATGTAAACTCTATAGAGAATGTTTCTTCTGTTTTTCGTCGATCATCAGAATCGGTGTCTGAATCTCTTCAATAACCACAAGCAAAAGAATGATAGCTGGAAGAATGGAAACCATTAAATTCCTTGATTCTCTCTGTCTCTATGTACAAGTTGAACTGTCACTCTCTCAACTCTCGTATTCTTCACTTTATCATTCTATTTATTGTATATGTTTTGTACAGCAAAGAATGACAAAAATCAAGTAACATCAGAAAGCAGAAAACGATCTTCTGATGCTACTCCGGTAGGTTAACTTCACAAAACGTACTGTTTATTGCCAAAATTGCTTGCATTCCTGCACAAGGAGCTCCCTTCCTCAGCCACCGATAATCAACTCGGTTGGCTGGTCCTCGATAAGTACTGCATCCACAAGCTCGAGAAAGTTCAGTTCGAACCTGAGCTCCGAAGATGATCAACTATGGGCAAAGAGAAGATATGTTGTTCTGCATCTCTAAGCACGGCGCTGGAACAACACTATCAGCAAAGCCCGAGACAAACTCGCAGTGCCACTTTATGTTTGGATGGAGTCCCAGTGTTGTCACATTCTTCATGCAGATTTCTTCAAATGTTGCACCCTCCATGCCCTCCAAAACCGGTGCTTTTGTTGAATTCACACTGAAGATGTCACTTATAAAGATTCCCTTCACTGTTGGGAGAGCTTTCGGATCCCAGCCTTCATCTGGATGGTCATTAGAGCCTCTACTGAACCTTATCGGCACTTTCACTCTCTCCATAAAGATGTTCTTAATACTTATGTTTGAGACATATCCTCCTCGGCCTACATCAGTTTTGATACGGACCCCAGCAGCAGAATCCCAAACATGGAGGTCCTCTATAGTCACGTTCGAGATCCCTCCAGACATCTCGCTCCCAATTCCCACCCCAGAGCAAGTTGGGGTCGTGCCTGATATTCTCCTAACAGTGATATTCCAGCTAGGACGAGCCATTGATATCCCGTAGTGATCCCAGCCACTTTTTATCGCCACCAGATCGTCCCCACTCTCGATGTAACAGTCTTCAATGCAAACATTGCTGCTCGAGTCTGAACATAGTTAAATCCATAGAGGGCAATTAGTTGCCTATTCCCTATATTCTAATCTTAATAGTAAGGAAAAACAGCTCTAGCCTGGACCAGATAAAAGGTATTCATCCAAATCGCCTAAGGACAAAAGTCGACTGTTGTAGGATCATCATCGATTGTCCTGGAACCCAAATAAGGAAATTGTACCCAGACAACCTTAATCACCCAGTTTCTAGTGCTTCAACAGGAGGAGATAAACAAAAGACATTTACCAGGATCTATGCCGTCAGTATTTGGAGCAGTTAAAGGAGCCAATATCGTCATATCTTTGACAACCACATTACTGCAAGGAAAAAAAACATTTTTTGGCTAATTATTTAGCCGAAAAAAACATTTAGAACTATGATACAATTTTGCTCAAAACCCCTTCAAGTGTACTTCTTAGATAAACAGCTTCCTTATGTCTTGTATGCTAAGATACTAACATTCCTGGCATTGTTCAACATCTAATAATGATATAGCATCAGCAAGAAAGCAAACAACAGAGTATAGACATCAGGAGCTAGACCTGCAATAGACTGGGTGTATGTTCCAGAATGGAGAATTTCGGAAGGTAAGGTTGGAAATAAGTACGTTCTGCGAGCTCATGATTTCCACGAGGTGGCCTCTTGTGCGTTCTAATGTCCTGTTCCACCATAGCTCCCACCACATCTTCCCTTGTCCATCGATCGTCCCATTGTTTCCTGCAAGAGTGATGAATATTGATCAGCATGGATGAGCAAGAGGTTTTTCCCCTCCTAAGTGCAATCCATATTCAGTGCCTTGATTATGATTATATAATCTGCTAAAAGGTTTTCTTTAAGATTCTGAATGCCATCACTACTAATTCGGGATAAAGAAAAATAGATGGTTGATGGGTCAAGTCGAACCTAAACCCAGGGCAATAGTACCTGTGATGATGACATTCACAAGACCATCTCCATGTATAAGGCTTATATGCCTTCCTCCTAATCTCTCTCTCCCTCTTCCATAAGAAGGCAATGGCTCGATAATTGGCCAATCCTCTGGATCCTACCATTTTACAACATAATCTGTCAGATAGTACTTTCAGCAACTTTTATGACTATTTCTTCATTAACCGTCTTACATGTACTGTTACAATTGAAATCAATTGAAAAAAGGCCGTTCAAATAATACACGAATCTCAAAAAAATGATAAATAGCATCCTCATGACAAGCTGATAACTCTATGGTCTTAGCAGTAAGTAACAAGTAAAACCACCAGACACAGAAAGAACAAAAAATCAAACGAAAGTGCAGGTTCATTTATGAAAAGTCCTGCAGACCTTTTATAATTCCCCAATGGAGATCTCGCCCTCGTGTGTGCTGAAAGAAAGTGAGTTAAAACATCACACAGGTATAAAAAATTATAATTTTCTTTGTTTGCTTTCTCGAAAGAAAGATACTTGCAGCAACTTCACTCGCTTATACTCAGGAAAACCACAAACAAGAGAAAGAACGAGAAATCAAACAAAAGCTTCAGGCTAATACATGAATTAGATTGCTTTCAACACCCGTGGGAGATTCCACTTCTACATCTTCTCCGCATGTAACAAAAAAGTTTACCATAAACACTGCCTCGGACCGTAATTAAAACTTACTCGATATATCAGTCCAAGGGAAGTGACTTTAATTGGATTTTCTTACCATTAGATACGATAAAACCAAAGACATTTAGAAGGGAATTTAACCTGCTTATATCCTACAAAAGATGTGGAGAGCAAATGAATTGACATACTAAGACAAAAGAATATGGCTTCCTTCCTGTGGGTCCCTGCAATTGGAGAAGAAGACAAAAACAACTTTGTCACTATTCCCATATGAAATTGCAAGGCCGGGGGTCCGCATTCTCTAAGCATGAGAACCGTGACTTCCTAAATGCCCCTCCCAACCAAAATCCTGAAAATCAGTGCTTTTGATATTGGGAAAAAAAAATCTCTCTGTCTCTCACCTTACTTTTTATGGATAGCGCACTTGCAGAAATGTGTTTTCTGATAAAAAGATCAAACTTTTCTTTGGTTTACGCTACCTAGTATCAAGAAGTTGAATAGGTTCTTGACTTGTATCAGAGTTGGCCTACTAAGCATAACCTTTCCAAAACATGGATTTTTCTTGCAAAGGTATCGAACCAGCCTATATCGGTAAAAGATTACACTTTTCTTCGTCTGCTCCCAGAAGTTGAAGAACATAGGGATCTAAACAAACAATTTTTGTTTTCAAAATATTGCTGTTTGTTGATCGCACCCAAAAAGCCTTCAAATTTACAAAAGAAAAGTTGGTGGAACTTTAAAGATTTCCGATTATCTTTTCCTCAAAGAATCAAAAAGATTACATAAAGAGATCATGACAAGATTTTGAATGGACAATTGAGTAAGAAGAGAATCTTGTAGGTCTAGAAACCAATAATCAATATGACCAACTCTTCCTGCCCACTTAGACAAGATCTTATCATCTAAAGCTCCCACTAATTCCAACACCTTCTCAGAGAGCATAATCACCATTTCAGAAAACTGATGATTACAGCAGGAGAATTAACAAAAAAATCAAAACTTTAATAAATCAGGATCAGAGCATCACACGATCAAGCTCAATCAAGCCAAGAAATTAGACAAAGAAGCAGACCAATTCAAGAACAAAACATAAACTTATAATTAATTCCAGTAGTGTCTCTAAGGGGAGGACCCGCTGGTTGACATACAGTAAGCCAGGTCAGGGTTTGACTCCTACGAGCCAGTATCTGAGATTTAATATCAGGCACCAGACCATATAATATACTAATACACTGTCCAGTACCGGACACCATCAATATAAAAAAAATAGCAGTAGTAATATGTGTAATCATCTAAATAAGAAGCCGAGAAATCAGACAAAGAAGCAGATCAATTCAAGAACACAACATCAGCTTATAATTAATTCCAGTAGTAATGTGCGTTATCATCTAAATCAGAAGAATAATTCAAGCAAATATACCGTAAGGATGAAAAAGGACCGTCTTTTAAGGGAATAATTACGATTATTTTGATGGAAATTGAAGAACCTGAGATCCCAAAATTACAGCGCCTTCCTCAAGGAAGAGCGTGAAATTGCTGGTGAGGTTGAAGCTCCCTGTGAGCCACGTTCCCCTGGGGACGTTCAGCTGAGACCCACCGCCCGCCCCGAAGCCTCCGATGAAACGAACCGCCCTCCTGAACGCTTCCGTATTCGATGTCTTGCCATCCCCGACTCCCCCGAAATCGGTTATCGACATCGCCACCTTCCTCTCCGCCGAGCCTCGGAAGAACCCGCTGCAGCTCTGCTTCCCGTCTGCCGGCTCATTAACCGCCGGTTGAATAATCGGCGAGCCGACTGGAAACTTGGAGGAGAGCTGCAGGAGCAGGATCGCGATGACGGAGCAGAGGAGGAGGAGCGGGCCCAATCTGGGTCGGGTCAGGCTGCCCCACCAGGCAGACATGAACATGGGCTCGTCGGAATCCATGGACGATTGCATGCATGCCTCGAAATGGAGTCCCATGAATCTCTACTTATATACATACACATATATGTATATGTACAGGGAGTGTCAATGGAATAGTGAGAGGAAGAGACTACCGTCGGGAGAGGCGACGAGTGGGCCATCAGCGGAAGACAGACGGAGGGGCAGTTAGAGCGCACTTTTAGCGGGTGCGTATTCGGTCCCCAAACTTTAATTCAATTTTCGTATAGGTCCTTTATCCCTAAATCCTTGTATATTATACATTAAATATTTACTCGAAATTCTTGCTTAGATTTTCTCCTGTACGTACCATATATTATTCATAAATTAAGATCGGTTTAGATTCGATCACGATCCGTTTATAAAAGAGTAAATATCACATACTTATGATTACTCATAATGCCCGGACTCAAAATTTTATTTAAATAGAGGAGGGTCGAACCGGCTCAACAAACAGTCATGCCACAAGCTGGTTCCAAATTGAAACCGAACAGGAAATGGCCCGGTCAAAAACAGGCCAGGAACTGAGTTTAAACCGTTTGAGAATCATGAGGGAGCTGAACCATGGCCGATTCCTCCCTTTCAAGGAATCGGAATTGGAATCGGAACTAGCCTTGAATCGGCGACTTCAAATAGGAATAAAATTTTTTTTAAAAAAATAAAAATAATCAATCAATTTATATATCAAATTACATACTTTTTAAAAATGCATGATACTTAATTCATATTTATTTTGATTTATCATAATTTATAATAATATATGTATTAATTTACTTTAAAATTTGTCAAACCGACCGATTCTAAGCGGTAGAGGTGAGAATAAAGTTTGAGGACTCGATTGTAATAAGGCTAAAGCTAGAGGATATATTTATACCGGAAAGAAAGAGAAACAATGTTTACGAAGTTCGCTCGGAACCTCTGTTGTCCCGGTTCGGGAAGTTTCGACAGAGAGGCGTGACCCGGTTTGGAGTTTGGACGGTTTCCATCGACGAGGCCACGCTTCGCAGGAGAAAATAATCGTCTACTCGCATGCACATGTTAGCATAGTGAGACTGCGTGGACTTTCCTCCTCCTGCCGCAAGCGGGGGAGACGACGCGTTGCTTCCGACACGTGGCGGTCAATTATGGCTCCTCGGTTTGTGAAGTCATGCTCCACTTAGTATACTGTTTAAATATGTCGTGTTGTCATCAAGTAGATTCGGATTAAGACTCTCAACGATTTAAATATAACACATTTATTTATCATATTTAGATAGTTTCATGTCTAATGTGTCGTGTTTAACTATGTCTTAACTGGAATGATCCTAGATACGACTAGTGCAATGCACAAAAAAAAAGAATAAAAAAAGTGGAATATTGTGATGAATTCGTATAATTATATTATTTATTTATAACTCATTATAATTAAATTTATTTAAAATTTATCAACTTAAGTAGAATATTCTCAATTTTTATTAGTATATTATGTTGATTTTATTTTTTTTATTTTTATAATTTTAAATTATTCGCTTAAATAACGTGACAAATTTTTGCTACTAAAATTATAGATATGGAGTGAGATATGTGAATCTGAACAGTTAATAAAAGATCTTTATTGTAAGGATCGTTAATATAGAGTGAGAGGAAAATGAATGAAATTATTGTTTTACCCTTAACCTGAAAATCAGATGTATATCATAAATTTTAATATGTAAATTATATTAAGGGTGAATATGAAAATGAAAAAGAAGCCAGACTTCCAACATGTTTGCATATAATAATACTAGCCACCCGATCCGTGCTACGCACGGCAAGCATGTCGAACATGGAGCAACTACTAAACTTGGTGATACACATAAATCCAATAAAATAACTAACTTGTACTCTTCACGGTGAGCATGCTCGAGTATGCTTTAACAAAAAAGGAAAAAATTACTACACATTAACTAAATATAAAAATAAAAATATTTGAATTAATTAAACAGCATATTTAGAACTTAATTAATATATCAAATACCAATAGAAAAGTGGGCCGTAAATTAGGACCAAAACATGTCAATAAAATAGAATAATTTGTTTAGACTGTTAACACGGAATTTTTAAACAACAATTAATTGAAGTGGCCAACTGTAAAATTTACAAAGAATCCATCTCGGTGATGATGTAAGCGCATAAAAGCTCCGAGCATCAGCGCATCTATAATTCCATCCTCAATTGCCACTCCTGCAATTTTCCAAACAAATAATAATTAAAAAAAAAACAACAGATGAATCATAGTCTAAGTTAATGTTTTCATGAGAAAGGGAGAATGGAAAATGAACAGGCATGTTTTTTGGCATGTTCATGAGTAAATTTTTAAATAAGAAAAACAGTTAACTACTTATATTCTGACTCATTTTTCAAATTTCAGAAAATATGAAAAAACTCTCTCTCATTTTCTATCACATAATCCAACTTCTTTTTTAATTTTAACAAAAAGAGGGAAAAATAAATCTACTACTTAAAAATAGAAAAACATTTCCTATCCATAATTCCAAAGCATAGGAAAATTGAATGAATTTATTGAGCACAGAAATGAAAGTTTATGAGCTAGAAAATATCCCAAATAAAATTTAAAGATGCAAGCTAATCTCCTAACATTTATAAATTTAAGAACTTGTGTGTTAAAATCCATAAAGTGACATTTATCAAGATGAAGAGGGAAGTTATACGCCAAAATTGGTTTCTATTCACTTAAAATAATAGAGATGAAATGAAGAAACATACAAATTCGTAGAGGTCCTTCGTAGTAGCAAACTCTGGTGCAAAGACTGTCAATGATCCCATTCACTACAAAAATAAAGATTGTTACATAAACACATCGCAGATACATTTCAACCCAAGTCTTCGTAATAAAAGGGCTAAGCATTTCTAGCAACCAAGAGCAGGAACATTTGCTTTTCCAAGAATGCTTAGAGGATGAAGAGCGAAGAGAAAGCCATGAATTCCTACAATTTTATGGGCGGAAAAAAAGAGCTCAACAACAGCCATTATCAATAGTTCTAAAATGCAAACCCCAGCCTAACATCTCTAGCCCCCTCCTCTGAGCAAAATCTAAATAAATTGTCCAAGATCAAATAAAAGTAGATTGATATACAAAAGTAACACTTACGAAAATGACATCAAACAAACAGGGTGGCCTAATCAACTTTGACCAAGTTGGCATTCCGAGCATTGAGATCCTCCTCGTTGGCATGACCCTAGGAGTTGCTTGACTTAAGGTGCCGCTGGTGACATGTGGAATGGGATCGCATTATTGGTGTCATCCTTGATCACGTGCTTGATCTTTCCTGAAATTCATGACATCGTTGCTAGCATACCAAGTTGATATCTTCGACTGAAGAGCCTTGATTGAATGCCAAAGATTTCGTAATTCATTCTCTTTCCAGTGTCTTTGGCGAAAACAGAAAGCAGAGAAGTGTGGAAACTGAAAAGCAAAGGATAAGGTAGCGGATGAAGAAGAATTGTAAAGTGAGGAATACGTGGGAATATGAGAAAAATTAGGAACCGTTTTCTACAACGTAAAACGTAACTGCCTTGTAGAGCTTGAAATGACGAAAGAGGCCTTACAAATTTATAATTAAATAAATTGATTGAAGGATATTTTTGGAAATCAAAAGTGAGACGAAAACCGTCCCCCTCCTTCAATATAATAATAGAGATAATATATAGATGTCTAAAATATGTAATTATATTCCTATCTTATTTAATGGCATTGTGTCCCGTCTAAGTTAGCGGCGTAAACGAGTCGAGCTGAACTAGAATATATAATGTTCAATCTCGGCTTGTTTAGCGATTTGCGAGCTCGAACCATCGCCGAACCCAATATTTTAATCTTTGACTATACTAGTTATAGTAAACGAAGGATTGTTGAGCTTATACGAGACAAGACAAGGCAAGAAAGAAAATATAGTGCAGGCGCTGGGTCCATGTGTTGACAGCATA
Organism: Lagerstroemia speciosa; assembly: GCA_037672795.1. Classification (NCBI taxonomy): domain Eukaryota; kingdom Viridiplantae; phylum Streptophyta; class Magnoliopsida; order Myrtales; family Lythraceae; genus Lagerstroemia; species Lagerstroemia speciosa. Next base: position 8,729,806 of record CM075303.1, on the reverse strand, counting down.
TAGCGAGGAGGACTAAAGAGGAAGAGATGGAAAATTAAATTATGATTAGAGTTTCCTAAATGAGTTAAAAAGAATAAAATAAAGGTTTTAAATAAGAATTTAAGATAATATGTTCATTTTTTTTATTTTTTCTAAAGTTAAATAATAATAGTAATTATTATTATATAAAATAAAAATTTTATTTATGCTCGCGAATTTTATGAATCAACGGAACCGAGTTAAGCTTGAGTTTGTTAAGATCGGGCCGAATTCAAGTTTTTATCGAGTCGAGTTCAAACTATACACGAATTGTACTATCTCATTTACACGTTTAGTATGGGCGAATTCGGAATAGAAATTTCAACTATCTTTGATATGACGCGTTTGTTTACACTAACAAATAAAAAGGCAAAAAGCGTGTGCAGATTGCAGATCTTATGGTCCAATTGTATTTAGCAAAAAGGAAGTGTCGTGCGATGGGCTTGATGTTTGCACCATTTATACCACGTTGAGCTCCAGAAGGTGACAAGCTGACGTGTAAAAATTAATGACCAATGTACAGTCATCACGTATTTGGTAAGTTTGGTCGAAATGAAATACAATAAATTGATTGGCGAAGAAAAGAAAAAGAAAGGCTGCTCACAGGTCAGGAAAAACGGTTGACAGTGATGGACAAAAAAGTAAATTACTGTTCAATTATCGAATTATTTTACATTTTAATTAGAAGATTTATAATCAGTACTTAAAAAAAAAAAGAATTCAGAGCAGCGAGAAAAGAATTCAACGACTCAATGACCGAATTGTAAAATTTCCTATGACCTAATATAAGGTTAATGCTACGCGAGACTTTTAAGAGAAAAATGAAGTTTTATATCCCTGTTTGAAGATATCTCTTAAACTTTTAATTATCTAGCGACTGGATTGTAAAATGTAAAGGATTACGACGATACCCTGTTCATCCCCGAAACTCCTGAACTTCGATATATCTTCACTTACTTGCACTAAACTTCCGGTCGACGTTCAACCGAAGTCGATATCCTCCATGGATCGTCCGAAGTTTCTAGCAATGCCCTTAACGCGGATATCTCCTGCTTGACCAAGTCTTCTGTGTAACAGTATCACAGTACTTACGCATTGATACTAACAGATAAAATTCAACTATTTTTAATATTCTTTTTGTAAAACCCTAAAAACAAAAAAAATAACCCAAAATTAATTGAATTCGATCAGTTTGTGTCATAATATAAGTCCTATCATTTAATGATACGATTATATACGAGATTGTCTTATCATGTTTAGATGCCTACAAGGTTCAACTAAAGATTCTTGATGAGTTTACTTGAAATCAATTGAAATATATAATTGAAATACCTTCTAATTTGTGGATTTTTTTCAACATCCATGCTTACGTGACACAAATTGGTTGATAGGAGATCGACGAGCCACTTGACCGAAGATGACCTTCATCTTACGTTGCACTTCCTCATCACGATATTTTTTTTCAAACATTTATACATACATACATACATATATATATATAACGTAATTGACCCGAGCTCTCATAAGTATCTGATTGTCTTATCGAAAGGAATTCAAAACGAGCGTGTTCAGTGGTTGGAAAAACGAGCACGGGGTGATCCCCTGCCATGGAAGTCCAATGAACTGTTGACTCACTTCCCTTTCTTCTTCTTCTTCTTCCATTGAATTCCATGTATTAAAAATTTCAACCACCTCCACTCTCCACCATCCTCTTTCTTTCTTTCCTTTTTCTTTAGCCTTGTTTTCCATTTGCTATGTTGACAGAGATTGCAATATGATTTGTTAGATAATTCGATATATCCTCCTTTTACAAATCTTAAATCCCATATAAACGAGGTTAAATATTAATTTTTGATTTATAAAGAAACTGAATAACACAACTTGTTAATTCTGTGTTTTACGTACATACCACACCAACTTCTTACATAATATATGAGTTTGACCTTACCTGGCTCGTACGTAAATTAGTCTGAACTCATTGGATTTCTAGATATATATCAGATGGTGTATACCGCAAAATATCTAGGTGTCTTGCCATTCGCAATCTCTCATAATAAGTCCAGTTATTTGCTAACAAGAGAGCTTGTAAGCCAACTGTCCTCCCAAAGTAATTTAACGTATATTCCTTCTAAAGTTGTCCGAAATGTAAATCCAGTGGTCGATCGAAACTTGAATGGAATGTGAATTGAATCCGGAATGACAGCATTCGGACCATCAATCCTTCACTGTCCTTGTAAAGTCAACTAAAGTTAATCGAAACATGAACTGAGTGTGAATTGAGTCGGGAAAGACTCCATTTGGACCACCATTAATCCTCCCAAAATCATACGAATTGTAAATCGATTGTGATCCGTGGATTACCCGAAAATAATCTACTATGGATATATACCATCACCTACTCTACTACTTCTCAGGGGACGAATGCGCGTCGAATTTGATTGAGTCACAATGATTAATTTCTGCTACCAGAAATGGGAGACTGATTTTGACCATGGAACCCTCAGCAATTTCCTGGAAGACGATGGGGGCAATTCCGTAATTTTTAGCTCCACTTCCTCTTTCTCTGTATAAGTAAACAAACCACTTGAGAAGGAAGAAGAAGAAGAAGAAGCTCTAGAGCTATGATGGAGAGAGAGCAGGAAGAGATGCAGTTCCTCGGATTCACAGGAATCTACAGAGAATCTTTCAAGATCATCTCTTCGTGGAAGAAGCTCTTCGCCCAGATCTCCCTGACCCTCATCCTCCCACTCTCCTTCATCTTCCTCGCCCACTCATGGATCTCCCAGACCCTCTACTACCGCATCCTCAGCGACTCCATCGACCGCGACGACGTTGCCAAGGGCTCCGACCGCTACTCCCAGCTCTCCCACTCCATCAACTCCGCCTGGCTCCTCCTCGGCCTCTTCAAAGCCGCCTACTTCACCTTCGTCCTCATCCTCTCCCTCCTCTCAACCTCCGCCGTCGTCTACACCGTCGCCTGCATCTACACCGGAAAACCCGTCACCTTCATCAAGGTCCTCTCTGTGGTGCCTAGGGTTTGGAAGAGACTCGTGATCACTTTCCTATGGAGCTTCTTCATCTTCTTTGTCTACAACATCATCTTCGGCGTGATCCTGGTGGTCTTCCTCTTCATTGGGCTCTACTCGTACTGGCTCGCTATTGCCATCCTCCTACTTGTGATCTATGTCGGGTGTTTCGTGTACATAGCCATGATATGGCAGCTGGCGAGCGTGGTATCCGTCCTGGAGGACGTCTATGGAAGGAGAGCCATGGTGAAGAGCAAGGCGCTGATAAAGGGCAGGTTGGGGATTTCGCTGGGCTGCTTCATCGGGCTTGTGGTGCTCTTCATGCTGGTGCAGCTAGCGTTCGAGTTCCTCGTGGTCATCGACCTTGTGCCAGGGCTTGGGAACAGGATCCTGATCGGGCTGGCCTGCTCGGTCCTCCTCCTTGGGGTCGTGCTCCTCGGGCTGGTTGTGCAGACGGTGCTGTACCTCGTCTGCAAGTCCTTCCACCACGAGAACATTGACAAGCCGGCCTTGGCCGACCACCTCGAGGTGTACCGAGGAGACTACGTTCCTCTCAGGGCTCAGTCTGTCCAGTTAGAAGAGATGCACGTCTGATCGAATTACACTACCTGTTAGTACGACATGATCTAACAATAATCGATCAGTTTATGACTTCCTGTAGCAGATGTCGAAAAACGAATCCGTTCTACCTGTCAAAAGGCATGTATATCCCGATCCAATCTTACGATTAGTCAGTTGCCCTATCTCACTCTTGCCGAATCAATAATCAAGGGTTGAGATGCCGCTGATTCGTGTAAGGAACACCATCCCTCTCAATCTAGAACTAGGCTCCTGAGTTTGGTTGTCTACGGTGGAACTTCTCCCCCCTCCCTTATATCCCTCTCTTCCTCTTACATCTTCAAAACTCATATATCTTATTTGTAACTGATAGAGTAACCATGCACTAAACCATTTCGAGGTCAAGAAAGGATGTTTTGTACGGTGATGTTGCTCTCTACACAGAATCTAGAAAATTTAAATTTAATTCTTATCCCAGGAACTCTCTATACTCCTTTATTCTTCCTATTCCTTCTAGGCTCCTGGCTCGCCCCTCTAATGGAAGCTAGTGAGGTGGGCTATATATTTTATATGTTGGAATTGGGCTATGTGGGGCATGGAATTCAGCCTATTGTCGGCCCACTAACTCTCCAACACAAGAGATTTTCTTACATGACCCGAACTATACGTGAATTCAATTAATGATTATTTGGCACGTTAATAAAATATATTACATAACATCTTTTTATATTCATTGATGATATTCTCTTTTTAAAGATGATATGACACATTTTACTGATGTGTCAAGTAATCATTAGTTGAATTTATAACGCTGTCCACGAGTTCGGCCAGTCAAAGAATCTCTCCTCCTCGATCCACTACAGGAAACTGATGAATTATCATCACTAAGCTAGCGTCGACTGATTTGTTAAAATTTTGTCCAAAGAGCGTGGACGGAAGATGGAAGAAACGAAAATGCATGCTTTCGCCCGCTTTGTTAGAAGAGTGTGGACGAAAATTTCACAGAGCAACTTATCGTCCAAGGCCTGGGGCACTTTCGTGCGTGCTAAATGAACGAAGCATCGACGATACTTGTGATGAAAGTTTCGTCCAATAATAGTACCAAGATTGGACCTTTTTCTGGTGGAGTTGTGAATGTCAGCCCACATGCCTTATCCTCACTGTCCCTCCACTGAACTCTACAAAAAGACAGAAGAAATAATGAATTATTTTTCGACTAATTATCGTCCGCAAATATCGTCACAAAATTATGCAAGAAGTACTTCTTACTGTCCACTTTCAGCAAATTGCTTGTCCTTTTATAAACATTTGAGCGGGTCGGTATCCTCTCTCTATCATCCTATTTGAATTCCCTCTGCCTTATTCTCCTTTCTTCTTCATCCTTTTCTTCGTTTTTCAGAGTTCAAATCTTCACCATTCTGACCTATATTAGTTGTTGTTCATATTTTCATTTGGTTTATCATATTCAACATCGAGATAAACGACCTGAAGAATTATTAGCTTCGATTCAATAACTCCGAAGACTCCAACACAAATCCTTCCTATATTTACAAGGCACACATTTGTTCTTTTGATTTTTGATGCTGGTGATTGAAGGGTCGCTTTTTTTTTTATCGACTAATTTTTTGTTATTGATTCCAGTTGTGGTGTTCCGGTTGCTCGTTTATGCCTGCTCCATTGCTTACCTATGCATCCCTTGCCCTGATGAATCATCGCTTAATGATGGTGATTCGAGATCCACATGGAAGGAAGTGACAATGAATTATTATATATATAAAACCAGGGAATAGAGTGAATTTTGTAACTATTTTTTCAATGTGAATTTTATTTCTCTTTTTTTTTTGTATTTTTATACTGTAAATGTTGCATGCATTTAATAGATGAATTCATGTTTTATATAATCCTTATTTAATTTTTTTTTCTTGTGAATTATTTGAAGTGCAAATTATCATCTAAAACAATTTTAAATTTCAAGTAAGATGGATGAAAATTATAAGACACAAATTCAGTGGACTTCAATTTGGACGAAATGCTAACAAAGTGGACGGAAAGTCTGACCAGAATGGATTCAAACTTACCCTTCACGAAATTGAAGGATAAACTTTTACTAATTATTATCATTCACATCCGGACACTAATTGAACATATAGGTATCTATTCCGTTTCATATATTTAACATCCATTTTTCGTCGATAAAGGACGGTTCTCGTCCATTAATCAATATTTTTGTCCATTTTTTTTGGACGATAAGGGGTTGTTTCTTGTAGTGATCCGACTAGGTCAATAGGGCCAATTGGGAGTCGATTTGGTAAATACTGATGTCCATATTAAAGTTTCAATACAAAAGCATGAACTCAGCTCACCATACTATCAGTTAAATTTACTAATAAATATTTAACACGTCATTATTAAGTATCACTTCGCATTTTTCTTTTCATTAATAATATTTATTTTTTAATTATAATTTAAAATATTTACTTACATGTTAAACATTTGTAACATAATTTGAATAATTTAAGAATCTTGCCAAACAATGACATCCCATTTCCAGGATAGTGGAAGTGGTCCACCGAGGAGAGGACGCACGTTTTGCCATCAAGTTGGTACTGTCATTTCTCATCACGGGGCCAAGGTCCAGCCTTGATATTTATAGCGTCGTCAGCTCCATACCCAACCCTGATCCTCGCCCTTTCAAATACCTCTCTTCCCTTTGATTACGTACCTAGATCGAAGAAGAACAAGAAGAAGAAGGGCGATCGGTCTAGGGTTCCGGCTTTAAGGTTTCCACTGATCGAAAGATGGAGATTGACAGAGGACAGGAGGGGCTCAGGCGCCTTGGGGCTTGTGGGATGTTCGGGGAGTCGTTCCGGGTGATCTCGATGAAGAAGAAGCTCTTCGCCCAGATCACACTTGCCCTAATCCTCCCTCTCAGCCTCCTCTTCCTCGTGCAATCGACGATCACCCAGCTCGTCCTCGACAACTCCCCCAACACCACCGACCATCGCGGTAACTACTTCAACAGGACTGAGTACGCAGCCGTGTTCGACACGGGCAACGGCTGGGCGATAGGCTTATCGATTAAGGTCGTGTATTTCACCATTGTCCTCATCCTGTCCCTCCTCGCAGCCTCGGCGGTGGTCTACACGGTCGCCTGCGTCTACGCCTCGAAGGGTGCCACGTTCAAGAAGGTCATGGCCGTCGTGCCCAAAGTCTGGAAGAGGCTCATTGTCACCTTCTTTTGGATCTTCCTCATCTACGTTGTCCTCAGCTTGATATTTGCCGTGCTCCTCGTGGGTGCCGTGCTCCTATCGACCGTGACCCAGCCGATTGGGATCGTCCTAGCGATTGTCGTGATCATCGCATTCATTGTGGCCATACTCTACATCACCATTATTATGCAATTATCATGTGTCGTGTCTGTCCTGGAAGATGTGTACGGTCGGAAGGCGATGTCTCGGAGCAGGGTCTTGGTAAAGGGCAAGTTGTGGAGCGTAGTGGGCTGCTTCGTGCTGCTCAGCCTGTGGTTCGGTCTGGTCGAGCTCGGGTTCGAGTTCCTAGTGGCAGTCGGGGTCGTGGTCCAAAGCGTGGCGCTCAGGGTCGTGTTCGGGATCGTGCTGTGGCTCGTGCTCACCCTCCAGAGCCTCGTCGGTCTCGTCGCGACGACCGTGATCTACTTCGTGTGCAGGTCGTACCACGGGGAGAACATGGACATGGCGATCCTCGCGGACCGGCTCAAGGTTCACTACGAGACCAACAAGTATGTGGAGCTAGGGCAGCCGCGAGTTTGATTTGATCCCCTGTTTTTAATTCTACCGAAGTAGTGTTATTACTAGAGATAAAAATACTGAAAGTTTTATATATTTGTCGATTCTTGTAAATAAATTTTAAATATTTCAAAATATTAAATCAAATTCTATATGTTATCTGCGTTATAATATCAAATCATTTCTGTCACTTACCGTTACTTTAAGCTGACGTGTATCGTCAGTGTCACATCAGCTTAAAGTAACGGTAGGTGACGAAAATGACTCGATGTTGTAACGCAAATAACTTATAGGACTTGATTTAATATTTTAAAATATTTAGAACTCGCTTATAAGAATCGATAAATATATATAACTCTCGCTATTTTTATTTCGTTATTATTGAGTGTCTTCGATTTACTGCAAGATATTTGGCGCGTTTAACACGTGGTCGAGTCCTTATCACACGTTAATTCTATGTCGTTCAAGAATTTTTTTGTTTCACCCGCTGTCCCTATATTTCCTTTTGTTATGTTCTTCTGCTCTCGTGTAACAATTTGTATCGCTCGATCTTTATATATTTAATAAATTTTAATTGATTTGAATTTAAGTTAAATTGGTTCATTAAGAATAAAACTCACTCATAATATTTTTTATTAACAAGAGTATTGAATTAACTGTATATACTTTATTATTCGATAATTTAATCAGACAACTCCTAATCCGTTATTTAAATTAAATGAAATGACCTAAAGGCCCAAGATCATTGTGGGATGGGGACTTGGTTATCTTACTTGTTGCGAAGGAAGGAAACAAGCGTTCAAATTGACCGACAAATTATCTATTTTCCTTTTATTTAAAAGTACACCGTCTTAACTCACTTTCTAAACGGATAATTTGAAATTATAAACTTATAAAAAAAATAAAAATAAAATTATAAGAAATATTATGAATAATTGAGAATAATTTAGCTTCTATTATAAACGTAAACAATTTAATCACAGAAAACTCATCCCACTTTTTTATTTTTATTTTCTTTTCATATAGAGCACAATTCCTACCTAGAAATTTAACTTATTGGATTTCGACTAGGTGTAGTAAACTGTGTTGTGTCGTGTTTAAACGTGTTCAGGTTAAAAAGCCCCGATGACCTAGATAGGACATATTTCATTTTCGTATTTAAACAGGCTCGTATCTAAATCGTATATAGAGTGAGTTGATCAATTTAATATAAAATATCTAAAATATATAATTATATTCTAATAATATATAATATAAATACTAAAATAAATATATTTAAAGACAATTAATATAGTAAATAAGATTATTTAATTACATAATCTTTGACAATAATAAAACATGTAATATTTGTAATATTTGTAATATTTTACATATCATAAATTTTTTTTTATATAAATATATTAAATATGTTCAATATTTATATAAAAATAGTGAAATATATTTAATAAATTATGTATTATAGAATTGTACTGTTTAAATGAGTTCATATTTGAATAAACTTCATCAAAATTCACCTAACTTCATATTATATCGTGTTCGATTATCGTGTCCGATTATCGTGTCAAAAATTTCTAGGCTTAATTTCAATAACATATTTTACCAAAAGAAAAATCCGACGAATGGATGATTTAGAGCAAGAAAATATCGGATCATTTTAATTATTTCACTGGGTATTGGGTCAGATGCTTGTCTTGTTCAGCCCACTTGACAGCACAAGTTGTCAGGCTGCCGACGCCGAACGAGACATCACTGATAAGATCGACAGACGACAGACGATGTGGTTCACAAAATGGGTCAGACAATATCTATACAGACGATGGCATGGAAAAGCCTCCATAAATGTTCGACATAGGCTAGAGTGGTCATGCATAACTAATATCCTAGAAAAATTGGTTTTGAGAAGGCGCTTCTACTTCAGCTTTCTCTATTCTAATTAACGGAACACTGAAAGATATTTTCGAAGTTTCGCATAATTTTACGAATGATCTTATTACTTTTCAAAAATCAAATAAAAAAGATTGTAGAAGTTGTTAAAGGCATTCTTGATAAATTTTGCTTGATCAGTGGTCAAAAAAATTAATTCGAACCAATCCGGCATCCATTTCTCTAAGAATATGTTAGCAGAGAATAGAAGAATAGCCAAATCTATCTTAGGAATAAAAGAAATCAATAGCAATGCCAGTACCTGGGAAATCCCCTAATTATCCCTAGGAAAAAACTAAGAGGCTTTTCAATTTCTGGTTGACAAATTAAAAAAAATAAACTATTTGGTCGGAAAGCTCATTGTCTCTCGTGGGCTGGAAGAGCCACACTCATCATCAACTCAGTGTTGAATAACATGTCAAACTTTCTTATCCAAAAACAATCGCAGAAAAGATGGGTCAGGTTATTCGAATGTTTTGGTGGGGAAAAACTGAGAGTGGTAACAATTATTATGCTCCGATGTCTCGGGAAAATATATGTAAACCGAAGAACTTATGGGTGACGGAGATTGCAATGTGATTAGTCAGGTAATTCGATATCTCCTCCTTGTACAAATCTTAAATCCCACATAAACTAGGTTAAAGATTAATTTTCGATTTATAAAAGAACCTAATAGCTCTACTCATTAATTCTATGTTTTATGCACATACCATACCAACCTCTTATATAATATCTGATTTTTACCCTATCAGTGAACTGATCCGACTCGAACGTAAATTAGTCTGCAGTCATTGCATTTCTAAATATCAGACAGTGTGTACCGAAAAATATATGAGTGTCTTGCCAATCGCAATCTCTTATAATAAGTACAGTTATTTGCTAACAAGAGAGCTTGCAAGCCAACGGTCCTCCCAGAGTAATTTAACGCACTTTCCTTCTAGTAGCAGATGTCGAAAAACGAGTCCACTCTACCTGTCGAAAGGCATGCATATCCCGATCCAATCTTAGATCAGTCAGTTGCCCTATCGCACTCTTGCCGATTCACTAATCAACGGTTGAGATGCCGCTGATTCGTGCAAGGAACACCATTGCTCTCGATCTAGAACTAAGTTCCCGAGTTTGGTTATCAACGGCCGAATTTTTTGCCCCTCTTGTATCCCTATCTTCCTCTTACCTCTTCTAAACTCATAGATCTCATTTGTAATCGATAGAGTAACCAGACCCTAAACCATTCTGAGGTTGAGAAAGGATGTTTTGTACAATAATATTGTTCTTGACAAGAAACTTAGAGGTTCTAAATTCGATTCACTTCCGTCTATTCTCCATTTTTCTTCCTTCCATTTCTCCTATTCCTTCTAGACTCCCGCTCCCCTGTAATGGAAATTAGTGAGGTGGGCTATAGATTCTATATGTTGGAATTGGGCTATGGCCCAGCATGGAAATCATCAGCCAATCCTTATGCCCTCTAATGGGATCAACGCCCGGCACGCAATTCTTTTTTCCTTCGTGAGCTCTGCAATACAAGAGATTCACCATGTCTGAACTCAGCCAATAATTGTTTGACACGAAAATAAAACGTATTGTTAAGATCCCACATCGACTAAATAAGAGAACGACCTGACAGCTTATAGACTCTTGTAGGATACAATATGTGTGAGCATGACCAATGGGATTCGATCTCCGGTAGTCCCTTACTGACGTAAGAATTGGGTACCACCGTAAAACGTATTGTTAAGATCCCACATCGACTAAATAAGAGAACAATAATGGGTTTATAAGAGAATTGGGTACCACCACCTGACAGCTTAGGCTTTTGGGTGAAAACGGGCCCAAGACTCTTGTAGGCCCATTATCAATAATACAATATGTGTGAGCACCTGACCACGGTGATGTAAACCCGGATTCGATCTCCGGTAGTCCCTTACTGACGTAAGCCCGCAAGTCCGGCAGTCCCTTGTGGTCGTGGGTTTGAGCCCCACAGTGACGGTTCGCTCACAATATAATATAATTCAACATGGTATCAGAGCCGGGCTGCACCTCTTAACACGCTGCGCGTGAGAGGGGGTGTTAAGATCCCACATCGACTAAATAAGAGAACAATAATGGGTTTATAAGAGAATTGGGTACCACCACCTGACAGCTTAGGCTTTTGGGTGAAAACGGGCTCAAGACTCTTGTAGGCCCATTATCAATAATACAATATGTGTGAGCACCTGACCACGGTGATGTAAACCCGGATTCGATCTCCGGGAGTCCCTTACTGACGTAAGCCCGCAAGTCCGGCAGTCCCTTGTGGTCGTGGGTTTGAGCCCCACAGTGACGGTTCGCTCACAATATAATATAATTCAACACGTATCACATCACATTTTTGTAATCATTAATAATATTCTCTTTTTAAAGATGGCATGATATGTTTTGCTGACATTTAGATAAATTCGTCATGTCATCCATGAGTTCGACTGTCAAAAGAATTTCTCCACTAATATACCGTTTCTTTTTAAATCAGCCCAAGCCGCGCTCGCAAGGAGCATAGCAAGTGATGCGGTCACAGGAGACTCCACGAAGAACAATTTTCCTTTTTTCTCTGTCTCGGGACTTGCCATGGCTACCCTTATCGCGGTCGAGTAAACTGTAAAAAGGTCGAGCCCGGATTCAATGGGTTGTATCCACCCTCTGTACTTAACTTGGAGAGTTGATCGAACGGCAGCAAAGAGGAGAGGGCGAGGGTAGACTGCAAGTGGTGTATAGAGAATCGGGAGACAATTAGGGTATTTATAAGTATTTACCTGTTCTGAAACTGATATGATTATATAACGTGAACGCTAGCATTCTGTCACGAAGGAATATGATGTAATTGGCCCTAAGATGATCGGGCTGTGTCGACTCGACCGATCGGGAGTCGATCTGTGTCAATAGGGCCAATTCGGAGTCGCTCGGGTCGCTCGGGTCAATACCGATGTCCATATCAAGATATCACTGCAAAGAATGAGGTCCCATTTCCGGGAAGTGGAAGTGGTTCAGCAAGGGAGAGAGTACTTGTACGTAACAGGTCTATCGCGTGACAGTATTGACGTGATATTATAATCTAATAAATTTTCAGTTATTTTAAAAATTTTAATAAAGTCCTAAAAATAAAAAAATAATTAAATTTTATTGATCTGTGATACGAATTAGCAATATAATCGTTATATGCAAGACTTTTTCCTTCCAAGGAGGAGACATGCGATTTGTCGTGTGGTACCGGGAAGGTTTTATATAATTTTCCGGCTGAACCATTCCCCGTATAGTGTTTTATAGGAAAAATGACATCGTAAGTCCTATATATTTATTATTTTTATTAATTGAGTCCTATAACTTCGAAAATGACTAATTTAACCCTGTGATGTAATTGATCTTAAGATGATCGGGCTGTGTCGACACGATCGATTGGGAGTCGATCCGTGTCAATAGGGCCAATTCGGAGTCGCTTGGGTCGCTCAGGTCAATACCGATGTCCATATCAAGATATCACTGCAAAGAATGAGGTCCCATTTCCGGGAAAGTGGAAGTGGTTCAGCAAGGGAGAGAGTGTTTGTACGTAACAGGTCTATCACGTGACAGTATTGACGTAATATTATAATCTAATAAATTTTCAGTTACTTTAAAAATTTTAATAAAGTCCTAAAAATAAAAAAAAATTAAATTTTATTGATCTGTGATACCAAATTAGCAATATAATCATTATATGCAAGACTTTCTCCTTCCAAGGAGGAGACACGCGATTTGCCGTGTGGTACCGGGAAGGTTTTATATAATTTCCGGCTGAACCATTCCCCGTATAGTGTTTTATAGGGAAAATGACATCGTAAGTCCTATATATTTATCATTTTTAGTAATTGAGTCCTATAACTTTGAAAATGACTAATTTAGTCATATAAGATCAATTTTATTATACTTTCAGTCTAAATTATCACTGTTCCATTGACAAAAATGTTGAAGGCGTGAAATACATATAAGCAAAATAATAACGATTTAGACTTGAAGGTTAATGGAACTGATATAATTAGTTATTTTTAAACTTATAAGACTCAATTATTAAAAATAATAAATATATAGTATTTCTATTATAATTACCCCGTGTTCTATATAATTTTCCCGCGATTTGCCAACAAGCTGGTACTGTCATTTCTGGTCACGGCCAAGGTCCAGCCTTAATATTTATAACCTTGTCAGCTCCATAACCAACCCTCATCCTCGCCCTTTCAAATTCCTCTCTTCCCTTTGATTACGTACTTAGATCGAAGAAGAACAAGAAGAAGAAGGACGATCGATCTAGGGCTCAGCTGTAGGGCTTCGATCGATCAAAAGACGGAGATGGACGGAGGACTGGAGGGTCTCAAGCGCCTGGGGGCTTGTGGGATGTTGGGGGAGTCGTTCCGGATGATCTCGACGAAGAAGAAGCTCTTCGCCCAGATCACACTTGCCCTAATCCTTCCCCTCAGCCTCCTCTTCCTCATGCAATCGACAATCGCCCAGCTCATCGTCCCCAACTCCTTCAACACCACCAACAACAGCGGTAACAATTCCAACGGGACCGAGAATAGAGCTGTGTTCGACAAGAGCTACGACTGGGTGATAAGCTTATTGATCAGGGTCGTGTACTTCAACCTCGTCCTCATCCTGTTCCTCCTCGCAACCGCGGCCGTGGTCTACACCGTTGCGTGTGTGTACGTCTCCAAGGATGTCACGTTCAAGAAGGTCATGGCTGTCGTGCCCAGAGTCTGGAAGAGGCTCCTTGCCACCTTCCGTTGGATATCCCTCATCTACATGGCCCTCAGCCTGATATTCATCGTGCTCCTCATGAGCGCCGTGACCCTAATGACCATGACCGCGACGGTCAGAATTGTCCTAGCGATCGTCGCGATCATTGCATTCATGCAGCCGTGTTCCACACCACCATTATTATGCAATTATCATGCGTCGTGTCTGCCCTGGAAGATATGTGCGGTCGGAAGGCGATATCTAGGAGCAAGGTCTTGGTGAAGGGCAAGTTGTGGAGCATAGTGGGCTGCTTCGTGCCAATCATCCTGTGCTTCGGGCTGGTCGGGTTGGGGTTCGAGCCCCTCGTGGTGCTCAGGGTCGTGGTCAAGAGCATGGCGCTCAGGGTCGTGTTTGGGATCATGCTATGGCTCTTGCTCACCCTCCTGAACCTGGTTGGTCTCGTCTTGGCGACCGTGATGTACTTCGTGTGCAGGTCGTACCATGGGGAGAACATGGACGTGTCTGTCCTGGGGGACCGGCTCAAGGCTCACTACGAGACCAAAAAGTACGTGCAGCTCGAGCAGCCGCGAGTTTGATTTGATCCTCTGATCAGAAAAATAAAAAAAGGGTTTGATTTGATCCCCTTGTTTTTAATTCTATGCAAAGTAGTGTTATTACTGGGAGTTGTCGATTTACTTCAAGATACGTGGTTGAATCCTTAATCCTTGTCGCACGTTAATTCCATGTCATTTAAGGTTTTTTTCCTACCCTCTGTGCCCAGATTCCATTTTGATATCTTCTGTATAAGAATATGTATCATTTGACATTTAAAATTTTAATAATCTTAATTAATTTGAATTTAAATTAAATTGATTCATTGATAATAAAACTCACAAATCATATTTTATATTAACAAAACTCGAGTAAAAAAATTACATATAAAATAAGTATTGAATCATCTCTACACACTTTATGATTCGGCGTAATCAATTATTTAAATTAAACAAAATAAGCTAAAGGCCCAAAATCATTTTTGGATGGAGACTTTTGTTATCTCACTTATTGCGAAGGAACACGTGTCCAAGTTGACCAATAAATTATCTATTTTCCTTTGATTTAAAAGTCCGCAATTTTATTTCACTTTTTTAATAAATAATTTAAAATTGCAAACTTGTAAAGATAAAATGATAAGAAGATATATTAATGATAATGAGCAATAAAACAATTTAATCACATAAACTTCATCCAACTATTTTATTTTTATTTATTTTTATTTCAGTTTCATGGAACGCGGATTCCTACATGGTAATTTAACTTATCAGATTTCGATATATATTCTACCAAAAGAAAAATCCGTTGAATATTCACCAAGAGGAGTTGGGCCGAGTGGTAAGCAGCTCGGTGCCGCTTAAGGAGGTCTCGGGTTCGAGACCTCACGTACGCAGACACCCCTCTTGGGAGCCTCACCTGCCATTGCCAGGCGTGCGACCCGTGGCGACCAACGGATTAGTCAAGTATGGTTGGCTGAAAGATGCCATCTCACCGCTGGTGGGGCCTGCTTGGATACCGTGGCTGGCGACCAAAAAAAAAATCCGTTGAATATTCAATTTAGAGCAAGAAAACATCGTACCATCTTAATTATCTGCACCGGGTACTGGGTCAGATGTTTGTCTTGTTCAGCCAACTTGACAGCCCAAGTTACCAGGTTGCTGTCATCGAAGAAGACATCGCGGATTAGATCGACGGACGACAGAAGATGTGGTTCAAAAAATCTGTGCGATTTATCTATACATTGAAAAACCTTACATAAATGTTCGAGGCCCAACCCATTGGACACT
Source organism: Lagerstroemia speciosa (assembly GCA_037672795.1). Taxonomy (NCBI): domain Eukaryota; kingdom Viridiplantae; phylum Streptophyta; class Magnoliopsida; order Myrtales; family Lythraceae; genus Lagerstroemia; species Lagerstroemia speciosa. Next base: position 8,713,939 of record CM075303.1, on the reverse strand, counting down.
GTATTGTATATATTGTTATATCACATGAATACATTTATATTGTATTATAAATTAATAAAATTAATAATTTCTATGGTTGTTTTTTATTTTAGTATTTTATTAAAAAAATATGAAAATGACTTAATTTGTTGGTTTGTAATATTGCATAAGTACCGATACGTGATATGTCTGTTACATAGAAAACTGTGTAGAGTAAGTCTTGTACGTAACAGTGTGATCGCATGGTAGTACTCTCTGCATGGTGGCATCGGCAGATCAAGTTCAATTATTTTAATTTTACTGGTTAGTGCCATTACGTAATCGTTGTTACTCAGTGACACGTTTATGTAGAGGACTTTCTCCATTGTGTGGGGAGTCATCTTTCCCATTTCAATTTTGGAGAAAATGAAACTAAACACTTTCATTAATATGTACAACATTGACAAGATATAAGCTAATCCCCAAGTAAACCAAGAGGGCCCACCAACTTTGATGATTCTAACCTATATAGTAGTCTCAATCAAGTAAGTAATTTTATTCTAACGGAGTCAAAAATATTATGAACTAACATATCCACGGTCTCCTATTAACATTCCTTTCAAGCAAAATAGTATAAGCATATTGAGTACAAAATAATCCGTAAATGATAGAATCCAATGTTGACCTTTATAAAGTAAGGGTAGCCTCAACCTCCCAGTCTCCAACGGGTATAACAATACCCATCTCCAGTAATAAGTGCTCCTAGATGATTCTTGTACCCATGCATGTAAAGAATAAGCAGGATCGAGATTTAGGCTCCAAAGAATAGAAATAACAATGAATCGAAATAACATAGGCACTCAATTTAGAAAGTCTATCTTTGGCAGGCAATCTATCAAGTCATGCCGACCAACACATGAAGGAAGAACACGGGATATGTCGAGAGAACCAAATCGCTTTACTCCATTCAACTTGCTCCCCTTAGGTCGAATTTGTGTGGTAAATGAACCACACAATGAGGAAGCCAAGCAAGCGTATCTTGAGGCCCAGGACTAGTATATACTACTAATGAGGCAAGGGATCGAGCACAATCAGAAGAACCATGTGACCAGTACCATAACCTATCATTATAGACCCAACTGACCTTGGCATATCAAGGAATAGATGGAAAAACGGTCCAATCATTTTGATAATAAGTAAATAGTGGTCCCACTAGTAGCCAAGGGCCATGCCAAAAGAAAATTGATTTGCCATTCCCAATACGATACTGTAAAAAGACTTTACATAGATAAAAGACTCTATCTGCCCTTATCTTATCCGGTCACCAAGAAAAGAAAGGGGCAATTTTGTAAATTATATTTATTATCAATCACATCAAATATTATAATTATAATATTATCTCTCCTACCATTCTTTTCACTAATCTAAAGTATTTACTAAATACAACAATCTCATGTTACAATTTACTTTCCATATAATCTAATAATTTTTCATGTCACGCCTAATAATTCTTGAACTAAACGCATCCTCAAGGAAATCAGTTGTCGAGTCATTTAAACCAACTCATATTGGAGAAAGTTTTCGATGAAGCGATTATACTACATAAACAATGCTGACATGATATATTCATCCAATCAAAATTTACCATTTATTATAATTTTTTACTACTTATATATTTTTTTTCAATTATAGTTCACCATATATCAGGTTTTTTTTTACATTTTGAAAGATTTGTTAAGATTTAATAGTTATAACTGCATATTATTGATTACATGTCAAGTTCTAATTGGACGAATATATCACGTCATGACCGCTTTGCTGAAGATTTTCTCCTGGTATAGGTAACAATTCTCCTGTTAAATTCTGGAGACATCAATGAAATTAATTATCCAAATATTATAAACTTTTCTACGATGGAACAGCGTAGTAGTCACGAAATTCGTAGACATTGATGCGATTTTCCTTCGGAAGTTTCGCAATTGAGTGTCGTCGGGGACGGTTTGGAGACGGTCTTCGTCAAACTCTACGAAAACTCCAAAGACAAAAGTGCTCGACACTTTCTTTTATATCTTATGGTAATCCTCCAAATTCTCGAGTAAGACGATGTTGATGTACTTTGTCCAGACGGTAATCGCACGTCAAAAAAAATAGAAAGAAAAATATAAAAGGGACGTGTACGTATTACACTGTGGAGTGTAGATCCTACGAAGTGATTCACTTCAGAAAATTGGTGCTGTTTTTTCAATTCTTGAAAGCATTGCAAATTGGATCGTATCGTTAGAATCCAAATCAAGTGTCGGGGTTTCACAATTTAGGTCGAGAAACAGGGATCGGTTCTAAAAAATGCCAGGTGCTGTTCGAAAAATTCCAATTTTGGGAAATATTGTTTTTAATATATCTAAGTCAACTTGCAAATACCAAGGAGTTTCGGAAACTTGAAGAATGGGATACTGAAACCACTATCTCGGAAGCTGTTCGAGGACCGTTTCGGTCTCTTGCTCGCGACCTTTACTTGCCCGATAGTTCAAAAATTCAAGGTAAGAGAAATATATATTGTACAAGGAAGGTACGAGGGGAGCACTATCATTAGCACGTGTCCTACTCACTGCGCGCAAAAGGTAATCACATTCATTTTTTGTCTGCATAGCACGAGATGTTTACAAATTTAATGAGTTTTGACTAATTTATATTTGAATTCGGCTGATCCAACAGGAAGGTAAAGCTCTCTCAATATAGGCTCTTTATTCACAAGACTCGAATACGAGATTTTTAGAAATTTAATGAGTTTTGACTAATTTATATTCGAACTGGGCTAACCCAACATGGGAGTAAAACTCTCTCAATATGAGCTCTTTATTTACAAGATTCGAATACAAGATGTTTAGAAATTTAATGAGTTTTGACTAATTTATATTCGAACCGGCTGACCCAACAAAGAAGTAAAACTCTTCTAATATGAGCTCTTTATTCACAAGACTCGAATTTAAGACCCCAATCAAGGAGAAGAAATATATTGTCATCTCAACTAACCCGTATTGCATCTGAACTCCGAAAGACATGTCACATGTTAAATTTTAAGCGGAAAAATTTCGAACATTTTTCTTCGATATTCTGATGACGGAATTTGACCACCACGACGAGGCCATCTTTCATGCTCGAGTCTAGTAACCGCGAGTTTTTCACTCTTACCTCCGCAACGGCTGTTCATAAACCTGGTATTTTTCTTCTGTCCGGAATTCAATGATCGTGACTTTCAAACTTGGGTTTGACAAGATGTGAACCAAACCTTGTAACCCATTCCAATCTAATGTTAAATTTCCGCCTGTGCAATAGATTAGGATGATATACAATTCAAAAGTTTAAAACTGACAAGTGATAGCAACCAATTTTTTTGTATTTCCATGATGTTTTATTAAAATTTCAACATAGAATTTTTTTTAAACGTTATATATACAAAATATATGCATATATATATATGTATATTGAAAATATAATCGTTGTTCGGTGATAAAGCTAATGACACAGCCATGATTCCATGGGCTAACAAGGAGAGTGAGTTTCCCCTAACGAGAAGAGAAAGGGGTATTATAAAATGATATTACATTCTGCCTAACATCAATAAATTTTTAATTTAATTTTTATGTGTAAATTTTTTTTAATTCTTTCATTTTTCCCTCTATTCTTCCATTTCTTATATTCCCTTTTAAATTCATCAGTCTCTTTCGCAATAAAAAAATTCGTAGTTGCAAAGAAAGTTTATAAACCTAAAAGAGGAGAAGATATATTACGTGATAGTACTAACTTGATATTATGAGCCAATATGATTAAATTATTTTTTAAAATTTCTAATAAAACTTAAAATGGAAAAAAATAACATTAAAAATTACTTGATTTGATTGGGTCATGATACTATATAGGTATTGCTATTTAGTATAGCCGTTGAATAAAAGACTTTCTCGAGATTGAGAGTAATGACACTGCACGCAACCCCTTTACTGGTAACACTACGTTGTATCATAGTTACCACGCAATGGCACACGTAGAATCCTACGTCTATGTCATTGTTCCTTCCACTTCAATTTGCAGGACCTGCAAAGTTGATGAAACCTATGTTGTCTTGTCGATGAACCATACTTGGCCGTGTATCAGTTCTATATAAACCAGTTCTCTCCTCCATCTTATTCATCGCCCATAGTCCCAGAAGAAACCGCCATGGACAGAGACCAAGAGGAGCTCCAGTCCTTCGGCTTCTTCGCAACCCTAAAGGAGTCCTTCAAGGTCATCTTCTCATGGAAGAAGATCTTCTCCCAGATCACTCTCTCCATAGTCCTCCCATTCGCCTTCATCTTCCTGATCCAACTCCAAGTCACCGAGTATCTCTACTGGAAGCTCCACCGCGATGAGCGGGCCCTCCACTTGGCGGCGAACAGCACCGAGCGGGGCTACTACAGCTACGACCACTGGTCCCAGATGGTGACCTCGGATAAGATCTCCATCACACTTTTCAGGGTCAGTGTAAAAAATTTCAACCGTATCCTGTATCAGAATTAACTCAATCAATTGACTGTCTGATACGAGATTCATTTCTCAAACAGGTCGCGTACTACGTCATCACGCTCATCCTCTCCCTCCTGTCAACTGCCGCAGTCGTGTACACCGTCGCCTCCATCTACACTAGCAAGCCCGTGGCCTTCAAGAAGGTCATGGGCGTGGTCCCTAGGGTTTGGAAGAGGCTGGTCGTCACGTTCCTGTGGAGCTTCGGCATCCTCTTCCTATGGGGCTTGCTGGCCTTCGCCCTCTTTTACGTCTGGGCAGTCAACCTCAGCTTCCGGAACGCTGCCGGCGTGACCATTTTCGTCATTTTACTCGTCTCCCAATTTGTCGGCTACATCTACATAGCAATTGTATTGCGCATCGCGTGCGTGGTCTCTGTCCTCGAGGAGGATTATGGCATCAAGGCCTTGTTCAAGAGCAAGGCCCTGATCAAGGGGAAAACAGGAATTTCAGCCGGCCTCTTCTTCCTCACCACCGTGTTCTTCATGGGCACCATCTTGACGTACCAAATCTTTGTCCCATACGGCTTCTACGCACCCTTCTGGTACATGTATCTGGTCTGGATCCCCTGCTGCCTCTTCCTCGCTTTTGTCATGCTCGTCGAGCTCGTGATTCAGACCGTGATCTACTTCGTGTGCAAGTCGTACCACAACGAGAGCATCGACAAGCCGGCCCTCGCCGACCATCTCGAGGTCTACAACGCCCAGTACGAGGTGATGAAGTCGGAAAAGAGTGTCCAGATGGAACAAGTGATGGTGTGAGATCAGGGTCGATCGAATTTTGAGCATGGAAACTTGACCTTGTAGAATAAATGGTGCGAAAGAACGATGGCAAAGTGTTTATTGATGTACACACACACTTGAAGGCCGTGGAAGTAAAATGAAGATATGTCCATGGTGGTGGATCCAGGAAACTGCGATCCAACCGGACAATTATGGGATAAATTAATGTTGCATTCAAATAATCAGAATTCGGGTTTCCGTTTTATAAATAAATAAAATTTATAATTCGGAGAATTTAAAACTTGGTGGATCAGCCGTCTTAAATTAGGATTGATTAAAATCTATTGAATTTATAAATAACATATGATATAGGCTGAACAAATACTTGATTTTCTAATTGCTCTCTCATAGAGTTTATGTCAATAGCTTGCGAGTTTCGAGTAAAAGTACTAATTTTTCACAAGCTTTTTTTTTTTAAATAAAAACCTATTTCAAAAAAATCATTTTGTTTAATATTGGAGTAAAACCGCACCTTCAAAATGAGTTTTAATTAATTTTGTAAAGAAAACTTGTATTCAAGACGAATTTTCTGTATATCAAGATCGTGTTTTGAAAATCAACGTTTTTCTTAAAAGTGAAAACTCATGTTTAACGTACATTTGTCTTCTGATATTGAACAAAACATTCTATCTGAGACCATTTTTTACAAATTAATTTTTTTTTTCAAGCAGCTAAATAAAGGGAGTTCGTGCATATTTTAAATACAAATTTTGGTACCAACGAAAGTTGGCGCAAGTGGAAGGGGCTTGTGTCGCTTAAGCAGAGGTGCCGGGTTCGAGCCCCTGTGAACGCAGCAGACCTTCTTGGGAGGGGTCCCCGGGAAACCGCCCGACAGTACCCCGAATCCGGATTAGTCGGGTGGGAAACCAAAAAAAAAAAAAAAAACAAATTTTGGTAAATATTAAAGGTGAAATTCTTTTCATCGTAGAATCTCCAAGCGTAAACATTCTCCCCACACCTGAGGTCTGACGTCCGAGACGTTGACCGGCCCATTGACAAAATGAGAATTCCAGGTCCATCTCGGTAAATATATAGAGAGCTGTTTGTGCGCCACGGATCGGCCAACAGTTCTCGGGGGTTGCTCCCTACCGCCGCCATCAGGGAAGCGTCTCTCTTGAGTGAGACTTATTCAGTGGCATGTCAGGATATCACGTGGAGCACGGGTCGAAATCTGTATCCTCGAAGGGATTTCTGTATTTTAGGATTACCCATCAATGGGAAAATTTTTCTAATGCCCGATTGTTTCGTAAAGAGTGATCTTGCATGTTGTATTTGGATTTTGGACGGGAGACGTTGTGCAGCATACTTGTTCGACGAAATGTCTGTCTGAGTGTGAAGCTCTGCTTTGAAATCTGTTCTGTTTTATGTAGAATCCATCTGGGGAGTTAAGACCAACAGGGAGATGATATTTTCGTGCTTGCGAGGGGCTAACAAAAGAAATCTTTTGAAATGTGCTAAATTGGGAAGTCTCGATTTCTTCTGGCCTCAGCCATCATTGACAACACAGGGTGAGCCATACTGTACCCTTGAATTTATCGATAAAAGCTGTCCTTTGGGAGAAAATGCTATTAGCATCAGAGTTTTGACGTTGTCTAGGTTTCTTAAATCTGTGACGTTGTTCTGCCTGTGTTATGATACTTATTGCTAAATTCTATCTCAAAATATTTATTTCAGGACGGTGTAGCGAAAGGGTCCGAGCTTGTGCAGGATATTCTTCTCTTTCTGTTGCTGGTAACACTGTCAATAGTGTCTTCCAGGAAACATCTCTGGCACATGAGTTAGCCTGCCTCGTGGATGAGACTTCTACTGTCAAGGAGAGGAAACCCAGAAGCCGAATGGAGCTCAAGCGGTCTCTTGAACTCCGTGTGAAGAAGAGGGTGAAGGATCGACTCATTGACGGAAAATTTCAGTCCCTCATGCAAAACGTTATTGCCAATCCTCAAACTCTTGAAGATGCTTACAAGTGTCTCTGCCTGAATGCCAATGTTGACTGTGGTAAGATGCCCTTCCTTGAGTCCTTAGCCGAGGAACTCCAAGGGGGCAGTTTCGATGTCAGTGAAAACGTATTCTCCCTGTCATCGAGGGGTGCAAGGAAAGAAGTACTTGTTCTCCCGAATTTGAAGCTGAAAGTAGTTCAAGAAGCTATTAGACTAGTATTGGAAGTTGTCTACAGCCCCACTTCTCAAAGGTTTCTCATGGTTGTCGCAGTGGGAGAGGCCACTCGACTGCTCTGAAGTACATTACCAAAGAGATCTCAAATCCCGACTGGTGGTTCACATTAAATATCAACAGGAAGCTGAATTCTTGCATTTTTGCTAAGCTGATCTCGATAATGGAAGAAAAAATCGAAGACCCAGATTTTTATTCATTCTTGAGGAGCATGTTTGATGCCCAGGTGATAAATTTGGAGTTTGGTGGTTTCGCAAAAGGCCAGGGCCTTCCACAGGAGGGAGTGCTGTCCCCCATACTGCTAAATATATATCTCGATCAACTTGACCGAGAATTCTATAGACTATCCATGAAATATGAAGCTCTTGGTCTTGCTCATGGGCATTCTAATCAAACTGGGCCCACTTGCAATCTCCGCAATTGGTTCCGGATGCAACTGAAAGGCAATTCGTACACGGGAACCATAAATGGACAACATTCTAATGCAAGAGTTCATTCATGCAGGTACATGGACGAAATGTTTTTTGCTGTGAATGGACCTAAAGAAATTGCAATTAGTTTAAAATCTGAGATCATAAATTATCTGCAGCAAATCTTGTTTCTGGAAGCAGATGAGGAGGCCGAAATAATACCGTGCAATGGGCGCCACGGTATTCGGTTTCTTGGCCTTCTTGTTCGGAGAAGGGTAAAGGAGAGTCCTGCTGTGAGAGCCGTGCACAAGTTGAAAGACAAGGTTGAACTTTTCACCGCACAGAAGGAAGCTGCTTGGAATGCTGGGACAGTTAGGATCGGAAAGAAGTGGCTTGGTCATGGCCTGAAGAAGGTTAAAGAGTCAGAGATCAAAACATTGGCTGATGAAAATTCGGTCTTAAGTCGGGTATCAATATATAGGAAAGCTGGTATGGAAACAGATCACTGGTACAAGCATCTGCTGAAAATATGGATGCAAGATGTGAATGCAGAAGTTGCGGACAGCGAAGCAACTATCTTATCAAAATATATTGCCGAACCTTCTCTTCCCCGAGAACTCACGGAGGCATTTTATCGCTTTCAGAAGTGTGCAGAGGAGTATGTGTCCTCTGAAACAGCTTCTGTTGTGTCTCTCATGCCGAATTCCCCGCAAGTTGAGACAGTTACCGAGATTCTCGCTCCAATTGAAGTTATAAAAAAGCGCCTGCTGAGATACGGGCTAATGACTTCCCGAGGTTTTGGCCGCTCTGGGACTCTTCTTATTCTACTAGACAGGGACCAGATTATCGACTGGTATTCAGGTATTGTCCAACGCTGGCTCAGATGGTACCAAGGATGCAGCAACTTCAACGACTTAAAGGTTATAGTTTCTTATTGCCTGCGTAAGTCTTGCATCCGTACTCTTGCTGCAAAATATAGGATCCACGAGACTGAGGTGGAGAAAAGGCTCGATTTGGAGCTGAGTAGAATTCCTCTAACCCCTGAGGTGGATCAGGAGGAGGACGAAGATACAGAAAAAGGTTCTGATGTTTTCGAGAACAATGAAGCACTAACTTATGGAATATCATATTCCGGGGCGTGTTTGCTGTCTCTGGCAAGGTCGACAAGTGGGTCGCGGAGGCCTTGCAATTGCTTCACTATAGGATGCACTTCGAAGGCACCGAGTGTTTATACTGTTAATGTGATGGAGAGGCAGAGATTCCCAGGTTGGAGGACAGGGCTCCCGAGTTGCATCCACCCGAGCTTGAACAGAAGGCGAATTGGATTGTGTGATAAACATCTGAAGGATCTGTTTCTTGGTCACATATCACTTCAGTCGATCGACTTTGGCTGGTGGAGAAGGGGATCTTCTGTTAAGTCAGAATGAAAATGACAATGTACATGAACATGTTCTTTGTTGCAGCCAAAGCCAGTCGAAGGAATGTAGAAAGTTTCCATATAGCAGTATGCTGCTAAGATCGATGAGCCATCTCCTCGGCATCGGATGTGATTGGGATTTCGAACATCAGGCAAAGGTACTCCCGATCTACGAACCATTATGCGGCATAACTGCACAGGTAACTGTTCGAACCAGAAACAACTGCACCGGATTCAGCCTATTGTTGTAGCAGCGAGGATTAATGTCCATTTTGGAAACACACTTGTAAAGATCTTCAGATTCATAAAAGTTCACCAAGAATACTGTTACTAATACCTTTACTAAAGATGTTACACATGTATTTTGTTGTCAAAAAGTCAAATTCATAAAAATTAAATGTCATTAATTGTAATTAATTCTCCGAGCACGTTATTTCTGATAATTTAAATACTGTTGTTCAGTAATAAATTGAGGAGGAAAAAAAAAAAGTGATGATTCAAATGTTATAGTTCGGTAATAGCTTTGCTAATCCATTAATTACTTTTTATTTTAAAATTTAGTAGCTATGAGAAATTACAATTGAGTCAAATTTACCATCTTCAATTATAATTTTCTTACACTTAATTAAAATCCTATTTAAAAAATATGTGAAACTATTTTGATCAACATAATGCATGTCAATTGGTGGCAATTTTAAGCTTGGCCCGATAGCCTACCCAGCGCCAAGAGTTACTGGGTCACCTTGGATTCGGGCTGGCCCAGCTCAAACTTTTAACGTGCCAGGCAGGTTCAATAGCATGATGGCATAAAAATAAGACATTTAGAAAATAAATTAATAAATATAAAAATTATATAAAGTGTTTTTCTTAAACAGGAAACTAAAATTTAAACGAACAAATTATCGAGCTAAAGGGCTAGCTTGGCCCTGCCCCAATAAAATATTGTTTTATGTTACGAACTGACATGTCAGGCAATATTATGAGACCGGGCCAACCCAAATTGCCATTCTTATCCATGGATATTATTAGGCATGTGAAATCCACGGAAGAGGCATAATGTCACATTTGGTTGGAGGTAATAGGAATATCTATTCCTTTGTTAATATTTCCGGCTGGACCCAATTCAGAGGGAATACGTATCCTTCATAAGGATTCGCTTTTCCCACATGGAATTGGGCTGAAATGACAAAACTACCCTCAATTACTTTTCAAATTTTCTGATTGCTGCCCAAAGCCTTCGCAGTCCTCTGACGATCGCACTCCCTTCCAGCGATCCTATCCCCTCCGGTGATCACATGTCCTCATGACCCTCAAGCTTACCTGGTTCGTCTTCGACGAGCACGGTCACGCTCTTTATCTCCGGCGAGCCTCGAGGTCACGACGGTGGCTGTGGGGCTTGACGGTGGCTGTGAGGCTTGAGAGTCCTAGGGTCAACGGCAGCGGCGGCGGCGGCAAGGGGCTCGATGGTGGCAAGGGGGATCCGGTGGCTACGGCCTCAAAAGGAGCTCGACGGCAGCTGTGAGGGTCGGGAGTCCTGGCTCAACGGCGGCGGCGGCAAGGGGCTCGACGGTGGTTGCTGGGATGTGGTGGCTAAGGCCTTGACGGGAGCTCGACGGCGGCGCTTGCTCGTGCACTGTTCATCCTCAAACTGATGAAGAAGATGAGCGGTGCTCCCTTGCCATATTCACAGGATTTTTTAAAAAACATAATATATATATATATATATAAAAGAGTAATTATGTCTTTTATTTTTAAATATGTCATTCCTTATCACTTTATTTCCTCTAATCAAATAATAATATTTTTATTTATCATTTTATTTATTCTTCACTTTATTTATTTTCTCATTCTATTCCATTCCATTCACCGTATTTCATTCACGTGAACCAAACGAACTGTAATACTTCACTTCAATGAATTAAACAGGGGGAGGCAGAGCAGGTTGCCCTTGCTGGGGGAGTGGGCAAGGCTGCAGTCATGTCCATAAATTACTTTTGCAGTAAATATTCAGTTTATAATATATAGTGTTAATGGTGGAGAATATCATAACCCTCTATCAAACTTATAAAAATAGTACCAATTGGTAAAAATTAAAAAAAAGCATCATTTTATGTTAAAAATCAATTTTACCCTCCCACCCATTCCTCTCTCTCCCTGCGTGTGCCCTGCTTCTTCTTCCTCCTCCTCCTACAGGCCTATCGCCGGCCACTTGCAGCCCTGACGCCATAGTTTTAAAAACCGGACCGGACTGGCCGGTCGGACCGAGAACCGGACACCAGCCCGGTCCGGTTTCACTAATTGCTCCATTTGCATCAAGGATCGGGTTGGGCAGTGTGAACCGACCGGTTTGACCTGGTTTCTATTGAACCCATAAGAACCAGTCAAGAAACCGGTCAATAAAGAAAAATAAAAAAAATAAAAAAATAAAAAACAAGAGTCAAAAATAGAAAAAAAGGAAACCTAAGCTCTAAATTAATGTATATAATATAGCAATCTTATTTGTAAAGTTGAAATTATAAATTAATGTATAGAATATAATAATTTTACATTTATATTACTAATTTTATACTATTATAAGTATTATTTGTAAAAATCCGGTTAGACCCATCGAACCCCGGTTGAACCCAAGAACCCAAAAACTCATACCTTGACCGGTTTTCGGCCCGGTTCGGTTTTAAAAACTATGCCTAACGCCGGATGCACAGGTGCTTGGCGCACCGTCGACCGTCGTCAGTCACATGTCACTGCCTACAGATCTAGTCGTTGACTCAGCCACTAGCGATGAGCAAGTCGATGCGTTTGGCGCCAGTGTGTCGACAGTCGGGCGCCGAGCTTTGGTGCACTGTTGCCTGACGCCGGGCGATGGGGTTGGTAGGGGAGAGGCGGGCAGGAGGAAGAAGAGGAAGAAGAGGTGGGCAAGGGAAAAAATGAGAGGGATGTTTAGGGAATTATAAAAAATGAATATATATAGTGATGTTAGATTTAAAAATTATTACAAATCGATATTAGTTTTGAAAGAATTAATTTTTTTGTGCTATATAAATTTTCACCTCTATAATATATAATAAATTCATTATATAAATTATTATTCATATATTAACACATATAAAATTAAGTCTAAAAAATTGTGGTAACTTTATGTATGTTTAAATTTAGGAGAGTTTTACACAATAAATTTATTATATATTACACACAAATATTTTACTCTTTCCACTGCAGTCTGTCTTCTTCTTCTTCCCTCTGCACTGCAGTAACTGCCCCAAATCGAACCCTGCGAAAGCCCATTTCTTCTTCCCCTTCGTCGCCTCATCTCCTGTCAAGGCACTCTCCACAATGTCGTCGTACGATCAGGAGCTCTCCGCCGCCAAGAAAGCCGCCTTTCTAGCTTCCCTCCTCTGCCAGGTAGGCCCAATTTTGTGTTCTGTTGTGTTGCATTCAGGGAGGGCTTGTTCTACTGTCACAATTGGATCTTCTCCTGCAATACCCAGATATTAAAACTGATTGCTTGGGTTAAATTTGTGATCAAGATCTCACCTTTGTTTCCATACTGCTTCTTGCTCTCTGTAAATTCGTTCATTTCCATTCGTCTTTTGGCAGAAAGTGCAAAGGGCATTGTTGCAGACGGACGTTCAGTCAAAATCCGATAAAACGCCTGTCACTGTGGCCGATTATGGTTCGTCAATGCTTTGGGTGGTTTAATCTTTCTTGAATTGATAGTGTGCTTCTATGGTTTTGTTCTTTGATCTGACAGTGTTTTCTGTTGCTGATTCTAGGCTCGCGAGGCACTTGTCAGTTTCATTTTGAAACGGGAACTTCCATCAAACCTTTCTCTTTGTGGCTGAAGAG